>CM019237.1:1557798-1661832 GCA_009741485.1 Malurus cyaneus samueli
AAAGAGAGGAGATCAGGACGCCCTCAGAGAGTCAATATTTGGTGGGGACATTAAAATTTCAGAGCTCCTAGGCCAAGGTGACTTCTCCACAAGTAGGAGTGGATGTCTTCCGAGCCAACCTGCCCACCAAAGCCTGGCAGGTGTGGGCAGGGGTGGTTCAGCTTCCCCCAGCACTAAATCTGCCCCTGATTGACAGCAAAGCCACATTCACCTCCTTTTTCCTCTGCTAGAGATGAAAATTCCCCTGCCTGGGGGAGGTGTTTGAGTAAGAAGAGCAAAGTCCCAATAAATCCATTGGGAAGGTGGAAAAGGAAGGGCAAGTCTGGGCACTTCATGAATAAAGCTGATAGCTCAGACAGACTGAAAGGCAGATTTTTTGGCATTTTAGCCCATGAGTGCACGCTCTGTAAAGGCTGGACTCGCTTCCAGCTGCAGGGAAAAGGGAGATTTTGTGCTCTGCGGGAATTGTCAGTCCCCAGAAGCTTTCAGAAGCTCGTGACTGCATTTCCTGTGCATTACATGCCATTATGCAGATGCCTTAAAGTAAATGTAAATCACACGGAGAGTAATTGCGAAGGGCTTTCGGCTGCGGAAGCAAAGTGCTCTGAGCTGGCTCCTGACACTCCTTCAGCCTCGTGCCTTCGCCCTCTCCCCTCTCCTGCTCTCCCTCCTCCACTCCTCCAGTCCTGCTGTCCTGAGCTTTGCAGACAAGGCCAGCAGGGCTCCCTGGGTTAATTAAATCAGCCTCTTTGCTGTCTGGAGCTCGAGTGACAAATGTATTTCCAACCTTGCCCCTTGGAGGGGAGGGTGGCTTTTGGAGCGTGACGGTGTCACCGGGCTCCCGTGCTCACTCTGTCACCGGGATGGAGCCACCACATCCCAGGCATTTCCAAAAAGCCCGAGCATGAAATGCCTGCTCCCCTTCCTGGGCTGGAGAAAGATGTCAGGGGCTGATTGGGAAGACTGAAAGGGACAGTTCCCCTCCTCCCCACTCAGGCTGGGAATGCCAGGCTGATTTGATTAGCCCAGCCACTCCATTATCCGCAGAGCCCCTCGCCAGCTCCCGTTTGCAGATGCATTACGGTAAAATGGTGCTGTGCCCTGCCAGGCACAGGCTGCCTTCCAGCCCAGCCCTGCTTCCCTGGCAGATAATCCTGCTGGCTTTGGATTTAGAAATGGGTAAAAGTGCCAGCTGACAGGACTTTTTCCTTGGCTTCTGACCCAGAGCAGATCTCCAGGGGTGCAGTAGGTCCGGGTGCTCTGTGTGTTCTGTTTTTGATGAACTCACCCATCATCCACCCTCATCTCCTCACAACAAACCTCTCATGTGGTGGGAAAAGAACCTCGGTCACCCTCCAAATCCCACTCAAAGGGGAGAACACTTTGTTAGGAAAATGCTGTAGCCTTTAATGAAATCTTCGAAGGAATCACTACTAACATATAAATATTATCTGTTTATATATCACAGAATGGTTTGGGTTGGAAGGGACCTTAAAGATCATCTCATCCCATCCCTGCCATGGGCAGGAGCACTTTCCACTTCCCAGGTGCTCCAAGTCCAGACTGCTTGGACACTTCCAGGATCCAGGGGCAGCCACAGCTTCTCTGGAACTGCACCCAGCCCTTCCCAACCTTCCCAACCAGAATTTCTTCCAATATCCCACCTAACCCTGCCCTCTGGCATTTAAAGCCATCCCCTTGTCCTGTCACCACATGCCCTTGTAAATATATACATATATATATATGTAGATATAATAAAATAAATACATCACATCTGTGTTGCACATGAATACTCTCAAGGCCAAGAGGAGAAAGAGCAGCATCCCAGGCTGAAGTGAAGCACAGAGCCAAAACAAACTTTTTTTTCCCTTACAAAGGACCACTAAATTCAGGATGACTTTTACTTGGCAAAATTAAAAAAAATAAAAAACCCCAAAAAAAACCCAAAAACGTTGATATCTTGAAGGGGCAGGATGGCCCTTCAAATAATAAATGCAAGCATAAGAAGAATAGAATAGTCCCAGGGAAATTCACGGGGCAATTCCAAGGATCTGACCAAGCTGAGCAAGAAAATTTCTTCTGCCCAATTAAGATGCTTTTTCTCTTTTTCCAGGACTCTGGGGTAAAACTGTCAATGCTTAAACCTACAAACAGTCCCTCTACTTTAAGAAAAAAAATTATTCCAAATTGCAGATCTTTGTCATGTGTGAATCCCCCCTCCTTCTAAACAGAAAGGAAGGAAACAAAAAGCCACAAACTCAAACATATCCATCAAACACGAATAGTTCGGGGTTTAAAATACCTTCTTGCACCTCCACCATTATCACTGCTCCTCTAAGCAGAAAGAATAATAATATATCCCAAAAGTGCCAGGGCACTGAAAACTGGGGCAAGGAGTCCTTGCAAGTTTTGAACTGTGCAAAATTTGTGCCAAAAAAGTGGATGGATTGGTCGTCAGCTCCAAAAGGAAGCCTGGAGAAGAGGGAGGGGAAATGCTGAGTTGTGTGGGAGCAGGAAGAGCCCACAATGTTTGCCACAAGCACTATTTTAGCTGTTTAGCTGTGAAAATTAATGAAAATAAATCATCAGGAAGGCAATAAGTGGGGCTGCAGCAGAGGAAGGCCGATCCACTGTTTACACATCTAATGTTTGTTTGGAGACTCCAGGATCTCCACAGGGTGCTTCAGTGCATATGGTGCTGTCACTGTACTGCCTTTTCCCTTTTAATTGATTGATCTGGGATATGAAACTGTTCCCGAAGCCCAGAGTTGATTTCCAGAGGTTTCTGTCAATGGGAGGAGGGAGCACCTCAAGAAAATCGGTCCTTGAAGGAAAAAAACTGAGCAAATGGAGAGTTCTCATGGTGTGACAGCTGCAACAGGTTGTAACTCCAAGGCTGTGTCCATGTTATGAGATAAATGAGGCCAGTGACACCCACTTTTTACTTTTTCCCCTTTTTCTGTAAGATATGGTTGGTACAGCCCCCTCAAGAGTTGCCAGCTCCCCCAATTTGCTGCTTCAGCTTTCCCCAAACATCTCCTCACTCTGCTCCCCTGCTACTCCTGTTCGTAAAAAGTTCTTTATTGAGACTTTAGATGCTTAATTAGCACTAAAATCCAAAACCACTAAATATTTGACAGCGTGCAGTGGCTCCTGTCCTGTAAAGCATCAGAGAATCATGGAATGGTTTGGGTGGGAAGGACAGCATCCAGTCCACCCCTGCCATGGCAGGGACACCTTTCCACCATCCCAGGGTGCCTCAAGCCCATCCACCTCCTTGGACACTTCCAGGAGGAGCCACAGCTTCCCTGGGCACCCTGTGCCAGTGCCTCCCACCCTCACAAAGAATTTCTTCTTAATATCTACTCAAAATCTCTCCTCTTTTAGTTTCAAACTGTCCCCCATGTCCTATCACAGTCTGTCCATGTAAATAATCATTTTCCTCTTTTTTATAACCCTTTTTAAGCACTGGAAGGCCACAATGAGTAGCAAAGACTCGGAGCCCACCTGCCCAAATTTCACAACCCCGTGCCCGTGCCAGCCTGTAAAGCTGTGTCTGACTGAGAAAATTGATGTGCCAGCCCTACACTCTGCTCCTGAGGCCAGCGAGTACAGAACGCAAAATTAACCTCATTTGGCTCCCTTGATCTGCAAATGAGGCAGCTGCAGCCAAAATGCCTCTCAGAAACTGTCACTGGCTGTGGTCATCCCTGAACCACTCCAAAACTGTCTGGGAGACACTCCCAGACATTCCTGGTCCTGTGCCACAGGGTACCTCACTCAAGGTGTGACACACACAGTCCTGAGGCTCTGGCATGAACCAGGACAGTAAAATGCCCAATTTTAAGCATAAATCTAAAGAAAATTTAATTTAAATATTTTATTTTTCAACTGTCATGAGTCTAGAGTTCTTGTGTTGTTGACATGGGAGATAAGATATCATCAAACCATGACCTGAAATAAATTATATTCTTCCAAACAGGGCCCATTTTTGCCTCCTTGGTGGGGCACAGAGTGCTGGATTTATTTAATAAATAGTTTTGATTCAAACAGGGCCCATTCCTGTATTCTTGGTGGGCACAGAGTGCTGGATTTATTTAATAAATATTTTATCAAACAGGGCCCATTCCTGTATTCTTGGTGGGGCACAGAGTGCTGGATTTATTTAATAAATAAATTATTTTCATCCAAACAGGGCTGGATTTCCAGATGAGGATTGCAGAAGGTGTTTTTCTCTTTGCAGGTACGGGCGGTTAAGATGGACTGTGCCCAGACAGAGGTGGATTTTCCCAGAGGTGTGAGCTCAACCTTGGGAAAGTGCTGAGTGGAGGGATCAGTAATTAGTGATGGATAGCTATTCACCCAGGCCATTAGCTGGAAAGAAAAGCAAACCTGCAGCGTTCTCAGCTGCAAAGAAAAGCAAACCTACAGCAGGCTCCACATTCCTTTTCTGCCTTTTCCTGCCTCCTGACAGCATCCCGACGACCCTTTTCACTGCAGAGCCCTCTCCAAAGCTCGCTCTCATCAAGAACTGGCATTTCCAATCAATTAGATGTGTCACCACTGAGTTTCTCTGCTAATTACTCCAGTTTATTATGTCTAAAGCCAGGTTAAACGCAGAATCCCCAGGTCAAACAGGGTCGCCCAGACAATCAGTTCCACATTTTCCTCTGCAAAAAGAGATCCCCACAATCAGTCACTGCCAAGGGGGTTTTTATGGCCAAGCTGCTGGTTCATGGCCTGAGGTGGAAGTCTCAGGGGGAAATAATGCCCTTGGAGAGGAAGAGGAAGCCTCTCAGTGTCCAGGAATGGCTTGGGTTTATTTCTTATTAATTTGAATGAGCCATTAATTTTTTTTGGGAGGGGAAGAAAGATGGGATCTACAGCACCAGGCAGAGTTTGGTTTCTCTGCCAGAAAGTGTTCCCTGCTTTATTGTATTTAATCAATAAATGGAATAAAACAAGGATAGAGTGGGAATAAAACAGGGGTAGAATGGGAAGAAAACAAGGATAGAGTGGGAATAAAGGAAGCTTTGTCCTGACGGAGCCCACTCAGTGCAAACATCTCCTCTTTTCCAGCATTCCTGAATCCAACATTAATTATGTGGATCACCCTGGAGTTCACACTCCATCAAAACACATTCCTGGTGTGAGGTTTGGGGGAAACACGTGCGTTACCTTCACTCTTAGGGGCAGAAACTACTGACACGTGAACTCAGGAGCACTTGGAAGGCTCCTTCCTCAGAAACTTCCCAAATTCTGCCTTGAGAGCAGGGATCTTGTGCAAACACTGTCTGTCATCCTCGAGAAATCCAAAGGGCTTTGCAAGTTATAAATCCATCACGAAGGCATCCGTGGATCCAGACTCTCAGAGGAGGGAACGAGAGCAGGTGTTTATGGAGTAGACGAGGGGAAAAAAAATTAATTCAGGAGGTGAATTAAAGGAAAGGATTCCTAGGAATGATGTGAAAAGTGCTGCCAATAGGATGAAAAGTAAAATTAAGGACATTATTTCAAAAAGTCCATTATTTCAGAAAATCCATAATTAAAAAAAAATCCTATTATTTAAAAAAATCTAAATGGTCTTTATCCAGGCAATGACACTTGGGACATTTGGCAGAGGAATTGTGGTGCCCATTTGTAACACCCAGAAAAGGCAGGCAAACACTCACTGATTTATCCACACAAAATTCTGCACGGATTTTTCTGCCCCCTCAAATCTTCCCAAGCACCCCAAACACGATTGTCTGTGCAGGCCAAGCTTACACTGCAAACAAAAATACAACAGAGTATTGACCAAGTGCTCAGATTGTTGGTTCAGAATATCTTTCTAAAGGAAAAATAAAACAAAACAAAAAGAAACAACAAAGCAATACAGACTAATTTAGTCTCAAGGATTCCCATTACTTCTTCATCCAGACAGGAAATAAAACAAGAAAATAATTTCAGGGTTGCTGAGTACTCTTGTCTCCAACTGCAAACTGGAAAATCACAAGAACTGGGAAGAAAACCCAAACCATGAAAAAAAATGGAGAGGGGGAAATAACATTACAGTATTACTTTAAAAGGGTTTTTTTAATAGAAAAGAACATAAAAGCCAGTTTGCCTTTCAAGGGCAGCTTCTGGAATGGATTTCATTTTCCAGTTCCTACTATACATGATGATAATGACTGTACCAAGTAATATAAAGTGATGAAAGATATTTAGCAGGGGCCTTACAGCAAGAAAGACTCAAAGCCATGAGTGCAGAAGACACAGCAAACTCTGGAGCACTGAAAAAAAATTCCTCCCTGAGTCCGAAAATGAAATTCTTATTAATCCACTAACGCAGAGTGTGCTTCGGAGTTCAGGGGGATATCACATGAAAAATAGGAAATGCATTAGAAAATAATAATGGTGCAAGGAAAAGCCCCAAGAGAGCAAATAGTTGCCTCAAAGAAGGTACTAAGACAAGTGAGCCTGCAGTGGAAATAACTTTGCAGGCATGTTTGAAATGCAATAATTAAGAGAGCAGCCCCAGACAGGCACTGGGCACCGGTCCGGGAAAGCACTCAAGGATGTGTTGGATAAAAGCTCAAACCCAAGAGCTGTGGATGGCACTGTTTTGCCCAAATTCCCTTCCCTGGCAGCTCTGGTGGCCAGACTGGGCTGTGGAGCACCAGGACAGGGGGTGATGATGAACAATGTGCCTCAGGTGACCTGTGAGCACAGAGAGAAAGGAGTCCTGGCTGTCAGGGAGATTGGAGCAGACAGATGTTTAATGGAGCCCAGGATTACAGATCTGCCAGGCTTCACATGTAATCACCAGCTTCTTAGGTTTCCTCTTTCTTCTCCCCTTCTCCTGGGGCTGTTACGGTCAGGGGCTGGGGAAGGGAGGAGCAGATTTTCAGATTCCAGCTAAATCCTTGAGCTGCCCTTAATACTCGACCTATTCCTAGCTGAAACCATATCACCAGTCTGACAGAGCTCAGGGAGACAGGAATGGGATAATGGGGTTTTCTTTTTATTTAAAACACGAGAGGGATGCATTTTACTCCCCACATCCACCTTTTTTTTTTTTTTTTTTTTGCCAGAAAGCACAGCAGGCACTGAGCAGCTGTGTTTGACTCCAGAACAGGAACAGGGCTGTGATCAATAGCTCCAGGTGACCCTCCATGCCCCAGGGGACATGTCTCCATGGCTTTCCACCCGTCACCCGCTCCCCAGGATCGATGGTCCCTGCCTCTCCTCACCCAGGGAATGACTCTGCAAGTGCTTTCTGTATTTCTGGGCCATTTCTTATTTTCGAGGCAGGGGAGAGCTGTCAGCAGAGCCCCATGATTGAGAAGGAATAATTAAAAGTTTAAAACGTGGCACAGGAGGAAGACCTGGTTGGACTGAATGACCCATCCCATTCCTCATATCCCGAGCCCAAGCAAAGCCATTCGTGTCCCCTACAGGAATACCACGAGGCAAGGAACCCCAGAGGTGAATTAAAATTTCCTCTGGAGAGCACAGCACCCTTAGGACCCTCTGAGAACCCTCCAGCTCCTGTGCTGCTTCTCTGAGCAGCCTGTGGAGGAAAGTCCTGGCAGGGGATGTGGTTTTTTGGCAGGCTGAGAGATGAACGCTGCCATTAGCTCAGGCTGCAGTTGGAGCCAAATGCAGATCCACAGATGGCACTGTGAAAGCTGTGGTTCTAGCCTCAAATATTGAACACCAGGACGAGGGTACAACTGCAGAGTTCAGGCACAAATCTGCCACCACCGTGCCTGAACGAGGGTCTGTTAGTGGGAAAGGCACTAAAGTGTGTTAATGTGGATGGAGTGCAGCCCAAATTATTAGGTTAGATATTAGGAAAAAGTTTTAAAAGGAAAGGACGTGATACAGACGGGAACGCCCTCAGAGAGTCAATATTTGGTGGGGAGCATTAAAATTTCAGAGCTCCTGGCCAAGGTGACTTTCCACAAGTAGGAGTGGATGTCTTCAGGCCAACCTGCCCACCAAAGCCTGGCAGGTGTGGGCAGGGGTGGTTCAGCTTCCCCCAGCACCAAGATTTGCTGTAAATCTGCCCCTGATTGACAGCAAAGCCACATTCACCTCCTTTTTCCTCTGCTAGAGATGAAAATTCCCCTGCCTGGGGGAGGTGTTTGAGTAAGAAGAGCAAAGTCCCAATAAATCCATTGGGAAGGTGGAAAAGGAAGGGCAAGTCTGGGCACTTCATGAATAAAGCTGATAGCTCAGACAGACTGAAAGGCAGATTTTTTGGCATTTTAGCCCATGAGTGCACGCTCTGTAAAGGCTGGACTCGCTTCCAGCTGCAGGGAAAAGGGAGATTTTGTGCTCT
Source organism: Malurus cyaneus samueli (assembly GCA_009741485.1). Taxonomy (NCBI): domain Eukaryota; kingdom Metazoa; phylum Chordata; class Aves; order Passeriformes; family Maluridae; genus Malurus; species Malurus cyaneus. The sequence goes on from CM019237.1 coordinate 1,566,125, forward strand.
GCGGGAATTGTCAGTCCCCAGAAGCTTTCAGAAGCTCGTGACTGCATTTCCTGTGCATTACATGCCATTATGCAGATGCCTTAAAGTAAATGTAAATCACACGGAGAGTAATTGCGAAGGGCTTTCGGCTGCGGGAAGCAAAGTGCTCTGAGCTGGCTCCTGACACTCCTTCAGCCTCGTGCCTTCGCCCTCTTCCCCTCTCCTGCTCTCCCTCCTCCACTCCTCCAGTCCTGCTGTCCTGAGCTTTGCAGACAAGGCCAGCAGGGCTCCCTGGGTTAATTAAATCAGCCTCTTTGCTGTCTGGAGCTCGAGTGACAAATGTATTTCCAACCTTGCCCCTTGGAGGGGAGGGTGGCTTTTGGAGCGTGACGGTGTCACCGGGCTCCCGTGCTCACTCTGTCACCGGGATGGAGCCACCACATCCCAGGCATTTCCAAAAAGCCCGAGCATGAAATGCCTGCTCCCCTTCCTGGGCTGGAGAAAGATGTCAGGGGCTGATTGGGAAGACTGAAAGGGACAGTTCCCCTCCTCCCCACTCAGGCTGGGAATGCCAGGCTGATTTGATTAGCCCAGCCACTCCATTATCCGCAGAGCCCCTCGCCAGCTCCCGTTTGCAGATGCATTACGGTAAAATGGTGCTGTGCCCTGCCAGGCACAGGCTGCCTTCCAGCCCAGCCCTGCTTCCCTGGCAGATAATCCTGCTGGCTTTGGATTTAGAAATGGGTAAAAGTGCCAGCTGACAGGACTTTTTCCTTGGCTTCTGACCCAGAGCAGATCTCCAGGGGTGCAGTAGGTCCGGGTGCTCTGTGTGTTCTGTTTTTGATGAACTCACCCATCATCCACCCTCATCTCCTCACAACAAACCTCTCATGTGGTGGGAAAAGAACCTCGGTCACCCTCCAAATCCCACTCAAAGGGGAGAACACTTTGTTAGGAAAATGCTGTAGCCTTTAATGAAATCTTCGAAGGAATCACTACTAACATATAAATATTATCTGTTTATATATCACAGAATGGTTTGGGTTGGAGGGACCTTAAGATCATCTCATCCCATCCCTGCCATGGGCAGGAGCACTTTCCACTGTCCCAGGGTGCTCCAAGTCCAGACTGGCCTTGGACACTTCCAGGATCCAGGGGCAGCCACAGCTTCTCTGGAACTCATCCCAGCCCCCCCAACCCTCCAACAGGAATTTCTTCCCAAATCCACCTAACCCTGCCTCTGGCAGTTAAAAGCCATTCCCCTTGTCCCTGTCACACATGCCCTTTAAATATATACATAATATATATGTAGAATAATATAAATAAATACATCACATCTGTGTTGCACATGAATACTCTCAAGGCCAAGAGGAGAAAGAGCAGCATCCCAGGCTGAGAGTGAAGCACAGAGCCAAAACAAACTTTTTTTTCCCTTACAAATGGACCACTAAATTCAGGATGACTTTTCACTTGGCAAAATTTAAAAAAAATAAAAAACCCCAAAAAAAACCCAAAAACGTTGATATCTTGAAGGGGCAGGATGGCCCTTCAAATAATAAATGCAAGCATAAGAAGAATAGAATAGTCCCAGGGAAATTCACGGGGCAATTCCAAGGATCTGACCAAGCTGAGCAAGAAAATTTCTTCTGCCAATTAAGATGCTTTTTCTCTTTTTCCAGGACTCTGGGGTAAAACTGTCAATGCTTAACATACAAACAGTCCCTCTACTTTAAGAAAAAAAATTTCCAAATTGCAGATCTTTGTCATGTGTGAATCCCCCCTCCTTCTAAACAGAAAGGAAGGAAACAAAAAGCCACAAACTCAAACATATCCATCAAACACGAATAGTTCGGGGTTTAAAATACCTTCTTGCACCTCCACCATTATCACTGCTCCTCTAAGCAGAAAGAATAATAATATATCCCAAAAGTGCCAGGGCACTGAAAACTGGGGCAAGGAGTCCTTGCAAGTTTTGAACTGTGCAAAATTTGTGCCAAAAAAGTGGATGGATTGGTCGTCAGCTCCAAAAGGAAGCCTGGAGAAGAGGGAGGGGAAATGCTGAGTTGTGTGGGAGCAGGAAGAGCCCACAATGTTTGCCACAAGCACTATTTTAGCTGTTTAGCTGTGAAAATTAATGAAAATAAATCATCAGGAAGGCAATAAGTGGGGCTGCAGCAGAGGAAGGCCGATCCACTGTTTACACATCTAATGTTTGTTTGGAGACTCCAGGATCTCCACAGGGTGCTTCAGTGCATATGGTGCTGTCACTGTACTGCCTTTTCCCTTTTAATTGATTGATCTGGGATATGAAACTGTTCCCGAAGCCCAGAGTTGATTTCCAGAGGTTTCTGTCAATGGGAGGAGGGAGCACCTCAAGAAAATCGGTCCTTGAAGGAAAAAAACTGAGCAAATGGAGAGTTCTCATGGTGTGACAGCTGCAACAGGTTGTAACTCCAAGGCTGTGTCCATGTTATGAGATAAATGAGGCCAGTGACACCCACTTTTTACTTTTTCCCCTTTTTCTGTAAGATATGGTTGGTACAGCCCCCTCAAGAGTTGCCAGCTCCCCCAATTTGCTGCTTCAGCTTTCCCCAAACATCTCCTCACTCTGCTCCCCTGCTACTCCTGTTCGTAAAAAGTTCTTTATTGAGACTTTAGATGCTTAATTAGCACTAAAATCCAAAACCACTAAATATTTGACAGCGTGCAGTGGCTCCTGTCCTGTAAAGCATCAGAGAATCATGGAATGGTTGGTTGGAAGGACATTGCAGATCATCTCCAGTGCCATCCCTGCCATGGCAGGGACACCTTCCACCATCCCAGGGTGCTCCAAAGCCCTCCAACCTGACCTGGACACTTCCAGGAGGAGCCACAGCTTCTTGGGCACCTGTGCCAGTGCCTCCCACCCTCACAAAGAATTTCTTCTTAATATCTACTCAAAATCTCTCCTCTTTTAGTTTCAAACTGTCCCCCATGTCCTATCACAGTCTGTCCATGTAAATAATCATTTTCCTCTTTTTTATAATCTCCCTTTAAGCACTGGAAGGCCACAATGAGTAGCAAAGACTCGGAGCCCACCTGCCCAAATTTCACAACCCCGTGCCCGTGCCAGCCTGTAAAGCTGTGTCTGAACTGAGAAAATTGATGTGCCAGCCCTACACTCTGCTCCTGAGGCCAGCGAGTACAGAACGCAAAATTAACCTCATTTGGCTCCCTTGATCTGCAAATGAGGCAGCTGCAGCCAAAATGCCTCTCAGAAACTGTCACTGGCTGTGGTCATCCCTGAACCACATCCAAAACTGTCTGGGAGACACTCCCAGACATTCCTGGTCCTGTGCCACAGGGTACCTCACTCAAGGTGTGACACACACAGTCCTGAGGCTCTGGCATGAACCAGGACAGTAAAATGCCCAATTTTAAGCATAAATCTAAAAAAATTTAATTTAAATATTTTATTTTTTCAACTGTCATGAGTCTAGAGCGCAGCTAGGGTACACAGTTCTGTGTTGTTGACATGGGAGATAAGATACATCAAACCATGACCTGAAATAAATTATATTCTTCCAAACAGGGCCCATTTTTGCCTCCTTGGTGGGGCACAGAGTGCTGGATTTATTCAATAAATAAATTATTTTCATCCAAACAGGGCCCATTCCTGCCTTCTTGGTGGGCACAGAGTGCTGGATTTATTCAATAAATAAATTATTTTCATCCAAACAGGGCTGGATTTCCAGATGAGGATTGCAGAAGGTGTTTTTCTCTTTGTAGGCACACGGTTAAGATGGACTGTGCCCAGACAGAGGTGGATTTTCCCAGAGGTGTGAGCTCAACCTTGGGAAAGTGCTGAGTGGAGGGATCAGTAATTAGTGATGGATAGCTATTCACCCAGGCCATTAGCTGGAAAGAAAAGCAAACCTGCAGCGTTCTCAGCTGCAAAGAAAAGCAAACCTACAGCAGGCTCCACATTCCTTTTCTGCCTTTTCCTGCCTCCTGACAGCATCCCGACGACCCTTTTCACTGCAGAGCCCTCTCCAAAGCTCTGCTCTCATCAAGAACTGGCATTTCCAATCAATTAGATGTGTCACCACTGAGTTTCTCTGCTAATTACTCCAGTTTATTATGTCTAAAGCCAGGTTAAACGCAGAATCCCCAGGTCAAACGGGTCGCCCAGACAATCAGTTCCACATTTTCCTCTGCAAAAAGAGATCCCCACAATCAGTCACTGCCAAGGGGGTTTTTATGGCCAAGCTGCTGGTTCATGGCCTGAGGTGGAAGTCTCAGGGGGAAATAATGCCCTTGGAGAGGAAGAGGAAGCCTCTCAGTGTCCAGGAATGGCTTGGGTTTATTTCTTATTAATTTGAATGAGCCATTAATTTTTTTTGGGAGGGGAAGAAAGATGGGATCTACAGCACCAGGCAGAGTTTGGTTTCTCTGCCAGAAAGTGTTCCCTGCTTTATTGTATTTAATCAATAAATGGAATAAAACAAGGATAGAGTGGGAATAAAACAGGGGTAGAATGGGAAGAAAACAAGGATAGAGTGGGAATAAAGGAAGCTTTGTCCTGACGGAGCCCAGCTCAGTGCAAACATCTCCTCTTTTCCAGCATTCCTGAATCCAACATTAATTATGTGGATCACCCTGGAGTTCACACTCCATCAAAACACATTCCTGGTGTGAGGTTTGGGGGAAACACGTGCGTTACCTTCACTCTTAGGGGCAGAAACTACTGACACGTGAACTCAGGAGCACTTGGAAGGCTCCTTCCTCAGAAACTTCCCAAATTCTGCCTTGAGAGCAGGGATCTTGTGCAAACACTGTCTGTCATCCTCGAGAAATCCAAAGGGCTTTGCAAGTTATAAATCCATCACGAAGGCATCCGTGGATCCAGACTCTCAGAGGAGGGAACGAGAGCAGGTGTTTATGGAGTAGGAGAGGGGAAAAAAAATTAATTCAGGAGGTGAATTAAAGGAAAGGATTCCTAGGAATGATGTGAAAAGTGCTGCCAATAGGATGAGAAGTAAAAGTTTAAGGACCATTATTTCAAAAGTCACAATTTCAGAAATCCTATAATTAAAAAAATCCTATTATTTAAAAAAATCTCAAATGGTCTTTATCCAGCAATGCACTTGGGACATTTGGCAGAGGAATTGTGGTGCCCATTTGTAACACCCAGAAAAGGCAGGCAAACACTCACTGATTTATCCACACAAAATTCTGCACGGATTTTTCTGCCCCCTCAAACCTTCCCAAGCACCCCAAACACGATTGTCTGTGCAGGCCAAGCTTACACTCAAACAAAAATACAACAGAGTATTGACCAAGTGCTCAGATTGTTGGTTCAGAATATCTTCTAGGAAAAAAACAAAACAAACAAAAAGAAACAACAAGCAAACAGACTAATTAAGTCTCAAGGATTCCCATTACTTCTTCATCCAGACAGGAAATAAAACAAGAAAATAATTTCAGGTTGCTGAGTACTCTTGTCTCCAATGCAAACTGGAAAACACAAGAACTGGGAAAACCCAAACCATGAAAAAAAATGGAGAGGGGGAAATAACATTACAGTATTACTTTAAAAGGGTTTTTTTAATAGAAAAGAACATAAAAGCCAGTTTGCCTTTCAAGGGCAGCTTCTGGAATGGATTTCATTTTCCAGTTCCTACTATACATGATGATAATGACTGTACCAAGTAATATAAAGTGATGAAAGATATTTAGCAGGGGCCTTACAGCAAGAAAGACTCAAAGCCATGAGTGCAGAAGACACAGCAAACTCTGGAGCACTGAAAAAAAATTCCTCCCTGAGTCCGAAAATGAAATTCTTATTAATCCACTAACGCAGAGTGGCTTCGGAGTTCAGGGGGAATCACATGAAAAATAGGAAATGCATTAAAATAATAATGGTGCAAGGAAAAGCCCCAAGAGAGCAAATAGTTGCCTCAAAGAAGGTACTAAGACAAGTGAGCCTGCAGTGGAAATAACTTTGCAGGCATGTTTGAAATGCAATAATTAAGAGAGCAGCCCCAGACAGGCACTGGGCACCGGTCCGGGAAAGCACTCAAGGATGTGTTGGATAAAAGCTCAAACCCAAGAGCTGTGGATGGCACTGTTTTGCCCAAATTCCCTCCCTGGCAGCTCTGGTGGCCAGACTGGGCTGTGGAGCACCAGGACAGGGGGTGATGATGAACAATGTGCCTCAGGTGACCTGTGAGCACAGAGAGAAAGGAGTCCTGGCTGTCAGGGAGATTGGAGCAGACAGATGTTTAATGGAGCCCAGGATTACAGATCTGCCAGGCTTCACATGTAATCACCAGCTTCTTAGGTTTCCTCTTTCTTCTCCCTTCTCCTGGGGCGTTACGGGTCAGGGCTGGGGGAAGGGAGGAGGCAGATTTTCAGATTCCAGCTAAATCCTTGAGCTGCCCTTAACTCTGACCTATTCCTAGCTGAAACCATATTCCACCAGTCTGACAGAGCTCAGGGAGACAGGAATGATAATGGGGTTTTCTTTAATTTAAAACACGAGAGGGATGCATTTTACTCCCCACATCCACCTTTTTTTTTTTTTTTTTTTTGCCAGAACAGCACAGCAGGCACTGAGCAGCCTGTGTTTGACTCCAGAACAGGAACAGGGCTGTGATCAATAGCTCCAGGTGACCCTCCATGCCCCAGGGGACATGTCTCCATGGCTTTCCACCCGTCACCCGCTCCCCAGGATCGATGGTCCCTGCCTCTCCTCACCCAGGGAATGACTCTGCAAGTGCTTTCTGTATTTCTGGGCCATTTCTTATTTTCGAGGCAGGGGAGAGCTGTCAGCAGAGCCCCATGATTGAGAAGGAATAATTAAAAGTTTAAAACGTGGCACAGGAGGAAGGAGACCTGGTTGGACTGAATGACCCATCCCATTCCTCATATCCCGAGCCCAAGCAAAGCCATTCGTGTCCCCTACAGGAATACCACGAGGCAAGGAACCCCAGAGGTGAATTAAAATTTCCTCTGGAGAGCACAGCACCCTTAGGACCCTCTGAGAACCCTCCAGCTCCTGTGCTGCTTCTCTGAGCAGCCTGTGGAGGAAAGTCCTGGCATGGGGATGTGGTTTTTTGGCAGGCTGAGAGATGAACGCTGCCATTAGCTCAGGCTGCAGTTGGAGCCAAATGCAGATCCACAGATGGCACTGTGAAAGCTGTGGTTCTAGCCTCAAATATTGAACACCAGGACGAGGGTACAACTGCAGAGTTCAGGCACAAATCTGCCACCACGTGCCTGAACGGGGTCTGTTAGTGGGAAAGGCACTAAAGTGTGTTAATGTGGATGGAGTGCAGCCCAAATTATTAGGTTAGAAAGGAAAGTTTTTATATCCGAATGGGTGTTTAAATCTAACCTAATAATTTGGGCTGCACTCCATCCACATTAACACACTTTAGTGCCTTTCCCACTAACAGACCCACGTTCAGGCACAGTGGTGGCAGATTTGTGCCTGAACTCTGCAGTTGTACCCTCGTCCTGGTGTTCAATATTTGAGGCTAGAACCACAGCTTTCACAGTGCCATCTGTGGATCTGCATTTGGCTCCAACTGCAGCCTGAGCTAATGGCAGCGTTCATCTCTCAGCCTGCCAAAAAACCACATCCCCGTGCCAGGACTTTCCTCCACAGGCTGCTCAGAGAAGCAGCACAGGAGCTGGAGGGTTCTCAGAGGGTCCTAAGGGTGCTGTGCTCTCCAGAGGAAATTTTAATTCACCTCTGGGGTTCCTTGCCTCGTGGTATTCCTGTAGGGGACACAAATGAATGGCTTTGCTTGGGCTCGGGATATGAGGAATGGGATGGGTCATTCAGTCCAACCAGGTCTCCTTCCTCCTGTGCCACGTTTTAAACTTTTAATTATTCCTTCTCAATCATGGGGCTCTGCTGACAGCTCTCCCCTGCCTCGAAAATAAGAAATGGCCCAGAAATACAGAAAGCACTTGCAGAGTCATTCCCTGGGTGAGGAGAGGCAGGGACCATCGATCCTGGGGAGCGGGTGACGGGTGGAAAGCCATGGAGACATGTCCCCTGGGGCATGGAGGGTCACCTGGAGCTATTGATCACAGCCCTGTTCCTGTTCTGGAGTCAAACACAGGCTGCTCAGTGCCTGCTGTGCTGTTCTGGCAAAAAAAAAAAAAAAAAAAAAAACCCCATTATCCCATTCCTGTCTCCCTGAGCTCTGTCAGACTGGTGGAATATGGTTTCAGCTAGGAATAGGTCAGAGTATTAAGGGCAGCTCAAGGAATTTAGCTGGAAATCTGAAAATCTGCGTCCTCCCTTCCCCCAGCCCCTGACCCTGTAACAGCCCCAGGAGAAGGGGAGAAGAAAGAGGAAACCTAAGAAGCTGGTGATTACATGTGAAGCCTGGCAGATCTGTAATCCTGGGCTCCATTAAACATCTGTCTGCTCCAATCTCCCTGACAGCCAGGACTCCTTTCTCTCTGTGCTCACAGGTCACCTGGAGGCACCAATTGTTCATCATCACCCCCTGTCCTGGTGCTCCACAGCCCAGTCTGGCCACCAGAGCTGCCAGGGAAGGGAATTTGGGCAAAACAGTGCCATCCACAGCTCTTGGGTTTGAGCTTTTTTATCCAACACATCCTTGAGTGCTTTCCCGGACCGGTGCCCAGTGCCTGTCTGGGGCTGCTCTCTTAATTATTGCATTTCAAACATGCCTGCAAAGTTATTTCCACTGCAGGCTCACTTGTCTTAGTACCTTCTTTGAGGCAACTATTTGCTCTCTTGGGGCTTTTCCTTGCACCATTATTATTTTCTAATGCATTTCCTATTTTTCATGTGATATCCCCCTGAACTCCGAAGCACACTCTGCGTTAGTGGATTAATAAGAATTTCATTTTCGGACTCAGGGAGGAATTTTTTTTCAGTGCTCCAGAGTTTGCTGTGTCTTCTGCACTCATGGCTTTGAGTCTTTCTTGCTGTAAGGCCCCTGCTAAATATCTTTCATCACTTTATATTACTTGGTACAGTCATTATCATCATGTATAGTAGGAACTGGAAAATGAAATCCATTCCAGAAGCTGCCCTTGAAAGGCAAACTGGCTTTTATGTTCTTTTCTATTAAAAAAACCCTTTTAAAGTAATACTGTAATGTTATTTCCCCCTCTCCATTTTTTTTCATGGTTTGGGTTTTCTTCCCAGTTCCTGGTGATTTTCCAGTTTGCATTGGAGACAAGAGTACTCAGCAACCCTGAAATTATTTCTTGTTTTATTTCCTGTCTGGATGAAGAAGTAATGGGAATCCTTGAGACTAAATTAGTCTGTATTGCTTGTTGTTTCTTTTGTTGTTTGTTTTTTTTCCTAGAAAGATATTCTGAACCAACAATCTGAGCACTTGGTCAATACTCTGTGTATTTTTGTTTGAGTGTAAGCTTGGCCTGCACAGACAATCGTGTTTGGGGTGCTTGGGAAGTTTGAGGGGGCAGAAAAATCCGTGCAGAATTTTGTGTGGATAAATCAGTGAGTGTTTGCCTGCCTTTTCTGGGTGTTACAAATGGGCACCACAATTCCTCTGCCAAATGTCCCAAGTGTCATTGCCTGGATAAAGACCATATTGAAGATTTTTTTAAATAATAGGATTTTTTTTTTAAATTATAGGATTTTCTGAAATAATGTGACTTTTTGAAATAATGGTCCTTAAACTTTTACTTTCTCATCCTATTGGCAGCACTTTTCACATCATTCCTAGGAATCCTTTCCTTTAATTCACCTCCTGAATTATTTTTTTTCCCCTCATCCTATAAACACCTGCTCTCGTATCCCTCCTCTGAGAGTCTGGATCCACGGATGCCTTCGTGATGGATTTATAACTTGCAAAGCCTTTTGGATTTCTCGAGGATGACAGACAGTGTTTGCACAAGATCCCTGCTCTCAAGGCAGAATTTGGGAAGGTTTCTGAGGAAGGAGCCTTCCAAGTGCTCCTGAGTTCACGTGTCAGTAGTTTCTGCCCCTAAGAGTGAAGGTAACGCACGTGTTTCCCCCAAACCTCACACCAGGAATGTGTTTTGATGGAGTGTGAACTCCAGGGTGATCCACATAATTAATGTTGGATTCAGGAATGCTGGAAAAGAGGAGATGTTTGCACTGAGCTGGGCTCCGTCAGGACAAAGCTTCCTTTATTCCCACTCTATCCTTGTTTTCTTCCCATTCTACCCCTGTTTTATTCCCACTCTATCCTTGTTTTATTCCATTTATTGGTTAAATACAATAAAGCAGGGAACACTTTCTGGCAGAGAAACCAAACTCTGCCTCGTGTCTGTAGATCCCATCTTTCTTCCCCTCCCAAAAAAATATTAATGGCTCCATTCAAATTAATAAGAAATAAACCCAAGCCATTCCTGGACACTGAGAGGCTTCCTCTTCCTCTCCAAGGGCATTATTTCCCCCTGAGACTTCCACCTCAGGCCATGAACCAGCAGCTTGGCCATAAAAACCCCCTTGGCAGTGACTGATTGTGGGGATCTCTTTTTGCAGAGGAAAATGTGGAACTGATTGTCTGGGCGACCCCGTTTGACCTGGGGAATTCTGCGTTTAACCTGGCTTTAGACATAATAAACTGGAGTAATTAGCAGAGAAACTCAGTGGTGACACATCTAATTGATTGGAAATGCCAGTTCTTGATGAGAGCCGAGCTTTGGAGAGGGCTCTGCAGTGAAAAGGGTCGTCGGGATGCTGTCAGGAGGCAGGAAAAGGCAGAAAAGGAATGTGGAGCCTGCTGTAGGTTTGCTTTTCTTTGCAGCTGAGAACGCTGCAGGTTTGCTTTTCTTTCCAGCTAATGGCCTGGGTGAATAGCTATCCATCACTAATTACTGATCCCTCCACTCAGCACTTTCCCAAGGTTGAGCTCACACCTCTGGGAAAATCCACCTCTGTCTGGGCACAGTCCATCTTAACCGCCCGTACCTGCAAAGAGAAAAACACCTTCTGCAATCCTCATCTGGAAATCCAGCCCTGTTTGGATGAAAATAATTTATTTATTAAATAAATCCAGCACTCTGTGCCCCACCAAGAAGACAGGAATGGGCCCTGTTTGGATGAAAATAATTTATTTATTGAATAAATCCAGCACTCTGTGCCCCACCAAGGAGGCAAAAATGGGCCCTGTTTGGAAGAATATAATTTATTTCAGGTCATGGTTTGATGATATCTTATCTCCCATGTCAACAAACACCAGAACTGTGATATCCCTTCCCAGGCTTGGCGCTTCTAGACTCATGACAGTTGAAAAATAAAATATTTAAATTAAATTTTCTTTGAGATTTATGCTTAAAATTGGGCATTTTACTGTCCTGGTTCATGCCAGAGCCTCAGGACTGTGTGTGTACACACCTTGGAGTGAGGTACCCTGTGGCACAGGACCAGGAATGGTCTGGGAGTGTCTCCCAGACAGTTTTGGATGTGGTTCAGGGATGACCACAGCCAGTGACAGTTTCTGAGAGGCATTTTGGCTGCAGCTGCCTCATTTGCAGATCAAGGGAGCCAAATGAGGTATAATTTTGCCGTTCTGTACTCGCTGGCCTCAGGAGCAGAGTGTAGGGCTGGCACATCAATTTTCTCAGTTCAGACACAGCTTTACAGGCTGGCACGGGCACGGGGTTGTGAAATTTGGGCAGGTGGGCTCCGAGTCTTTGCTACTCATTGTGGCCTTCCAGTGCTTAAAAAGGGTTTATAAAAAAGAGGAAAACTGATTATTTACATGGACAGACTGTGATAGGACATGGGGGGACAGTTTGAAACTAAAAGAGGAGAGATTTTGAGTAGATATTAAGAAGAAATTCTTTGTGAGGGTAGGGAGGCACTGGCACAGGGTGCCCAGGGAAGCTGTGGCTCCTCCTGGAAGTGTCCAAGGTCAGGTTGGACGGGGCTTTGGAGCACCCTGGGATGGTGGAAGGTGTCCCTGCCATGGCAGGGATGGCACTGGAGATGATCTGCAATGTCCCTTCCAACCCAAACCATTCCATGATTCTCTGATGCTTTACAGGACAGGAGCCACTGCACGCTGTCAAATATTTAGTGGTTTTGGATTTTAGTGCTAATTAAGCATCTAAAGTCTCAATAAAGAACTTTTTACGAACAGGAGTAGCAGGGGAGCAGAGTGAGGAGATGTTTGGGGAAAGCTGAAGCAGCAAATTGGGGGAGCTGGCAACTCTTGAGGGGGCTGTACCAACCATATCTTACAGAAAAAGGGGAAAAAGTAAAAAGTGGGTGTCACTGGCCTCATTTATCTCATAACATGGACACAGCCTTGGAGTTACAACCTGTTGCAGCTGTCACACCATGAGAACTCTCCATTTGCTCAGTTTTTTTCCTTCAAGGACCGATTTTCTTGAGGTGCTCCCTCCTCCCATTGACAGAAACCTCTGGAAATCAACTCTGGGCTTCGGGAACAGTTTCATATCCCAGATCAATCAATTAAAAGGGAAAAGGCAGTACAGTGACAGCACCATATGCACTGAAGCACCCTGTGGAGATCCTGGAGTCTCCAAACAAACATTAGATGTGTAAACAGTGGATCGGCCTTCCTCTGCTGCAGCCCCACTTATTGCCTTCCTGATGATTTATTTTCATTAATTTTCACAGCTAAACAGCTAAAATAGTGCTTGTGGCAAACATTGTGGGCTCTTCCTGCTCCCACACAACTCAGCATTTCCCCTCCCTCTTCTCCAGGCTTCCTTTTGGAGCTGACGACCAATCCATCCACTTTTTTGGCACAAATTTTGCACAGTTCAAAACTTGCAAGGACTCCTTGCCCCAGTTTTCAGTGCCCTGGCACTTTTGGGATATATTATTATTCTTTCTGCTTAGAGGAGCAGTGATAATGGTGGAGGTGCAAGAAGGTATTTTAAACCCCGAACTATTCGTGTTTGATGGATATGTTTGAGTTTGTGGCTTTTTGTTTCCTTCCTTTCTGTTTAGAAGGAGGGGGGATTCACACATGACAAAGATCTGCAATTTGGAATAATTTTTTTTCTTAAAGTAGAGGGACTGTTTGTAGGTTTAAGCATTGACAGTTTTACCCCAGAGTCCTGGAAAAAGAGAAAAAGCATCTTAATTGGGCAGAAGAAATTTTCTTGCTCAGCTTGGTCAGATCCTTGGAATTGCCCCGTGAATTTCCCTGGGACTATTCTATTCTTCTTATGCTTGCATTTATTATTTGAAGGGCCATCCTGCCCCTTCAAGATATCAACGTTTTTGGGGTTTTTTTGGGGTTTTTTATTTTTTTAAATTTTGCCAAGTGAAAAGTCATCCTGAATTTAGTGGTCCATTTGTAAGGGAAAAAAAAGTTTGTTTTGGCTCTGTGCTTCACTCTCAGCCTGGGATGCTGCTCTTTCTCCTCTTGGCCTTGAGAGTATTCATGTGCAACACAGATGTGATGTATTTATTTATTATTATATCTACATATAATATATATGTATATATTTACAAGGGCATGTGGTGACAGGACAAGGGGGAATGGCTTTAAACTGCCAGAGGGCAGGGTTAGGTGGGATATTGGGAAGAAATTCCTGGTTGGGAGGGTTGGGAAGGGGCTGGGATGCAGTTCCCAGAGAAGCTGTGGCTGCCCCTGGATCCCTGGAAGTGTCCAAGGCCAGTCTGGACTTGGAGCACCCTGGGACAGTGGAAAGTGCTCCTGCCCATGGCAGGGATGGGATGAGATGATCTTTAAGGTCCCTTCCAACCCAAACCATTCTGTGATATATAAACAGATAATATTTATATGTTAGTAGTGATTCCTTCGAAGATTTCATTAAAGGCTACAGCATTTTCCTAACAAAGTGTTCTCCCCTTTGAGTGGGATTTGGAGGGTGACCGAGGTTCTTTTCCCACCACATGAGAGGTTTGTTGTGAGGAGATGAGGGTGGATGATGGGTGAGTTCATCAAAAACAGAACACACAGAGCACCCGGACCTACTGCACCCCTGGAGATCTGCTCTGGGTCAGAAGCCAAGGAAAAAGTCCTGTCAGCTGGCACTTTTACCCATTTCTAAATCCAAAGCCAGCAGGATTATCTGCCAGGGAAGCAGGGCTGGGCTGGAAGGCAGCCTGTGCCTGGCAGGGCACAGCACCATTTTACCGTAATGCATCTGCAAACGGGAGCTGGCGAGGGGCTCTGCGGATAATGGAGTGGCTGGGCTAATCAAATCAGCCTGGCATTCCCAGCCTGAGTGGGGAGGAGGGGAACTGTCCCTTTCAGTCTTCCCAATCAGCCCCTGACATCTTTCTCCAGCCCAGGAAGGGGAGCAGGCATTTCATGCTCGGGCTTTTTGGAAATGCCTGGGATGTGGTGGCTCCATCCCGGTGACAGAGTGAGCACGGGAGCCCGGTGACACCGTCACGCTCCAAAAGCCACCCTCCCCTCCAAGGGGCAAGGTTGGAAATACATTTGTCACTCGAGCTCCAGACAGCAAACGAGGCTGATTTAATTAACCCAGGGAGCCCTGCTGGCCTTGTCTGCAAAGCTCAGGACAGCAGGACATGGAGGAGTGGAGGCAGGGAGAGCAGGAGAGGGGAAGAGGGCGAAGGCACGAGGCTGAAGGAGTGTCAGGAGCCAGCTCAGAGCACTTTGCTTCCCGCAGCCGAAAGCCCTTCGCAATTACTCTCCGTGTGATTTACATTTACTTTAAGGCATCTGCATAATGGCATGTAATGCACAGGAAATGCAGTCACGAGCTTCTGAAAGCTTCTGGGGACTGACAATTCCCGCAGAGCACAAAATCTCCCTTTTCCCTGCAGCTGGAAGCGAGTCCAGCCTTTACAGAGCGTGCACTCATGGGCTAAAATGCCAAAAAATCTGCCTTTCAGTCTGTCTGAGCTATCAGCTTTATTCATGAAGTGCCCAGACTTGCCCTTCCTTTTCCACCTTCCCAATGGATTTATTGGGACTTTGCTCTTCTTACTCAAACACCTCCCCCAGGCAGGGGAATTTTCATCTCTAGCAGAGGAAAAAGGAGGTGAATGTGGCTTTGCTGTCAATCAGGGGCAGATTTAGTGCTGGGGGAAGCTGAACCACCCCTGCCCACACCTGGCAGGCTTTGGTGGGCAGGTTGGCCTCGAAGACATCCACTCCTACTTGTGGAAAGTCACCTTGGCCGAGGAGCTCTGAAATTTTAATGCTCCCCACCAAATATTGACTCTCTGAGGGCGTCTGAGTAAGCCTTTAGCGGAGAGGTCGATATTTGTCTGATGTTTCAATGGATAATGTTGCTTTTCCCTGAGTTTCCTCTGGACTCTGCTGGCCTCCCCCAAACTCGCTGCACAGTGGCAGGAGCAAGATAAAAACATGGGAGGAGGAGGAGGGAGTGCTCCTTTGGAGGGTCCACTTCTCCCTGCCTTAATGAGGGATTTTTGTTGGGTGCCCCTCTCTCAACTCGGCACCTGAGCCTGGTGTAATCACTTCCACCAGTCCTTTCCCATTTGGCTCTCCCTCTTTCTCCAAGGAATTTGGAGCACCCAAAATTTACCACGGACGCAGCAGAAACGTTGCAGAAAATGCAAACATGTCGGGAATTTTCCATGGCAAACATCCCTCTTCCCACTGGGGATCATTCCAGGGTAATCTTGTCACTTCATCCTCAGTGGACTGGAGTGGGTCTTGTCTGTCCTGCTTAAAAAAAATAAATTCCAGGTTGGATTTTAGGCAGGGTTGTAGCCATATATTGGTAATAGAAGACAAAGGTGTGACTATTTCTCTGCTTTACTGCAGCTCCTCAGTCGAATTCTGCAGCAAAGGCTCCTTTCTGCCCTTGGGCATGGTCTTTCTGCCTCCTTGGGGCAATTTAACATCTGTGCCCTACAAATCTGAGCTGCAGGAGAATCCCAGTGGGGTCAAAGTAAATAGATTGCCTTCCAGGTAGCAAAATCCCTGCTGCAGGTTAGATTTCTTCCCATTAGGGACTCCGTAGAAGTTGGCTGTGCCTCCTAAGAAAGAATAATCCTGTAAACAATGTGGCTCTAATATACAGAACAATTAAAGAACTTGTTCCTGATTGAAGTTGAAATTCATTATATTTCCATTTGCAAGGCGAGCTGGGCAGGTTTCAAAATAAGTGGGAAAAGGAGCTAATTTATATTTCTGTTCGTGCTTGTAGCAGCTAGTAAATAAATCCAGGTGCTCAAGGGGAGTTGGGAGACTTTCATTTCAATGGCAGCTTGGGTGTCTGATAACTGTGGGAGTCTGGTTTCAAAATAAACTCAGAGCAACAGTTTTCAGGAGCAAAGGGCACAGGATTTTTGGGTGCATCTTCTTTGCTGTTTTAAATTTACCCACAGAATCCCAGAATGTTTTTTGCTGGAGGAGACTTGAAGATCATCCATTTCCACCCCCTGCCATGGGCAGGAACATCTTCCACTATCCCAGGGTACTCCAAGCCCTGTCCAAGTTGGCCTTGGATGCTTCCAGGGATCCAGGGGCAGCCCCAATTTCACTTTTTTTTGCTGATTTTATCCCACACCACCACTGCTGGTTGATTCCTTCACAAATCTGGTGCTGACATTTTGGGGGTGACCACTTCAGCAGGACAGAACTGGACAGCCTGAGCTGGCAGCAGGTCTGTTCAATATTTATCTGGCCAAGAAAGGCAGTGAGTGATGCTGGTGTGAGCAGTGTCATATTTAAAAGGTGTCTCCACTTAACTGGAGGTCACAGCGTACACTCTCCCTGAGTGGTGGCATCATTTCATAAAAAAGCTTTTTCATTAATTAAAGTCCCTTAACCTTGCGTCGTGCTCGGGGTTTGGGATAGAAGCTTAATTTTTCTGATCAATATGGATTACCATATTTCCTAGAAAGAAGCTTTCACCCCCTCAATTAGCAGAGGAAAAAAAATAATTGCGTGCATTTGAAAGCATTTTGTGCCTCTAGTATCCATTAAGATGATCAGAGCTGCAGTTTGCTTGTTCTTACGGACTTTTGTCCATTCCAGTTACCCAAAGGAGCAGAAAGCATTGTTTGCTCTCATTCAAATGACATTTCAATAAATGCCAGGGGAAAATGATGATTCCCTACTGCCTTTTTTCTTTTTTTTTTTTTCTTGAGAGAGAGGGGATGAACTCATGAAAATGCCCCAAGCCCATGAATCAGGAGTTTTGGGGTTGAGATTTCTCCATGCTCTCCGTGTGATCCCACAGAAGTCACTGAAGGCCACAAACAGCTCCTTGCAGCAGGGTCTGGCATTTATTTTTATGTTGCACCCAGGGCCACTGATTTTGATGAGGTTTCCAGGCAGGAACACGCTTATTAATTTATCCTCAGAATTAATGGAATTGGGCAGGAGAGGAGAACTGTTTTATCTCCCAAACCTTCCCTCGCTTCCAACTTCCAGCACTCTGGGATGCTTTTGGGCATCTTTGCACTCACAATTCAGGGGTGCAGCCCTGCAGGTGGACTCACCCCCCTGCAAAATTTCCTCCTTCCCTCCTGCTGGGCTGGAATTAATATTCCAATTCCAATCCCTTTGTTGGGGAAAACCTAAAAATTAATTGCCTGTGCACACGAGAGGTGAACAAGCAGATGCCCAGGAAAGCACAACAGAATTATTGAGTGATTCTGCTTTAATTAAGTGCATCAGAGAGCTGGGAATGGCAGGGCCCCGTGCTTGGTGCCAGTAACATCATTGAGAGGAGGATGTGAAGGGTTGGCTGCTGCCAGGGAATGATGGAAGGTGCTCAAGGAATATAGAAAGCTATTTTAATTCTGGCTTCCTTTGAGAAAGCTGGAGCTGCAGCCAATAACCATAAAACCATTGGGGCAAAGCTGCAAAAGCACCAAGGGCATCCCTCCAGCACTTATCTCGGTGAGCCCTCTGAGAAGGGGCACCTTTTATCAATGAGAGGGGAGCAGCAGCTGTGAATTCCTTGCCAAAAAGGGCTGCAGGCTCAGCAGCTGTGAATTCCCTGCCAAAAAGGGCTGCAGGCTGCATTTTCAGCCTCTGCCTGGAGCTGGCACCATCAAAATCATCCAAGAGGGAGAAATTTGGGGACACCTTCCCTTTCTGAGCCTGGCTCCCTGATGAGCAGGTAAAGCAGATAAAGCACCCAGGTAAAGCATCCAGACACCTGCTGGTGGTGGGAGAGGGAAATTGGCCCTTTTAGGGTGAAATCTGCTTTAATTCCTGCAGGT
Organism: Malurus cyaneus samueli; assembly: GCA_009741485.1. Lineage (NCBI taxonomy): Eukaryota > Metazoa > Chordata > Aves > Passeriformes > Maluridae > Malurus > Malurus cyaneus. Next base: position 1,584,258 of record CM019237.1, read on the forward strand.
TGAACTTCAGGATAACTTGAGGTACCCTTAACAGCAGCTACATCACTGCAGTGCTTGCAAGGAGAGCCAAAGCAGCTCATTTTAGGGAGTTATTTGCAATGTCTGTCAAAAATTGTTATTTTAGATTCCTTCTACACCACAGCTAAAGGATCTTGGCTTGTCTCCAGTGTCCATGCTGTTTTCCCTCAGGATTCCCTGTGATCCTCACAGAAATGCTGGAGACTCTGCCACCAAGGAGCTGCTCAGATTTTTGTCCAAGGCTCCCACCTAAAGCTGAGACCAGGCTGTTGGCAATTATTCCAATCATTCTGCCACTCTGTCAGCTGGACAATGAATACTTTTTCCCCAGGGAATTAGTTCTCAACCCTTTGGGAGGGAGCAGCAGATAGTTCTGCTCTCCATTTCTCTCTGTTCCCCAGGTTGATGCATCTGAGGTGGCCTGAACAGCACTAATTTTGGGGTCTGCTACCCAAAAAATGACCAGAATTTCATTCTGAGGACTCACAAAATTATTACTCACATAATTATTTCACTTCTTCAGCTTCAAGTCTGATGCTTGGACTGAACATTCTGGCAAACCCAAGCTGTGCTTTACTTTGCAGCCATCGAGATTTTCTTGTCACCTTCTTCTATTCTGGCTCTGAGCCACTCTGTAAAGGTGAGATCACACTCTGGGGACACAGATGCCACAGATGCCACACGAGGAGATGTCCCACCTGGAATCAGCAGCGTGGCTCAGACATTAAGGCGTGTCAGGATGGCTGCTGCAAATCCTGCAATAATTAAAGTGGTTTTGCCCTCAGTTCCAAACCTTTAAAGAGCCAAACCAAACCCTCATCAGTGCTGCAGGAAATGTGTCTGGGGATCCCAGAGGAGAAAGTGCTGACAAAGAGCTCCAGAGAAATTAGGAAAATCAGTGATCCGTGGCAAAGTCCTTCAAGGATATTTGTGGGGTTGTTTTTCAGAATGCACCCAGCACAGAAAGACTCGGGGAGTTTGTGGAAATTGGAAATGGCTCCCTGGGTGAGCTGAGGTGTGAAAGCTCCTTGCCTTGGTTCTTGTGGACAAATTGCAGAAGAGATCAGCACACTGCTCCAAAAGTTTTGTTCATCTCCTGGGCTGTTTCCATTCTCCTCTAAACTTTTGCACTGATTTAGCAACTGATCCTTGGATGCTGGAGGGTGTTCTGTTAAACCCTGGAGTTGTATTTCAATGAATGAAGTTGTTCCTTAAATTTCAGAACCATTAGGGTTGGAAAAGCCCTCTCAGATCATTGAGTCCAATCATTAACCCAGCCCTGCCAAATTCACCACCAAACCACGTCCTTAAAAGCCACATCCATGTGGTTTTTGGAACATTTCCAGCCTTCTGTGTAGCAGGAGGATAAATTTAACACAAAGCCCCAGTGCTAAGGGTTTAGAAGCAGCTAAAGGTGGATTTAAAGTTTGAACCACACTGAAGGAAAAGAAAATGCAAATTATCTCCATTTATCATCGTAACTGGAACCTCAAAGGTGCTGTCAAGTCTTGGTGGAGGTGCAGTGGGAAGGCTGGGCATGGCCTGTGGATGGAATAACAAAGAACTGCAAGAGAGGAGTAAAACTGAAAAATAACTTGAAAATGGTGGAGATTTTGGCACATCCAGCGTGGTGTTGCTACCAACCAGCCTGGAAGCCTCTGGGCAGGGTCAGGATTGTGGCCAGAGAGGAAACTGCAGTAAAAAATTAGGAGAATATTGGGGTCTTCACTGGAATTTTGTGCAGAGAGACCTTTTAGGGCAGCCCTAATCACAACAGATGTGCCTTTGCTGCCACGCTCCAGGTACAGAGATCTGGCAAAGATCAGCTCCAGCCCAGTTAAGCTAAAAGTGAACAGCAATCTCTTGTACCTAAAGCAAACTGGACCTCTTCCTTCTTATGTGCCCACAAAGATACTGCAATTCTGCACTGCTCCTTTAATTTTTATGGCATTTTGCTTATTTCTGCGGTGTGCAGGAACTTGCAGCCTGCTCGTAACAACTTAAGATCACAGCGTGGTCTGCTTTATATCTGCATATACACAGAGACACACAATGTTTCTCCCAGCATGCAGAATGAATAAATCCTGGAGTAATTTTTCATTGTTGCCTTTATGAGCTTCAAGAAAGAAAAAAAAAAACAACCCCAAAACCTTCAAAAACTAATAAATAATTTATTCCAATGAAATTGCAGTTTAATATGCTAAATTTTAACTAGCCCAGAGTGCACATGGGAACCTGGAAATCTTGCCAATATTTTTTCTCTTATTTCTATAATTTTTCCAGAGAGTCCATGAAATCTCTGTGTGTATTTGCATGTGTGTGTGTGAAGGCAAGAAACAGAGATAAAGAGATGTGATTTCTTTTTATCTGTATGTGAATCTGGAATGGTTTGGGCTGGAAGGACCTCAAAGATCATCCAGTTGAATATTTGTAAAAAAAGAGATTGAAGCCTCTGTTTCAGATGTGCAGCTCCAAATATAATAAATATATAAATATAATATAAATATATATATAATATATAATAATATATATATAATATATTATATAATAATATATATAATATATATATAATATATAAATATAATAATATAATATATATATATATATATATAAATAAGAAGATCCAACACAAGTGATGAATTCTTGATGTCTCTCTCCAGAACAGGACTGGTCACTGGGTTCCTGGCCAGCCTTTTTTTTTTTTCTAAACAGCCATTTAAAATACTCCTGATGAACTCTTTGTCCTCTTTGTATATGTATATGTGTGTAAACATGTGTGGGGTTTGTGCAGTGGACCATAATAATGTGATTTTATGAGGCTTTGTAATTAGCAAATGGCATTTTTTATCATGCACATGCAGGTGGGTGTGTGGGGTGGGGGTGGTGCACAAGCAGATGTGTCTGACCACCAGACCCTTGACCACACTGATATAACATTGCACAGATATGAGATACCAGGGAAAAAAACCCAAAACAGAAGGAAAGGGGAAAAAAGAATGAATCTGTGTGGGTTTTTTGAGGGTCTGCCTTAGAACACCAAAAAAGTGCATTTGGGGTTGTCTTCCCAGCTTGTTATAGCTGTTGAGGGGCTGAGGTTGTTTATGGAGTCACAGAAATGGAATGGTTTGGGTTGGAAGGACCTTAAATCTCATCCAGCCCAACCCCTGCCATGAGCAGGGACAGCTCCCATCAGATCAGGGTCTCATCCAACCTGCATTGGGAATAAGAACCAGGCCTTCAAAAAACAGGGCTTTGCCACTTAGCTCCAAGGCAAATAATTTCTCTTTTCTCCCTTTGTTATTCTGATTGTAGGAGATCAATGAACTCAATTTCCAATGCCTTGAAGCTCCTTTCTCTCTGAATTTTCTGTCCCTCTTGTCCATTTGGATGGGGACAGAATGTCTTTTACTCCATGTCTGCAGCAGGGCTGTGGTGGACTGGCCTTGGCTGGACACCAGGTGCCCACCACCAAACCAGTCCATCACCTACTCCTCAGCAGGATGGAAAATGAGATATAAAAAAACCCCTGTGAGTCAGCATAAAGGGAATTTAATAAAGCAGAAATAAGAATTGTGCACAGAAGCAAAGGAAAACAAAAGTTTTATTCCCTACTTTCCATCAGCAGGTAATGTCCAGGCACTTTCCAACAAGCAGGACTTCAGAATGTGTGGCAGTTTGTGAACAAATATTTTATTAACAAATACAACCCCTCTCCTCCTTTTCCTTAGCTTTCGCTGCTGAGCAGACACCATATGGTCTGGAATATCCCTTTGGTCAGTTTGGGACCAGCTGTCCTGGCTGTGTCCCCTCCCAGGATCCTGCCCACCCCCAGCCTGCTGGTGAGGGAAATGTTGGAGAGACAGCCTGGATATTGTGGCCAAAACACTGGTGTGTTCCCAACACCTTCCCATCTGCCAGTCCCCGGCGCTGTGAGGGATCTGGGAAAATTAACTCCATCCCAGCCAGACCCAACTCGAGGGCACAATGCCATGGGAAATCTTGCCACATAAATAAAATAGCAGAGATAAACGGCTGCTTTGCCACTGGGCTCGTTTAATGGCTGATGCTTAAAATGAAACAATCACAGACGCACTCCCTGGAAAACAGAGAGCTGGGGAAAGCAATGCCTGAGCTCTTCCCCTGCTGATTCCAGGAGCTGGTTTGCATTGGTGAAGGCAGACTAAAACCTGGGATGTTTTTAGACCGTTTAGAGCTGCCAGATCAGGTCTTAGGGAGGTGAGGCAGCAAAGCAGAGGGGCGCAGGGTCACTGCTGCTCCCGATTGCTGCTGCCTGTTCCTCAGGCACGCTCCAGGATCAGCATTTCCAAGCAAGCCCGGGTCTGTTTTTCCCTTAATGTGCCACTGGCTGCTTCTCCTGACCTCTTCCACGCTGCCTATTACCTCAGCCCCGCTTCCCCTCCCTTCTGATCGAATTACTAAAGCACACAGTGGAGTCTCTTGGCTCAACAAAATTTAATGACAGTGACAACAGAGGAGGATAATAAAGATAAATCAGCTGCTCCCAGGAAGGAAAGATGAAGTAAGAGCAGAGTGAGTTAGAAAGATGCACCATGAAGTGACCCTGGCGTGTGCACGTCCCTCATCATCCCTTTTCTCGCAACATCTGTGGGGTTTTTCCTGCTTTTTGGGGAGTTTGATAGGGAAGAGCAGACAGCAGACGGGACCGAGGCACTGGAGATTTCTTAGGTGTGTACATTCCATGGAATTTGGGGCACATCATCACCTCTTCTCCAGGCTGAAAACAGACCAGGAGAAGTCTTTCATTAGGCTTAGTGTAATGAAGATATCAGATCTGGGCTTTTCATTTCATCCCTAGCCCTGTGTATTCATGTGATCCACACAGTTGGTAAAGGGAAATGAAGTTTGTAAAGGAGCACCCCCATTCCCAATGTCTGTAAATCCCTGGGCACCCCAAATCTTGATAATCCAGCCTTTCCTGACAAGTTTTTCTCGTGGAATCCAGTGGAAGCAGAGCCTGCAGTGACTGTGACTTCTGAAATCTCTTCTCTCACATTCACCACGCTTCCAGTTGCAGAGCATTTCCTTTTAAATGATAATTCCTGGAAAAAAAACAAACCAAAAAACCTTTAATTGCAACTGAGTTCCCCTCCTCTCCCCTCCCTCCAGGTTGTTAAATGTTTGCAGCGTCGCTCTAAAGAGCCCAGCACAAAACAGTGAGCTGTAGTTGAGACCTCCTGCAAGCTCAATAAACTTAATGGACATCTTCAAGAACTTTAACTGGGAAGATTTAGTTCCCGAAGAAGAAGGAAACAAACAGCCAGAGCAGCCTTGTCTGCCTGTTGTCCCTCATTTTGCCAGAAACAGCTGTTCACGCTGGGATTAGCTCAGAGGTTTGTACCGAGCAGAGTCTGACTCACAAGAACAAAAACAGGAGATCATTACATCTCAGTGAAGGCTCCAACTGCTCCAGGCTGCACAGGGAGAGAGAAAATTAACTGGAATGGGAGCTCAGCCTGCAGAGCACAGCACAACTTCTGCGTGCGACAGACGAGCAGGAGAAGGGAGCAACTCCAGCTCTGCGGGGTTGGGATGGAGCTCCAGCCCAAGGGATGGAGGGGATGGCTGTCAGACTTCCCTTAATGCTGCATTTTTGGTCAGGATTCATGTGAGGCGAAGGCTCAGAAGGGGAGGAATAAAATGAGTTATTTCACGAAGATGCTGCTTATGCAGAAATCCCGCTTGCCTCCAGACAGTGAGTGATGGGAACAATTTCCCCATCTTTTTGAGGCAGGTGGCAGAGTCTTCACTCTCACATGAATTTTCCCCGTGAAGTATAATCTCTGAGCTAGATTAGAGGCATGATTTCCATTCCTTAGTGGAGGTGGAACAAGATGCTCTCAAAGGTCCCTCCCACAAACCATTCCATGATTCCATGAAAATGGGTGGTCTGGGTTAGGAGGTCATGCTGGAAAAATTATAATGGTTGGAAAAATGGGCAGAAACACAGGACAGCATCAAGTGGGGGCTCTCCACCCTCAGTTTATTATTGTTATAAACAAGGAACCAGATCCCTGCACCCAACAGGACAATTTAATAGGATATGAAACATCAGAGAGCAGCTACCGACTGAACAACAACTTACTCTCTCCTAATAACTTATTTTCCAGCAGTGAGGAAGGCTCTGGAGGGGGTGAGAGGAAAGCAGGAGGTTAAAAGGTTCCTTGGACAGTCTTTCAGATTAAATCTGTGCTTGCAGCTCAGGGGCTCCTCTCTACTCATCCTTGTCAGAGGATGGTTTGTGGTTGGGAGCGGCTCTGCAGACGGTTCTTGTAAGTCCTGAGGAGCCCACAGGGCTTCACCAGACAGGCTCTCAGCCCCAGTTTGATGCTGATGTGAACTCAGGGTCACCTTTCTTTGTGTTCTGTCTTTCAGGCAGGCCTTCCTCCCCCTTCAGCCCTGTAACATAATAAACAATGCCCTGAAATGCTCAATAAGCCCATTCCTCCATGGGGAAGTCATCATTGCCTGGAACAGAGCAGCCTGCACTTCCGTCATTGCTCATGGCTGCTGCTAGGTCTTTTTTTTTTGTTTTTTTGGCCTTAATTTATTTTTGCACTACTCATCAAATAATTCAGTGTTGCCATGGCCCAATGGCTAAACCCAGAGCACCAAAATTCGTGAGAATTTCCCCCTGACAAGAAGATCTAGAGCTGCTGCCCAGGCTCACCTGGCACCTTGGTTGATTGAAATTAACGCTCATGAAGTCCTGGCTGCCCTTTCTCACTGGCCAAAGACCTGGAGTGGTGTTTTATTGCTCAGCCCCACCAGCTCTGCCTTGCAGAAATTGTGTTTATACACCAGCACCAAGTGTGGAAACAGATGAAAGTTCACATTTCCCCTCTGTTCAGTCACCAAGTGTTATTTTGGGTTCCTTCTAGAACTGATTCATTGCCATCCTGCAGAGTGAGGACATTGTAAGGCTCTGCCACGCGCTGTATTGATCCCAAGACTTGATTAGTTGGTGTATTGAATACCCCTGCTTTTCTAATCTAATTAATGCAAGATAAATACTCCATGCAGGGGCCTGGAGTCACGTTCCAAGAGTAATCAGGGACTGGGACTGATTAAAACCAGAAGGCTTCAAGGATAATTTATGGACTACTTGACACTGCTGGCAGGTTGGGGTATTTTGGAGGGCTCTGTGTGGTCTCTGGCTCAAAATTGGCTCTTTGGCCGTCTCCACATCCAAATTCCTCCTCATCCCTCGGTAAAGATAGCTCTGGGCTTGAAAGGGTTTAATCTCTGGGGTGAGACACCGGTGTGGAGGTCAGGACAGCTGGTTTCACATCTCAGCAGCAGTGGGAGGACCCTGTACCAGAAAGAAAAAGGAGTCACTTCATCTCTGACCTTAAGAAAATCACCACATGCCATTGTTTGATAGAAACACTCAGCACCAGACTCATGAGGACTTCGATCTCATTTGGAAATCTGTAAAGGAATTACTGACATGTAGCTTAGCTCCAGTTTGTCTGTGTTTCATTCCACAGCTCGGTGTTTCAGGAAAAAGGAATGCTCTGGATTATTGGGGATAGCTGGAGTGGGGAAAGTGATAGTGATAATTCATGTCAACGTGCATTAATTAATTAACTCACCCCCGCTAAGGAGGGAAGGAACACCATTGCTGTTGTGAGGAATAGGGAAAAGACGCTGGGACAATTTTCATGCCTAAAAAAAGGAAGTGTGAGCTGCAGATGGGGTTGAGATCCTGGGGGTGAATTTCATCCCAGTCCCCTCCTGAGGTAAATCTGCCCTCATTTGGAAGCAAGTCATGGATTGTCACAGAGGATCCATCTTCCCTCTGCCTTATCCTCCATCAGTGGTGGCTCTGGTGACACCTTGGCCATGGGATGTTCTTCCTCCCACACTCTGATGAACATCTGAGCACAGGATCACCTCTACAGCCCCTCTCTGAGCCTGGGAAAACACTGCAGCTGAAAGCAGACAGGTTTAGGGGAAAAGTGAGGAGTGGAAGGGTGGAATTCCAGCGCAGAAACCAGTCCTGAATGTCCCCAAAGCATGGGACAAGAATCAGTGAGATGTTGGCAGTGAGGATTGAGCTGAGGTCCACCTGCCCCGATTGCAATTACACCGTGGCTGGAACGGCGTGAAAATTTTTCCAGGGAATAGGGAGCCCGGGCAGGGGGTCACTGATAGGAATGGCAGGGCCATCTATTGCAATCCCTCCCTTTTGCATACACCTTCTCCCAGGCGAGAGCACGGCTCACGCAGCCGGCGGAGGCGAGGGCAAGTTCAGCAGCCAGATGTAATTGCATTTTCCTCCACAATCGCCTGCAGGGCTGAGCCACGGCCCTTCTGCGCCTGCCTCTCCCCTCACAATGCATCAGAGAGAATTGGTGTAAAATCCAGTTAAAAGGCCACTCTCGGGTCTCAGCTGCTGCAGCACAAATTGCGGATGAATTTCCCCTCTGCCGCGTCCGCCTGATGGGTTTTGTCGCCCGGCCCCATATGGCTGGGGTGGATTTCTTCTCTCGGTCCTTGGTCCCTCATCACAGCCCCTGTAGCTGTTCCTGAGCTCCTTCTGAGCAGGGCTGCACTTCAGGCTCCTTCCTTTACCTTGCACAAAGATCTCTCTTCTTACACGTGTACGAGGGAGCCCGAGATTAATGGGGTGTTGGAGTGGATAATCACAAATCCAGCTGCCCCGAGGTAGCTGAGAGCAGAGATGGTGCACGGCAGGGGGAAAAGGGTAGTGGGGCCTGAGGGAGCTTTGTAGGGTACATTCATCACACTGTTGGCAAAGAGATGCAATTTATATGGACGGAGCATAAATCCTGCTGGAGTTGCAGGAGGCTCCACGTGGGCAGCTGAGCACCTGGCTCTGTTTTGATGCTGAGATGTGCTGCCATGGTCATCCTGCCATCCTGGCTGTTCCCCTTCCATCTCCTGCTTTTCCTCTTCCCTTCCATCTCTTGGTAACCCCCATCCTTTGCCCATCTCAGAGCCAGCTCCTCTCCCAGGCTCTGTGGGGATGGTGCAGGAGGGCAGGAAGGGCTTTTCCCTGTGCTCTGCTCACTGTGGGACATCTCTGCTGGAGTTACTGGATTGTTGGAAATAATTGGAGTTACTGGATTATTGGAAAATCTCTGCTTTCCCCTGGAGACTTCACAGAATCACAGAATAGTTTGGGTGGGAAGGGATCTCAAAGCCCATCCAGAGCCACCCCTGCCGGGCAGGGACACCTCCCACTGTCCCAGGATGCTCCAATCCCAATGTCCAGCCTGGCCTTGGACACTGCCAGGGATCCAGGAATTCTTTGGCAATTCCATCCCAGGCAGGAATTCCCAATTCCCCAGATCCCACCCCAATCTCCCTTTTCCACTCTGATCCATTCCCTGTGTCCTGTCCCCGCAGCCCTTGGCCCCAGTCCCTCTCCAGCTCTCCTGGAGCCCCTTCAGGCCCTGCAAGGAGCTCTGAGCTCTCCCTGGATCCTTCCCTTCTCCAGGGGAACCCCTGGGAATAAGGATGGTGTCATACTGGTTCATGCTGGGTTTCATGCTGCACCTCCATATCCTTCCCAAAAATCTACGGAGCACATCTCTCGCATACCTATTAATTTTCCTCATAACATCTGATGGGAAGTCTTATTTATTTTTTCGTGGCCCTGAAAAAAAAAAAGTTTTCCTTTTGTTTTCACGTTTTAGAAAATAGAATAGCAGCTTCTCCACTGTGTCCTGTCATACACAGTCACTTTTCCCTGGATTTTGGCCATCCTTTGTGCACCCCCAGCTTCCACTTTCCAACTACAACCGCAAATTTGTTCTTCAGCGCCAGTCTGCAGGCGCACACACACACATGGAGGGGTCCCAAGAACTTGGAATAAGCCTTGGAAATGAAATAATGAGTAGAGACACTCCTCCCTTCCTCACACATGCTACGTGTTGCTCCAGCAAGCGTTGAATAAATCACTGAGCTGTGGGGTAATAAATCTTTCATGAGATTAGGACCATCTGAACCTCAGCGATTGTGTGGGGAATGTATAAATTTCACATGCAGATATAGAGTGGGGGGAAAAAAAAGAGAATCTTTAGATTAGTTATTAACTTTGGAAACACTTGATGAGTTTTGATTCATTAAGTGTTTCAAAGTCTTGTTAATTTAATAAGTACCGATGAGGCTGTAATGTAAGACAACAATCAGTAATTTGGAGGGGGGAAATAATAAAGTAGTCATTACACAGCAGAATGTTTAATCAAAGAATGTGGAAACTTACAGTTTCACATTAATTTGAAAAGGTTGGAGATTTAAAATTAATATTAGCTCTGACACAGGGAGGCTTTCTCTACGAGCAGATAGGGTTTATATAATTGCTTAGAATTAAAATGCCTGTAAATTTAATGGCTTCACTTCTTTAACTGGATCCCCAGGCTCTATAGGTAGAATAGAAATAGACCTAAATCAGACATGATCCTTCAAATCCATTTGGAATTTTGGCATCAAACTTCAGGCTTTGACATTCTTCTGGTGTCCTATGCTGGAATGGAAAGATCTCCCAGGAAATTGAGACGCATGGAAGAAAACTCAACTGACCTTTGCCTGCTGGGGAAGCATCTCAGAGAAATTTTGGATGCCCCTGGAAGTGTCCAATGTTGGGTTGGACAGGGCTTGGAGCAACCTGGGACAGCAGAAGGTGTCCTTGCCATGTCAGAGGGTGGGACAGGATGATCTTTAAGGTCCTTTCCAACCCAAACCATTCTGGGATGATTCTATGATTATGATTTTCATCTGATTTGTTACCTGAGACTGCACTGGCAGTTGATAGAGTTCTTTTTATGCTGTGACCCCCTCACTTCCTTAAGGTGCCTGTACCATGATCCCATTAATCCTTCTCCAGATCCCTCCCAGATCCTTCCCCTGCCTCTGTGCTTTCCAAGGAGCGAGCATGGACAGCTTGTTGACACGTAGCCACGGGCATTTCACACATTTCAATTTTATCCCCGTTTGCAGCTCGCTGTCTGTGCCTGCCTGTACCTGTGAGCGTGTGGGATGTGTTTGTGCCTGTACCTGTTTATGGGATGCAGGAGAGAAACCCAGGTGGACACTGGTGCTGAGTGCCCAGCTCCCAGACAAAAGAAGTCATTGCGTAACAATTTCTGGGACAAGGGCAGCTGGATGAGTTCTTGGAGCTGTTGATGCTTCACATTTTTCCGGGCGAGCCCCATAATTCTAATTCTCGTTATTTTCACATTTCTCCTGTTCCTGACGGGGTTCTTTCCACCCATGACTCTTCATTTGGTGTGGCTCCGTGGAGGACAGGGTGACACTCTCCAGCTAAGCAGAGTGGGAATGATGGCCTGACAAGAAGCAGGAGCAGATAAATGTGATTTAATTTGTCCTCTGTCTGGACTCGACTTAGGTAAGCAGGACAAATCTGCCCAGACACAGTTTGTCACTCTTTAAGTGTCTGTCCAGGCTTTCTCCTGCTCAAGGACAGAAGGAGCAGGGAGCAGAATCCTCACAGAGCTGAGCTGCTGGAAAATCCAGTCAGGATTCAGCTTGGATTGACCATTAGCAGCCTGGAAAGCTGGACTAATTAAATGGATTTTGGGTCTATGTAGGCTCAGCTTTGCTTTGCTGCTGCTGCTGGCGTCCTGTGGGATTGCTGGGTGTGGAAAAGAGCTGACTTTGGGAAAACAAGAGCACAAACCCTGCCTGGGTTTGCAGGGCTCTGCTTCCAGCATGCAAATCATCGGCTCTGCTCTTTGGGTGCAAAGGGATTTTTCCTTCTGCAGAAACTCAGGGAATTTCTGCTCTCCCTGGGAGATCTTCATTGTACTCTGGATAGAGAAAACCCTGGATGAAACAAAGTCAGGGTATTTGAGGGAATCTGTTAGTTTGGAAAGGAAGAGTCTGTGTTTTTGTGGACTTAACCACTCTGGAGAACAGCCATCCTCTAAACCCGTTTTTGGTTTGTTTTGGTTTTTTTTGGCATCTTGGATGTGTATTTTGTCCTGCAAACTATTGTTTAAAGACATACTGACTTTCCCCTGTTATATATAGCAGTTAATTTATTTCCCTTCCTTGCAGGAGACTAAAATGAAATGATTTTTTCCTTAAACAGACCATTTGAACCATTCTCATTGTCATTTTTTTTTGGTGAGGGGAGGGAAAAAACCCAGAAATATCCAAATTTCAGTTTCATCCCAGTTTACAGATTTATTCTGAGGACTGGCAAACATGACCAGAGAAAACTTGTTTACTGCAATATTTTTTCCCTAACTTCTACCCTTTCATTACTGCAACCTTCTCCCAGTTTTTGGCATTATTTCGTGCACCCACTGAACATTTTTGCTCTGTATTTTTGACCCAATTTCCATTGGCTGCACCCTCACGTTGACAGGTCACGCTTTTAAATGATCCCTGTTCTTCCAAATAAAGTCCTCACTAAGATTTTTCTTTTAATGATTATTTTTATTATGTGCTTTCATGGCACCAGGAGATGAATAATGATAAGGAGGCAAAGACCCCTAATATTTATGAAAAAATTGCAAACTACCGTTTTGCCCTCAGGTGGTTTTACGCTCAGCAAAGAGATTTATTTTGGGGTGAATAGTAGTTTCCAAATATATCTATATGGATGGTTGGATCATTTGTAAGCTCCACTGATCTTCCCACAAAAAAAAAAAAAAAGATTTTTCTGAGAGGAGCTGGATGTGTGATTTTGACAGTGCTCCCTTGATGCAGGGATGTGCTTTGTTCTTCCTGTGATATCCATTAATTCCACGCGATGCTCAGGTAAACTGGAGGGCAGGCAGCCTTCAATGCTGACCTGCAGCATCACAGCTCCTGCCAGATTGTGGAGCAGGGAAAAGGAGGGGGATGAGATGGATTGTAATAAAATTTGTCCTGTTTCTTTGTTGAAAGTCCTGAGTCCTTCGGTGACAATGGAGTGGGAATGAAAGGATTGGCTTTGAAGGGGAAACCAGAGGGAGCAGAAAGGTACAAAAGCCTGTAATGACCACGAGCACGGCGAAAAACGTTGATGTAGGTGAGGGAAGATGAAACTGATGGATCCTGAAGTGAGTTTGATCAGAAAGCTGGCACAGAAGGAGACCTGGAGGGGATGGGAGTTGGGTTCTGTGTCTGTGCACATGTTGGGGGGTTGGCGTGTGTGTTCAGACACCTGGTTCAGCAGCAAGGTGTTACAAGAGTTATTTTGAGGTTGGACTTGATAATTTAATTTCTTCTGCTGTTTTATTTCATTTGGGGAAGAGAAAAAAGTGTATCCTGCAAGAGAAACTCTGAGCTTAGAGTCTTCTCTGGTGTGAAACTGAATTATTAGAGCTTTGTGTGTACAGCCAAATGATCAGACCCAGACAGGGAAAACTCCAGATTTGAGAAACTGAGTCAAATTAAAGAATGGGAAGAAAGGTCTTGGAATGCTGCACTGGCCACCTGCAAGCTTGGAGAATTACTTTTATTTTTTACTTTGAAATTTGTTAAAAATATATGGAAGTTATTATTTAAACAGAAAATATGAGAATATGTTAGAAACGTTACAGTAGTGCAGAAGGGTTTTCCCATTTACCCGTCTCCATAAATTCATCAGGGCAAACCCATTAGTACAAGTAAGTGATGGTGTTCATGGGAAAATGTTTTCAGCAGCAGATGTCAGATTACACCACAAAATGAAGCTGAAAACCCCAACTTTCCTGGTTCTTTTGGGAAGCTCTGGTTCCCAATTAAAAATCTACTTCAATCACACCTCGTTGGCTGCCCTGTGTGATGTGAGGGGCGCACTGTCCTCACTCTGACACTATTTCAGGAGGAAATATCATTCCTGTAGCCAAACTGTGTCCCTGACTTTCTTGTCATCACCATGAAGGTCCAGTTTCAGGGAGGGATGGGCAGTGATGCTGTTGTTGAGAGCTTTGTCTTATACCTTTAGGAAACACTTATAGCTTTAGGAAACACTTCAGAAAGGAGGAGAAGCTCTGATCTTGCAGCAAAGAGGTGGAGGAAGGTGACAGAATTGGAATTGTCAGAATTGGACACAGAGCTTCCCAAAACAACCAGCAAACTTGGGGCTTTCAGCTTCATTCTGTGGTGCAATCTGAAAATCTGCTGCTGGAAATATCTTCCCAGCATGCTATCACTTACTTTTACTAATGGGTTTGCACTGATGAATTTATGGAGACAGGTAAATGGGAAGAGTGTTTTGCACTACTGTAAGATTTTTAACCTACTCTCAGGTGACAATGACAGCTTTGAGTGGTGGGGAGCTCCCCAAGGTGTGTCAGTCCATGTCATGGCTCAGGGATTCCTCAAATGTTGGGGAAAGTAAGGGTGGAATGGGAGGACTGAAAGCACTTTGTGTGTGCATGCTGATGGATCTACAGGGAAATCCTGCAGGATGTGTGCAGGGAGGGTTGCTCTGACCCCACAGTTTTGAGGGGTTCATCCAGCACATGAATCATCAGGCAGAGCCAAGAGCTTTAAACAACCAGGAGCTTTCAAATCCACCATTTCCTCACCTTCCCAGTAGGGATGACCCAGACAATTTTTTGGCAGGAACAGGTGCTGCTTTTCTCTCTCACACCTACAGACTGAGCTCTTTGACCTTTGGGACGGAGCCTGAGCTGTTTGGGATGGGGTCAAGGACATTTCCAGTGCTCTCTGCTTGGCCATGCCCTGAGTTTGGTGAGGCGGAGGCAGCAGCAGCATCTCTGTTGATGGGGAAGCTGTTCCTGGGAGCATTTGCAAAGCAGAGGCTGGCCTGGAATTCGCTCCATCTGTTGCAGAAGCAGGGATTGTGCTGCCCGCGTCATTTAATGCCAGGGATTTCACAGCGAGCTGAGCAGTCCTGCTTCACTTTCCAGCAAGCTCCAGAAGCCTTTGCAGGACAGCTGTCCCAGAGAGAGCAGCCTGCTGTGCCCTGGATGGACACACGGACCTGGCCAGCCTGGCAGACGGCTTTCTTGATCAAACCCTGCAGGAATTCCTCAAATCCCTCTGTAGTCCCAAACCAAATTTGACACAACCAACTGTGAGAACGTTAAGGGACAGCCAGCAAGACAGCCTGCTGCTCCTTGGTGCTGCCAGACCCTGCAAGCAGAGAAATGTCAGAATTCTCTTCAAACCAGCCACTGTTTCAGGACTGTTTCTTTTTATTCATCATTCCAGGAGCCAAAGTCTGGCATTGCTGGATAATTGTCCATCTGAAAGGGTCATCAGGGTCATTGGACAGGATTTGGGTGTCTGACTGTGGCCCAGGCAACACATTTTGGCGGCTGATATCCCACCTCCCTCTGAGATACTCCACAGACCATAAGATGATCTTATTTTTGTGAATTTTGGATTTGAGTCCATTATATGCCTGGCTTCATCCATGACTTAACCTCTCTTGCTCCACTCTCGCTCCACTCTCTCTGTTTGTCAAACAAGGTAAATTAAACAACCCTCAGCCATAATTTTCAACCTTCTACTGTTTTCCCCCTCTCATGGAGGTCCTGCACTGGAATGTGCAGTGGTGGATCCTACAGGATAATCTTCTGATCTTGCCCATTAGCTTTGGAATATTCCAGACTTCACCTGCTGCTAAATTTCATCATTTTCCTGTGGTTTACCTCAGCCAAAATGGGGTCTTAAATCTATTGATGCTGCACCTCTGGGAGGGTTTTCATTCTGCTCTTGCTGAACAAGTCCATCCTGGCAGCCAATGCCAAAATGCAATGCAGCAAGTTCTCACAGTGAATAATAATTAGGAAAAATAGGAAAAAATAAA
Source organism: Malurus cyaneus samueli (assembly GCA_009741485.1). Classification (NCBI taxonomy): domain Eukaryota; kingdom Metazoa; phylum Chordata; class Aves; order Passeriformes; family Maluridae; genus Malurus; species Malurus cyaneus. The sequence goes on from CM019237.1 coordinate 1,600,060, forward strand.
AATAGCCTGTATGCCACAGGAAAATGTGGGGGGATTTTTCTACATTTACAAGTCAGATAATATGTTTAGAGAAAATGAGTTAAATAGAAGCATCACGCTGTAGCAGATCTAATAATCAGCTTAAATGTCTGCAAAAGAAATGGAAAAAACCTTGTGGATATTCAAGTCTAACCCAAAACTGCGCCTGATTTATTCAATTTTGAGTTGATCCAATAAGAGGTGGCAATTCAATCTGTTCTGCTCCCTTCCATTAACATTTTATACACAAAGACACAGGTACAGAGGAGGAAGAGATGGGTTGGAAATGGTTGGCGAGCTGGAGGTGGGAGTTGGACCTACACAGTCTGAGTTCCTGTCAACATCCCTGCAGTCTGTGTTAGAAAAGGTGATTTCTGTGAGCAGAGCATCAATCTTTCAGTTTCTTTAGAAAAAGAAGACACTCAGGAGGTGAGGGATGAGATGGAAGTGAGGCAACCAACATTGCCAGGGTAGGGTGATCACCCAGCTGCTCTGATCACATTCACAGCTTTGTCTTTTTGTTATTTCATTTTCACTGCTTGCATTTACATTCACAACCTCCTCTTTCACCCCTTTTTTCATGTCCTCATGCCTCCCTCTGTGGCTCATAACATTTTTTTGGAGTGAGGAATGAGACAGAGAGTGAAGGTTCAGAGCATCTCATGCATGCAGAGCTTTCCAGACTGCTGCTTTTGCCATCCCCATCCTGGGGACGAGATGCAACATGGATCTTCTTTTCTCTTGACTTGTTTGACAAACTTAATGTGCAGCTGCATAAAATATTTCCCCTCCAGGCAGTGGAAATGTCACGCTGTGTCTCTGTTGGTGACATGGGCGTATTTAAATAGGGTTTTTCTTACCAGACAGCACTTTAGGGGACTTTGTCCTGTCAAGTATCCCCCAGTGTTGGGCACTGCACAGGATCTGGAGCACACTGCACACAGATACTTAGCACAGGGGGTGACACAGCACCATTTCTAAAGTGTATTTGAACTTTATTATTGCAGAATTCATGGGAATGGAGGACGTGCCTCAATCTAGATTACACACAGACTCTCCTATGAAGGCAGGAAGAGAGGGTTGGGTTGTTCACTTGGGGAAGAGAAGGGTCTGGGGAGACATTAGAGCCCCTTTCAGACCTAAGGGGCTCCAGGAGAGCTGGAGAGGGACTGAGAACAAGGGTATGAAGTAATGGAACAAGGAGGAATGGCTTTATATTGAGAGGGATGGATTATTTGGATATTGGGAAGAAATTCTTTATGGTGAGGGTGGTGAGGCCCTGGAACAAATTTCCCAGAGAAGCTGGGAAATTTCTCCCAGAGCAGCTGTGGCTGTCCCTGGATCTCTGGAAGTGTCCAAGGCCAGGTTGGACAGAGCTTGGAGCTCTATTTTCTTGTTCACCTGGAGGAATTTTCGGGAAGAGCCATGCCTTACAGATGTCAGCTCATGTTGTAGGGCACGCTCCTTGCTGTTTCTTGAATTGCTGCCCCCTGAAAAATTGTTTGTCTTGGAGGTGCTTTCACGCAGCAGTGGAGATTTGGAGCCTGAAGGGGAATGAGTAAAAAGAAAAAAACCACGGGGGAAATGGTGAATCATGCATTAAAATATGCTGGGAGTCAGGGATTTCATTTTAATGCTATGGGACAACGTGCACATGCCAGTGCTTCCAGTCTGGCCAGAAATGCATGATTTGCCCAAAGAATCTTGTTCTGTTGTCTCCTCTGATTCTCTTCTGATCCTTTCAGCAGAAGAGGACTGGCTTCTCCTGTTGATGCCGATATCCATTTGAAAATAGGGTAAACACTATTTTTTTGGGCTCCCAGCTCCTTCTGTCCAGGGAATCAGTATCAGGCAGCTCTTGCTAAGAGTTGGATGGACTTTTCCATCATTTTCTCAAGAGAAAGCAGAGCTAGAGATGTTCAAGGCCCTCCTGGTGCCACACTAAAGTCTGGACATCCCCAGACGTTTTATATTTATTCCAGCCCATTTTTATACTGGTGTGTTTAGATCTGCTCAGAATTTTTTGTGGTGCTGTTCTGTTTATTTATTCATAGTTTCTCTGTCTGTTTAACTGCTGTAGGATGATGTAGAGCAGCAGCTCAGCTTAAAAAAAAAAAAAAACAAACCACCCAAACAAAATAAAACTTTAAACTGAAATAAAAGTCAACAGCAAAATGCTCTGGTTGAAATATGCTAGTTGAAATTAAATTCAGGTTGAAATATGCTAGTTTAAATTAAATTCATGTTAAACTTGCCTGTAGACAGGTCCAAATTGTAACTTAACTTCTGTGAACACAAAACCTGATGGTTTTGGGTAAGCATTTAACTCAAATACAAAATTTATAGTGCTAAAGTTTTGTCCCATTAGTGGGAGGGCTCTGGTGATGAAAGTCACAGCTTTACTATATTTTAAGGGGATAAACCAATAAAAATTGAGGTTTGAAGCTTAGTTCATGAAAGAACGCAATTTTCCTTCGTTTTTACTGGTTTATGATTTTTTTACTTAAATGAATAAATGGAAATTAAAGGAAAGCAATGCAAGCAAACTTTTTTTCTCAGTGGGGGGAACTGCAAATCTTGTGCAAACAGCATTTGCAAAAGCAGCCTTCCAGATTTTACATCTTGTCACCAACACCTAGAGCATATCAGCATTTTGGAGCTGGCTGTAATACGTGCCTGGGGGCACAAACACATAAAGGACACAGCTAAACCAGGGACCTAAATATAACTCTAAGGGAGGAATGCAGGAGCTGTAACTTGTCAGGTATTTTCTCTAACAAAGGCTGATCTGTGAGGAATTAGCACTAGGGAGATCTGCACTCCAGATGCTCCATGGGCCAGGATTGGGAGTTTTTACTCCAAAGTCCACCCAGTGCCAGCTCTGTGTGGCACAGAGGTGTCAGGAGAAGTTCTCTGCACCTTCTCACCACCGTGGATCTGTGGTTTAACCAGTCCAGGACTCAGCTACCCGTGACTAAGGTTTTTACTGATGTAGGTCTGACCCCTTTTTCCACAGCTGATCTTAATTCCAGCTCTAGGTTCAAATCAGTGAGCAAGATCTGGTTTGTTTCTTCTGGAGATCATTAATGGGCAGCTTTTTTTTGGGGTTGTTTGATAATCAGTGAGCTCTGGAATTCAGCAGTGGATAGGAGATATTAAAAACTCTCCCATGGGAGACGGAAGTCTTTGGTTTCACTTAGATGAGAAAAAAACCACACCAAAAAATCAAAAGTACAAACTCCCTTCTGCCAGTGGAACAGACGTGGCCCAATTTCCCAATGTGCCGAACGACCTTGGTGGAAATGCAGAAAATCAGGTCAATGGTTAATTTACCTCCTTGGACCTCACTGCCTTGTTGACCTCCTGGCCTTCAAGCCTTGCTGTTGCTCTCCTGCGCTGTTTATCCTCACCTGAAGCTCATCTTTCTTTTTTCCCCTCTTCCTGCTCCGTCCCTTCTTCCCATCCTCCTGGATTTGGTATCCTAAAGGTTCCCTGGGTTGCTGCCTGTGGCAGGGAGTTGGAACTGGATAATCTCTCAGGTTCTTCCCAGGCCATTCTGTGATTCTGTGATCACCCACATCTGGCTCAGCACAAGTAATCCTCTAAACTCAGTCCTTTTAAGTTCTGGGATGGGATCAGTTACAAGGAAGAGGATCCAGGACAAACTGAGTTACAGATGTTTTTTGCAAGCAGCCTCTCATTCCACGTCTCTCCAGCTGGCTTTGAGCAATTCCTCACATGTGTGCACTCGTTTCTCTAAGTTAATTTCAGTGATAAATACCTGATATGCAGCTTAACAGGGAATCTGTTAATCAGGTAAATAATTGACTGATGCTGAAGATTCTTGGAAATCTTGCTGGGATTGCCTCTGTGCTGTGACAGAGCAGTTCATGCCACCAACAGGGTCCTTACCTGGCATGAAATGGTTTATTTAAGCAAGATGAGGATTATGAAGCATAAATTGCTCCTAATTTCATCAGCTTTTTCTGCTGCCCCAGGAGCCTTTCCTCGGTGCACTTTTGTTTGTCTTCCAGACTTTGTTATTTAACCAGACACTGATCAGGTGACGATGAGATAATTTCTAGGTATCACAATTAACAAATCAATTAATTAAAAGGAGACCTAGGACTTCCTTTGGCCAGCAGTTCTCCCTCACTTGGCTGAATTGGAGCTGAAATCACTGCCAGCTTTATTTGTGCAGAGTTGTGTGAGTATCTGGGCAGCGTTTGCCCTCTTGGGGAAATTACATTTGTTTGCATTTGCAATGCTTTTCCAGAAGTTCTCCAAAGGTTTGTTTGGGAATATGAGCCAGGTCCAGATGAACAAACTGAATAGATAAGATTGTCCCAACCAGCTGGGGTCTGGGAGTTTGCTCATTATCCCCTGCCACTGACCCCTCTGCCACCACCTAGTCCATGGAAATGGTGGTTATTTTCCATTCAGAGACAACTGGGAGGGTGTTCTGGAGGATATTCATCTCCCAAAACATGCAGGCTCCAGTGTGGAGCTGCCTGCCTACGGTCCCCGTTCCCCATCTGCTGCACAGCCTCCCATTATGCAAATGGAGGCAGCTCGCTTCGAGTTTATTTCTTAATTTAATAAATGTAATTTAATAAATCTTAATGCAATACATTTCTGGTGAATGAAAGGATGGCTGAGTGCATAAAACAGCATCAGCTGTCAGACAGCCCTCGTGTTCTCCAGACTGCTCCGGGGATTGTTTCTTTTAAGAAGACTTTGCCAAATCAGATCTGTAGCCCAGCCATGCCTGTGCCTTGCTTTTGATCATGGCCAGGAGGAAAAATGAAGTGACCCATCACTGAAATGGAGCCAGGATAAGGAGGAGATGGCTGGAATGAGCGGGAGTTGCGTGCAGTGTGACCCTGGATGTGATTTTGTGGCTGGGACCGCAGTGTCACATCGTGCTGATCTCTTCTCTGTCCCTGCACGAGAAATTCCAGCTCAGATCTGCTCCCCCTGCTCGTCAGTGAAAGCAGAAGTGAGTGGGCATTGCGTTTATCCCCTTCTGCAGAATTCATTTCCTGGTGCATCCCACCAGGATTTGGAGGTGCAAAGGACCAGAGGAAAATGTTTGAAAGGATTTTCTTTTGGGGCGTGAGCTGAGAGTGTTTAGCCTGGTGATCCCTATTTCCTGAGCAAACTCACAATATCTGATCAGACTCCAACGCTGCAGTTGAAGAGAGGACTGTGGCAATCTCCTAAGCAAAAAAAAAAACCAACCCAAATTGAACCAAGGAATTCTCTGAATGAACTTCTCTTTTAAACAGAGCAAAGGGTAAGAGAGGCTGAGGTAATTTTCATGTGCCTCCACTACGGGTCCATTCTGGGCTGGAAAACACCTGCTTGAAGGCCAGCACAATTCTTGCCTGGCAAGCCAGCTCAGGTGAAGTTTAAAAACCAAATTCAAAGCCATCCTGAACAGGAGGGTCAGCATTTAGGGCATTGTGACATCTTGTATCAAGGCACCCTAAAGGAGTTTTAAGGTTTCTGCAGAGGCGGCTTTGCTGACACCACTGTACCTCAGGGCTGTTTGGATAATAAAACTTAGACCCCACACTGAAAAACTAGAAAAATATCTCAGAATGGTAAAAAACAACATCTATAAGTAAAATTACTCCTGCCAAGGATGTATCCTTCAACTGAAGCAGGAAACTAAAATGGTAATTGAAATATTGAAACTTTGGCAAAAGAAAAGAGGAAAGAAGCAATTAATTGGAATCTCATTATTTGGATGCCATTCCTGCAAGGATGACTGTTCTGACCTGTCCACATGTCATGATAACCTCACGCAGAAAGACCAAACAGCCCAACTTTTCCCCATTTTTCTCTTCCTTTTTTACTCTTTTTTGCATCATTATCATTAAAAAAACCCAAAAAACAACCAACATACCACTGCCCTGCCTTCATAAGGGATCTTTGGGTCAAATGTTCAGCCTCTTAAAAAAATAAAAGTAAAGTAAAACACATGTATGTGCTGTGGAGGCAGTTGCTGGCTGATGAATTGCATATGCAAGAAACCAGAATCCAAATGCAAAAGGAGGTTCTGGAGGCACCAACAAAGACATATATTTTTGGTTGCAGAGACAATTGTGCCTTTTTTTTTTACCTCATTCAAAATTTTTCATGAATGCATTCATCTCCCCTCTTAATATCAGTGTTTTATTTATAGACAAAACTTGACTGTCATTGTTCGGGGAAGACAATGAGACCAAATTTGTGTCAGTTCTTATTCTTGTTCTCTGCTTTTCCAGTAAGAAAAAAATTCTGTGTCTCTATGTAAATTTATTAAAGTGGAAAAAAACCCAAAAAACAAACCATAAATAAACAAACCAAAACTACCAAACCCTGAAACTGAATTTTTCTTACAGAATGAAAGAATTGTTTAGGTTGGAGAAGACCTCCAAGATCATCAAGTCCAGCCATTAATACAGCATTGCCAAGGCCACTGCTAACCAATGTCCCCAAGTGCCATGTCTGGAAGTCCTCAAGGAGCAGAGGAGCCATTATTCCACCTGCTGATCCCTTGCTAGGCTTTGGGGTTGTTAGGAAGAGAAAATTCCTCTCCCTTCTGAGTTTGAGTGTGTGGGAGGAGTTTTTGAGAACTCATATTTCCAGCCCAAAGCTCTTTTCCACCATCCAGCAAACCCTTGGCCCCATTCCTGCAGGTTCCTCCATTAAAATTTCTGTAATGAGCATGGGAATGGAGTTCCCAGCTGATATCAGCATCCTGGAGGGGCTCTGAGCACAGAAATCCACTCTGGAAAGTGAACCATGGCAGCAGGGACTGTCTGTGCAAGAGCAGTGCCATCTTCCCTCGCTGTCGCTCAGCGCCGCGAATTTTTGGAAAATTCCTCCTTGTGCACCAGGCTCGAGCGCTGGGAGGGGACACGTGGGGCTGTGGGTGGCTGGAAAGCACACAGGCTTCCAACAGCTGGCATTCCTGCTGCCACCCACGGTGGAAAAAGGGCAGGAGAGCTGTGCTTGGAAAAACACCAGTCCCAGGCGAGACCACGTCGTGCCTTGTTCCCGTGGTCCAGTTTGTCTCCAGTGGGGTTTTGTTGACACAGGATTAGGGTTTTTACTGTTTTCCTGCACCCTGATTCGCTCAGGAGGTGTTTCTGCCCCAAATAGAGGTTGAGTTGGTGGAACATCTTGTGTTTGATGTGGTAGAGAACTAAAACCGCTGTGTGAGGTTACAGAAAAAAGGTCCTGGAAGCTGCACCCAGCAAAGGCTCAGCTTTATGTCAGCCGTACAGGGTGAAAAGGAGGAGATGCAACATGAAGAGATGGACTGTGAGGGGGAAGTTATCACCTCTGATAACTCCTGAGGGTTTGGCAGCAGAGGAAACTGCCAGGGATCCAGCCAGGAGCTGTTATCACTTCCGATGGGAAGGTCTGGCTTGTCCCTTGCTGACCCTGTTTCTCGCAGCATCATCTGGGTGCTCATCGTGTATCAGGGAGATAAAAGAGGTATCTTTGCAAGAAATGTCTCTGTTGACTGCCAAGGAAGCTCCGTTTCCTCACAGGAGCTTTGTTTTCTCCCTCTGAGTCTGATTTTGTCTGGCTCCCTCTGGTTTGGATGCAGTTCCCACATCCAGGATGCAGGAGGGGGGATGGAGGAAGTGTGGGCTTTTCTCAGAGTCACCATCTCTCACCTCTCTCTTTTTGGAGCTGCTTTATCTGTTTCTCCTGGGTTTTCTCCCTGATGACAATCCAAGGTGGGGGTGACCATTTATTCCATTATATTCCAATTTATTATTATTTGCTCCCTGGTACCTTGTCTGATGTATTCCAGAGGGGAATGAGAGCTGAGGGAGAACAACTTTGATGGATGAGACAATTCGTGGCTGTTCCCAGGTGCTTCTGGACACCTTTCTGAAGACCATTTTTCACCTGTCCCTCACACTTGGCCTTGCCAGACTTGGTCTGATTTTGCAAGGGAAGATGCAGAAAGTCCTTGGCAGTTATGCAACAGGGAAAAAAAGAAAAGACAAAATTCAAGATTTTATTTTCATTAGAGTTTTCTCAAGAGAGGAGAGGTAAATTTATGTAAATCCCCAGAGTTTGGCTCTGATAATGAAGATTCCCAAAGGGCTCAGCCCCATGTGCTGAGAATTGTCCGGGGGAGGGTTTGGGACTGACAAGAGCAGTGAAATTCTTGTTTCTAGCTTGAATAGTTGGTGTGATCATGGTTTCTTGCAGTGGGCTGATCTCTGATTGTTTAAGATTTTCTTCTCTCTCTGATATCAGTGGCAGGAACCCTCTGCATCCCTTTGGGGATGTGGACATGAAGGTGCTGAAATATTTGTCACATTTGGCTCCATTTGGTTATGGTGGCGTCTCTGAAGTTCGGCAGTAGGTTTATCCTGGATTCCCTCTGTTTATCCATCATGGTACAGGAGCCAAATACCTTTTGGGATACCCCATATCCCAAACACCCTCTGGGCTGGAGCCTCATTCCTTTTCCAGCTTTGGGCCTGTCTTGAAAAATGTTGGAATGGAAAGAAGAAAATCTCTTGAAGCAGCACACGTGCAAGTAAGAGTGACTCTGGTAGAAATGGTGATGGATAATCACCACCCTCCTAAATATATTTTTTTAATAAAAGCTCTGCTCAGGAGGTCATTGGCAAGTCCAGTCTGAGAAACACTATTTGCTTAAAACTGACTCCAGTGTTATTCATGTCCCTTTTATACCCTTTTGCATATTAATACAAAAGATAATGACCCTGATGAATATTGTCCAGTGAATGCAGGGAGGAACCTGATGGGAAAATGAGGGATTATCTCTCCTTCCTCCACACCCAGGTGCATCCTTCTGTCCGTGCCTCTGAGAGGCCCCCGGTGATTTATTGATATGGCAATCTGATTTTGGTAATTAAAATTGATTTTCAGCTTAAGCTTTGTAAATACAATGATCCATAACGAGCGTGGGTCATGTTCTTGGAGTGGGGTGGGAAGGGGGAAGAAGGGGATGCCAGGAGGAGGGATGAGGATGACAGCCACAGTCCTGGAGGATGGAGGCAGGGTGAGGTCTGTGAGATAGAGTGGGGTCTGCAGGGCATCCCATAAAAGCCTTGCAGAGTCCCTGGGAAGGTGCTGGTCCCTGATCTGTGGCTGGTTTTGGGCTGCCCTGAGCCTGGATCCCAACGTTGTCAGCTCTGGAGGCTCCAAAGGCAGCCAAGAAAAGCAGCTGGAGCTGGGAGTGAAATGCTGCTAACTACTGAGATGTTGTGGAAAAGAAACAGGCAACAGCTGGCTACTGGGAAGAGTTTTGGGGACTGTGACACAAATCCTGTCACTCAGGGCTTCTCTTTCAGCTTCTTTTTGGTGGAAATCCACAGATCTCAGAGCAGATCCAGAGGAGGGCACAAAGATATTCCCTGTGCGCTGGAGACAGACTGGGAGAGCTGGGGATGCCCAGCCTGGAGAAGAGAAGACTCTGGGCAGGTCTGACTGTGGCCTTCAAGTACTTAAAGGGAGCTTAGAAAAAATGGAGAGTGGCTTTTTACAGGACACATCCTGAGAGGACAAGGGGAAATGGTTTAAAACTAAAACAGGAAAGATTTACATTGGATTTTAGGAGGGAATTCCTTACTGGGAGGGTGGTGAGGCCCTGGCACAGGGTGCCCAGAGGAGCAGTGGCTGCCCCTGGATCCCTGGAAGTGTCCAAGGCCAGACTGGACAGGGTTTGGAACAGCCTGGGATAGTGGAAAATGTCCCTGCCCATGGCAGGGGGTTGGAATTTGATGATCTTTGAGGTCCCTTCCAATCCATCCACTCTGTGGCTCCGTGAAATTCATCTGTGGCTGCAGAGGAAGGGCTGAGAGCAGAGCCCCTCCTGCTGCAGGGCTCTGTGCCTGCTGTCACCACCCCTCTGCCCAATCCTTGCACCCATCTTTCCCAAAACCTTCTTTTTTTTTCCCTGGGAAAGGACAGGCCGTGCTCACCCTGCACATGCACAAAAATTCTGTGCTTTGAGTGTGGCAGCATGAGCCAGAGGGATCTGAGCTCCTTTGGGCACCGATTTGGGTGAGATCAAGCACCTTTTCCTGCTCGTGCCTCAGTTTCCTCGCTCATTCAGCAGAACAAAGTTTGGTTTTCCTTCTGTGAGCATCCTGTGCAGCTTTGAACTGCACCTCTGTCTGGGGGAGGAATGATCTCCCTGGGCTGTCCGAATCCTGGGGACTGATAAACCCAGCTCTGCTGGGAGATTTGCACTTTGCAGAGGGCTGGGAGCTCTCTGAAATCCGAGCAGAAGAGCTCTCCGAGCCCGGAGCCCTCCACCTCCTCTTTCCCCAGGCCAAACACTTAAATAACTCCCTTTTGAGGTTGAGAGAGAACATGGCAAACCAGCCCACACACTGCCTGTTTCCTGCTCCTGAGCCATTTTTCCAAGCCAGCCCACTTTTGTAGCTGTTTCCATTAGCTGATAATCTCCCCGTACAACTTCTCCAATTGCTTTTGGGAAATCTCGGTGTGTAACATCCATCCCATTTCCCTTTTCCTACCTTGGCAGGAACGCTGCAGCTTCAAAGAACTCCTCACAAGTTAGTTAAGCAAAAGACCTCCTGCTTGTAAATCCACGCTGGCTGTCTCCCCTAATCCAATTATGCTTTACAAGGTGCTTCCCTCGCTAAATCCTCAAAAATTGTTTCTGATATTTTTACCCGCGATTTATGTTAAGCTCCTCGGTGTATAATTGCTTGTCTAATCGCGTGCTCCTATTTTTGAATAATGGGGTTAGGCCTGACATTTTCTACAGTTCTCCTGTGTCATCTGACAGCTGCTAAAATGTTATTACTCCAGGCTTCACTCACGTGTGAGTGCTCGTTTCCTCCAAAACTGATGGAGTTCCTGGATCTGAACCACGTCTGCACTGATGGCTTTGGTTGTCATTAAATGTCCATTTTATCTGAACCCTCTTTTGTCATCTCCCCATCTTTAACCTCTCACCCATTCCTTATCCTCTTTTTGATCAGGAACAAGTGAGAAATGAACTCGTAGAAGTCCTACTCACAGTAATAGCTCTGCTTCTAGTAGGACTTAATTCAGATTTCATCTTCAGGCACAAGGAATGTTCAGCAAAGGTTGTGAGGCTTTGTGCAGAGGAACCTGCTGGCAGAAAGAAGAATTGCTGTGCTTTTCTGGAGAAAAGGATGCTCAGGGGAGAGTTTATCACACCCTACAACAAACTGGAAGGAAGTTGTGATGAGATGGGGGTCAGTGAGTTGGGCTCTTCTCCCTGGTGACAGCACGAGAGGAAACAGCTTCCAGTTGTTGAATCCAGGGGAGGTTCGTGTTGAATATCAGACAAAATTTCTTCGCTGTGAGAGTGGTTAAAAATTGGAACTGGCTGCCCATGGCAGTGGTGGAATCACCATGCCTGGAACTGCTCAAAAACTGAGCAGATCTGGCACTTCACCCTATGGTTTAGTGGACACAGGGGTATTTCGATTGTAGGTTGGGCTTGATGGTGTTGGAGGTCTTTTCCAACTTCAATGATCCCATCTTAAGGGGCAGTGAAGTGGATCTCCCATACCCCAGAATCTGAGGGTTTTGCCACTCAAATCTGGGATTCTTTTGGATTCAGCAGGTCCAAGACCTAATATTCCTGATGTGGGAAGGTTGGTTTGTGTTTTGAACTCCCCAGCAGATAACAGGCAGTGTAAGAGGAGGGAGCTGTGCAGGTGGAGCTTTATTTGCTTGCCCTTTTTCTGTTTTCCAAGGCAGCCACAATTTCCCAAGCAAATGTCTGTCTCAGTGACGGTGGCATCAGCTGGGAGTGTTTTTTACACAGCACTGGCAGGGAGTTCTGTTGAGATGTCACATCGTCACACAAGCGAGATTTAGGGAATAATCCGTGATGAACCATCAGCAACACCACGGGCTGGAGCCAGACGAAGGGAAAAGTGGCATCCTCTCACTGGCAGCCAGGCAACAAAAGGGATGGGGGAGCAACATATGGTTTTGAACCCTAAATAGACTGGTCTTTTCAAACCCAGAGGAAGAGAGCGGTGGTTCCTCGTGCTGGAATCCTTCCTAGCCAAATATCACATTTGCAATCCTCAGCCTTTCCTTAAAGTTTAACTGGGAAAAAATAAAAGGAGAAAAGAGCTCAACGGCTCCTGTAGCAAATCCTTCTTTTGAGGTGTTTTTCACCTCTGAAAAGGATGAAACAGCAACTCCTCGAGGCTGAGCTCTCACAGGCAGGTGAGATCTTGCCACACAAACACCACTCTGGAGATTCCAGTTTGCAGTCCTGCTGGATGAAGAAGCAGTGGTTACAGGCAGCTGGAGAAAATAAAGCAGAAAAGGTAAAAAAAAAAACAAACAGAAAAGCAGTTTGTTAAAGGTGGAGCTGCACTCTGACCCTTCTTCTTTCCCAATAATCCATGGGGTTTGTCCTCAGTTTATCAACCTCCGGCAGCGAGAGGAGCTCAAGGATGCTCTGGGAATTCAGCTTTGTTTACCAAGCCTGGGAATGCTTGTCTAAAAACCAGGAGATGTTTTAATTTCCTTCCTTCTGGAGGACAATCTGAAGATCATCTCTTGATCTCATGAAAGGTGAAAATTAATTGTCCTCACTCACCATTCCTGCCTCTCAAAATGTGAAATCCAGGATTTCAGTGGTCTCTTATAACAAGAAAAGTGATTTCCCAGGCAGGGGCAGGTGCTGCAGAGAGATCTCCCAGACTTCAGCTCATTAATGGCTTATCACACGTGTATTTCTCCAAATTATGATGTCTTGAGGATTATTCTGCCTCAGACCCTTCATCTTCAGTGCTTTGGGTCTGGGTTCTGCTCACCTCCCACCCCTCCAAAAAAAACTGCCCCAGAAAAACTGCTGCCACAGGTATTTCCAGCACAACACCTGATCCTTCAATTCCTTTCTGGGGGAAAGGTTTATTTGGAAAAAAGATTATTCTTATTGCTCCGAAACCAGCTCAGCATTTCTAAGTTCAGGTGCACAACTTGCAAATTACAGGGTATTTACCTCCTCTCTGATGTGCTGAGCCTGAAAACAGCTCCCTGAACTTCTGTCAGGGCTCGATGGACTGAATTCTGTGAACCAGAGTCTCCCCATGGAAGTTTAATTTCAACGCTTGCAGTGGGTCCTGGCATTGATTCTCTCTGTTGCTGGAGAGAATTTCCCCAGGACAACGAGTAAGGTGGTTATTTATTGTTTAATCCTCAAGCTTTCATTCTAAACAACACTCCTGGAAATGCATTTGCAAGCAAAAGCAGGGGGAACAAAACCCTCCAAAAATGAAACATTTTGGAGCTTAATGCTTTAATGTGATTTTTAATTAAAAAAAAAAAAAAAAAAAAACAACTTGCAATATCACATTTAGAAGCCTTAAGTGCAGTTATTCAGATTATAACCCATTCTCTAGGTGTTAGAAAATACAGATCCCTAATAAAAGGCCCTGGCATTTGTAGGACACTTCCACCTTTTGTGAAGCATCTGGCTGGAGCTGACAGCAGAAATAGGAGATAGAGAGGGCTGGATATGAGGTTTTATGAAGTCTGTCAATTTCTGAGTAATTAAGGGAGCATTTGATATGAACTGAACGTCTAAATCATGCTTTAATCTCAGTTATTTTGCCAAAATGGTTTCTTAGTGAGTCTAAAAGCACCCCTGGGCATTTGCTCCTCATCTGTGGGACAGTGGGGGGAAATGGTGGCCTTGAGCTCTTCTTTTTGGCTGCTCCCATCTAATCCTTCAGAGAATAAACCTCCTGATAGATGGCAGTGTCAATAAAAAGGTTAATATTTCTAAAAGCTAGATAGATCTTTATTTTGTTGCCATTTTGTGGCAGTCCTGCAGTTCTGGTGGGAGGAGTTTGCCAGTCCCTGGGTTGACTAATTGGTCTCTGAGCTGTCCTTTGCAAGAATGGCCATGCATCAACTTCTGCTTGACAAATCAAACGAAAAAATTAGCAAGAAAACAAAACAAAACAAAAAAAAATTAGCAGAAAACAAAAAGCCAAGGAAATGGAGAAGTTAATACTAAACTATGCCTGAATGTTCTGGTGAAACGGAATTTTACTGAGATCTGACCTGTCTTGAGTTGTAGGAAAATCAATTAATTAGATTTTTTATGAAAGGATATGATTTCAGCAGAAAACAGACATGGTCTGGGGGGAGCTGTTCAGTCTATATTCAAAAAAAACACTTTTGATGATTTTTAATGGGTTGCTCTGAGTTTCAAGTTTGGGATTCAGATGAGGTCAAGTTGTATGAAGTACCAGTGATGGTCTCACTGATGTAACAGACCAATATCTTGGAGGAAATGAGAAACTGTGGCTGCCCCATCCCTGGAAATGTCCAAGGCGAGGTTGGATGGGGCTGGGATAGTGGAAAGCATCCTTGCCCATTGCAGGGGGTTGGAATTAGATGAACTTTAAGGTCCCTTCCAACCCAGGCCATTCTAGGATTCCATTAAATCAGTAGGAGACAATTCAAGGGGTTTTTTTTAAGCCCTGTTACCTGGTCTAATTAGGTGGAAGTTCAATTAGTTACTCTCGACTTGGTAAATACCTTTTACAGAACCCTTTAATATCCTCCTTTTCCCCAGAGTTTCCAGCATCACAGATGCTCTAAATCCATAATACTCTCCGAAACAATAAAGAATTCAGATTCATGCTCTAATACTGGAAGGTGCTGCTATCGTCATAGGATCATACAATCATTTAGGTTGGGAAAAATCCCCCAAATCATTGAATCCAACCATTAACACAGTATTGCCAAGGCCAACAGTAAGTCACGTCCCCAGGTGTCACATCCAGGTGTTTTTTGAACACTTCCAGGGAAGTGATTCCACTCCCATGGGCAGCTTTTTTAAAAAAAAAGCAGCTTTAAGTCATTATTTCCCCGTGAATTGTCTTAAAAGCCTGTGCTGTCAGTAGCCCACAAAAACTCTGCTATAAACCCTCAGGAAAACGATGTGGCAAAGGGAGCCCTAACACAGCCAACTAATTGCTGGGATGTTTATGCATCAACAGAAAACAAAACACATTTAGGGCGATGATAAACTTCATCCCTGCTGTCTGTGTGGCTCATCTGGAAGAGGCAATTCATCCTCGTCTGGCAAATATGGCAATTACTGTCCCAGCCCCATTACAGGCCTGGTCACTGGGTCAGGCAGCTTGTCTTGTGCAATCTGCATCCTGATGGAGAAAATGGAGTTTAAAGCTGAGCGAGACGAAACCCGTCTGCAATAAAAATAAAAATAACAATAATAAGAATAATAATAATAAAATCTTTTTGCTTCACATGGGGCCTAGGTGCCTAGCTAAGCTCTTTTCAGCCCAGGCTGACAATTATTGTTGGAACTATTTGGTGACTCCTTGTAAATTCACGGAGCTGAGAGCTGAAAGAGAGCGGCGCGATTGTGGGATGAGATCTGCATAACTCGGGTCACAGAGCTCCATGGGGAGATGTCTGCTCTGAGCCCTCAGCTCAGCAATATTTCATATCTTTTAGGAAAACAAACTGGCTGAGCTAAATGTTCCCAGGGATTCGGAACATGCTTTTTTAAACATCCCCTGTTAGCACCGGGTAATCCCGCCAGTCCTGGAACTTTGTGGAATTCTTGGGAGCTGCAAGAAGGATCAAACTCTTGCTGTGAACAGGGGGAAAAAAACCTGCTCTGGATTTATCCCACACCTCTTCATGAGGAATGGGCAGAAATAGTCCTGGATGGGGTTTATGTCTATTTTGGAGATGCTTTGGGGTTTATGTCTATTTTGGATGCTTTGAATTGGAGGTTGAATAAATTGTGATGATGTGGTTCACTGGCCAGGGATGGATTTGAGCTGGGCTCCTACCTGGCTTGCATTTCCTTCTTCCCAAACTCTGTTTCCAAAGGTGTAAATAAGATCTTTTCAGACAAGGAAGGATGTTTGGAGTTGCTGATTCAGGGAGTGATGGCTGAAACAAGAAATAAAATAAGTATAAAACTTCACGTTCCCTTCACCTGTTTTGGGGACAAACACCTGTAAAATCCGTGTGTGCTCTGGAGAAGATAAAGGAACAGGGGCACAAACTCTTGAGTTTTTCTAAAACATGAGCCAAAAAGGTGATGTTGTAACTCAGGGTATTAAAGCAGGATATCTACAGCTCTCCTTGGGTAAAATCCCAGGCAACTGGAAGGAAACTCTCCTTTTCACCCATTATTTTGGTTAGGTTTGGATTTGATCCTCATCTGGCTTGATGGCACATCCCTAATTTCCAGCTCTCCATAAACGCTGAGAGCACCACTCTCCTGATTGTGTGGCTGAGGGCTTTTCTCCATGCCTGCTGTTGGGTTAACAAAGCAGGGCAGGGATTGCTGCTTGGGGAAGAGGCAGGCTGTAATCCTGGGCAAGCAGAGGTGAAATTGCTCCTTCAGGACATCCATTATTGCCACCAGGCTGCACATGTGTGGGTAGGAGGGAGACAGACAGACAGATGTCATAGATCTGGGGAAAGCTGTGGTTATAATTTTACGGTTCACCGGTGTGAAATGGAATCTGATAAATAAAAGCAGCGTTCCCCACAGCCCCTTTTCCGTGCTGTACAAACCTGACAGGGCTTTACAAATGCCACGAGCTGGGGCTGTGAACTCACTGGGACGGCTGAGGAGGAGAGGGATTGTGGATCAGCAGCACCTCTGCTGATCCCATGGGTGCCACGAGCATGGAAGGAGCCCAAATTCAATGCCCAGACCTCAGGAGAAGGGATATCAGCTGCCTCAGTTTCCCTGCCCTTCAGCCAGGGCGTCCTACCCAAATCCTGTGTGGCCCCAGCAGCATTTAGTGGCCAGACTATTTTAATAAAACTGGGGTGCCAATTCTTGTGCCAATAAAAAGATGAGAGTGTTTGACCTTCAGCAGCCCTGTCAGGGCTAGGCCTGACATTTTTCTCATCCCTGATGCTTTTTATTCCCTTCCCCATCCTGAAAGAGCCCAAGGACTGTGGGTGGGATGCACTGGCCCTGTTGTGAGCAAATGCTGGAGAAAAGGAAGAGTGAAGAGGAGCAGTGAGAAGGTCACTGCTGCTGAGATGGGGAGTGCTCTGAGCTCTGCAAGGAGACTCCAAACTCTTTGAAGCCTCTGCCTTCTCTTTGGGATGAGGGTGGGAGATGGATAAAGGGGTTCAGGAGGGTCAGCAATGTCCTGCCAGGAGGCTCTCCCAGCTCTCCCAGCTGCTGGAGGTGGAGAGGAGGAAGAGGAGGAGAATCCTTTGAGCTGCACAGGGTTTCTTGTGTTTCAGAAGTGCTCTCTGAGCGCCTGGCACTGCTCCTTGCTCTCTTTTCTGTCCCCTTGCATGACATGCCAAACACGGCTCCCTCCTTTGTGTCCGGGGACAAAAGGGTATTTTGGGACTGTATTATTTGCTGGTTTTTTTTTTGTTTTAATGAGTGCTGTGAAACTCACCTGAGCAAATCCCCCAGCCCAAATCCTTTTGTAAGAGCTGCCCACAAGGGAGGCAGGTGTAACCAGAGCCCTGGAGCCAGCGTGCCTTTGATCTTTGAGGTGCAGGGCTGCTCTGAGGTGCCTCAGCGGGCAAATCCCCCTCTCTTTCAGGGTGCCAGCTTGGGAACCACCTGGACAGAGCTGGCAGGGGCTTTGTGGGGTCTTTTGGGTCTCTGTGCTTTGTGCCCAGTCCAGCTGGCAGCGCTGACCTTGTGGTCATCCAAGAACATCATCCCCACCCCGCCCGGGCAGTGATTTTTGTGAAATGGGATCTCCCCATTTCCTACAGCACCAAAGCTGCACCTTAAATCAAATTTGAATAGTTCTCTGCAGGGACAAAAGTTCTGTTTCTCTCCAGAGCCTCATGCCAGCTGTTTTTCCCCAGGAAATCTGGGCGCCGGCTCTGTTTTTCCATGAAAAGGAAGGTGCAGAGGGAGTCTCATCTTTCTGCTTTGGCTGGAGAGAAATGTGAAAAAAAATCCACCAGAGTACAAATGAAACTAATTGGAGAAACAAGAACCTTGTGTGCTGCTGCACAAGCTCAGGGATGGTGCAGAGGCCTAAATTTCGGGTTTTTATCAGGAGTCAGGAGATCTTAAGCACTCCCTGGGTTTTGCAGTGTTTGGGGTGATCCTTTGGGCTCTTCCCCAAGGACTTTGAGGTGTAAAACTGCAATAAACAGGCATTGGATAGTGCAAGGCTCCTCTGAGGATTACTGTGCACTCCTGAGACCTGAGTTATCCTACATTGATATGCTGGGGGATATAATCATAATTTAGGAGCATCCAGCCCCCCTGATCTAATGATTCCTGAGGGTTAGAAGGGGTAATATTAAGGATTGTTGAATAAATCCAAAGCTCCTGAATTGGGTTAAATGGAATCTGGGGAGTGTGTTTTTATGAAAAACAGGACATTTTTCAATGTTTGAGGAAATAGGTGATTCATTCTTGGAGGAAGCAATGAAGGTTTTTTGTGTGGCTGCCCTGTCTTTGCCTTGAGACAACACCACAGCCTGTTCCTATTAAAAAAACCTCCCAAACCCCAAAAATAACATGAAGAGATCTCTGAAATGGCTTAATACTTGGCAGCCCTCAAAGAGCCTGAGGGTTTTGCTAGTAGTATTCTCCAGGGATCAATATTGGGCCCAAATCTATTACAAATTTTCATGAATGAGTGGGAAGTTGATATTAAATCCCACAGATAAAATATTCAGCAGAAGAACGATTAGCTCAGCATTAACCACGACCGGGGCACGGTGGTTGGGTGACTTTGGCTCCCTCAGACAAAAAATATGCAAACTTTGCTGTCCCACAGGAAGGAATTTCGGTCAGGCTGGGAAGTGGGAGGCATATTCCTAGAAAGCAGTGACTGAAATGGATGAGTGGCTCATAAAAAAAGGGATAAAATCCCACAAAAATTATTTGCTAGGAGTGGGAAGGTCCTCATAGGGTTTGAAAGCACCTCTGTGTTGATTTATTGAAGAGTAACTTGGTTAGGATCTCTGAGCATCTTCGTGGGGTGAAAACAGCAGGTTAAAGGGTTTTACAGCCTAGAAAACAAAACCAAACTAAAAATCAGTGGCCTGATAATTCACATGAAAAAAAGGGTTTGGAAAGGTTTTTATGGGTGTATTTTTATGGGTGTGTTTTAATAGGTTTTATGCTGGGACAAACAACAATTTGGAGGATTTTTTTTTTTGGTATCTTCACATCAAAATGGGGTGGTTTTCTAGGCAAGATGCTTTGGCTGAACCCAGCTTATCTGGTTCAGTCTAAGAGTGGATGAGCAGTGGCCTGTGATGTCCAGGAGGTGACAAGAGATGATGTAGCTTTCCCTTCTGACCTTAAATGTTATGCATTTATATGATCCCTGAATTAAATATCCTTGAAGTTCCATTAAATATCCTTGAAGTTCCATTTTATGGCAAGATGAATGTCTGGGAAAGCTGGGGGAACACGTGTGGTGTTTGCTGCACCAGGTCATGCACTTCATCCCCTGAAATACGGGCACTGGGATGGAGCAACCCTCACTGCAATCAGTAGGAATTCTGCATTTCAAGCCCTCAAAACCCTGAAGGGAGGGAGCTGAGCTTTGCTGGGAACTTCTTCCCTCTAATTCCACACTGAAACAAACAGCAGGGATATCCAAAGACAAATAGATGTGCCCCAAAATCACAGCCTGCATCTCTGCCTGGTCCCTTTGGCAGCCCCAAACCTCGTGGGCTCCCACAGGCGCCTGTGAGCAGTGAGTGCTGTTTATTTTTCTCTCCTTTCATAAACTGAGACATAAATTTAAGGGCTGGGGAAGAGCCTGCTTCACATTTTCTCTCTGAATCTTGCTTAATCTTGGCTGAAACCCTCAGGAAGGTTCCTGGTGATGAGGCAGAGGTGTTGAGATAGCCCTAAAAGCCCAATTTTGGGGCTGTGGGTTGGGTTAACGTGTGTTTGCTCAGGAACAGCTGCAAGGAAATGTTATCAGGGCCCTCCCCTGCCGCAGATCTGAAAGATTTGGGGCTGCAGATTAACCAGAGTGACCTCAGAACTCCTCAGCTGATGTTATCACTCTGATTGATGCTGCCCTGTCGGAGAGATTTGAGAGCGCTGCGTGGAGAATGATGGGAGAGAGGAGAGGAGGCAGTGAGGGCAGGAGGAAAATTGGGGGAAAAAGAGAAAAAGGAGAAAAGGAGAGGAGCAGTGAGAGGAGGAAGAAATTTGGGGGAAAAAGGAGAGGAGGAGATTTGGAGGAAAAATGAGAGGATGCAGTGAGAAGAGGAGGGAATTTGGGGAGAGAAGAAGAGAAGGAAATTTGCAGGGAAAAGGAGAGGAGGCAGTGAGGAGAGGAGGAAATTTTGGGGAAAAAGGAGAGAAGGAAATTTTGAGGAAAAAAGAGAGGAGGAAATTTGGAGGAAAAAAGGGAGGAGGAAATTTGGAGGAAAAAAGAGAGGAGAAAATTTGGAGGAAAAAAGAGAGGAGGCAGTGAGGAGAGGAGGAAATTTGGGGGTAAAATGAGAAGAGGAAATTTGGAGGAGAAAATGAGAGGAGGCAGTGAAGAGAGGAGGGAATTTGGGGGGAAAAGGAGAGGAGGTAGTGAGGAGAGGAGGAAATTTGGGAGAAAAAAGAGAGGAGAAAATTTGGGGAAAAAAAGGGAAGAGGCAGTAAGGAAAGGAGGAAATTTGGAGGAAAAGGAGAAGAGGCAGTGAGGGGAGGAAAATTTGGGGAAAATGAGGAGAAATTTGGGAGAAAAAGGAGAGGAGGTTGGAAGGAGAGGAGGAAATTTGGGGGAAAGAAGAGAGGAGGCAGTGAGGGAGGAGGAAATTTGGAGGAAAAGGAGAGGAGGCAGTGAGGGGAGGAGGAATTGGGGGGGAAGGAGAGGAGGAAATTTGGAGGAAAAGAGGAGGAGGAAATTTTGGGGGAAAAGGAGAGGAGGAAATTTGGGGAAAAAGAGACGATGCAGTGAGGAGGGAGATTTGGAGGAAAAAGGAGAGAAGGAAATTTGGAGGAAAAAAGAGAGGAGGAAGTAAGGAGAGGAGGAATTTGGGGAAAAAGAGAGGAGGCAGGGGGGGAGGAATTTGGGTGGAAAGGAGAGGAGGAAATTTGGGGAAAAAAGTAGAGGAGGCAGTGAGGGGAGGAGGAAATTTGAAGTGGGGTGTGTGTGAGGTATCTGGGAGCAATCCAAACATCACTTTTTGTGGCAAGAAGCATGGTTTCCCCCTTTCCTGAGGAGCTGTGTGAAGATGGGTGGCACTTCACACTCGCTCCACTAAAAGCATCACATTTTATGAGTTATCTGTCATAAAAAAGTCATAATCACAGGTCAATGGGATGTGTTACCTGTGAGATGTGTTTTGGTGAGATCAGTGCCTGAGAGCCCAGGGAGGGGACAAGGTGGTGAAGGCTGCAAAGAGATGACCTCAACCACCATGGAGCTTCTCCTTTTGTCCAACATTTGGTTAAAAAAGGGTAAATAAATGGTTAAAAGAGAAAGGATGAGTGCAACTTCGATGAGGAGTGGCTGAGAGAGCTGGGAAAGGGGCTCAGGTTCATATTCAGGTTGATATTGGATATTAGGATTTTTTTTTCATGTGAAAGGTGGTCAGGCTTTGGAAAAAGCTGGAATCACCATCCCTGGAAGTGTTCCAAAGCCCTGTGGATGTGGCACGTGGGGGACACAGTTTAGTGGTGGCCTTGGCAGTGCTGAGTTGGACTCGATGATCTCACAGGGTTTTTCTAGCCTTAAAGATTCTGTGGTCACAGGGATGGGGTGGATTCCATGTGGGAGGTGAACTGAAGAAGCAGGAATTCCTCAGCCTTGAAGGAGGTGACCTGGGGTACACAGAGGGATTGACAAATTTAGGAAAGGCAGGAGGGGATGGATAGGAACTGACTGTTCAACACCTCTGCAAATACAAGAATTACAGGGCATGAAATTAAACTGTTGAAAAATCAAGTCCTGAACAAATGAAAGGAGGTGATTCCTTCAAGCAGTGGGCTCTGGATCTGTGAAAATCCCTGGCAAAGCATGCTGTGGATGCAAAAATCAATGCAATTTCAAGGATAAACCAAAAAAACTAAAGAAAGAAGGTTTTGGGGTTATGATGGAGCAAAAGAGAAGATGCAGAAGTTCCCCTGAATGAAAATAGCCAAAGGCTGGGCACATTTATGGGTTTACCCTGGTCTTATATTTTCCTTATAGACCATGGCTGAAGATCAGAGGCTGGGATATATGGAATATATGAGTTCAGCTATATGTGGATATATAAGTTCAGCTATTCCTGTGTGGTACTGTGGGGGATTAAAAGTCTGATTGCAACTGAAAAAAGGGCATTTATCAAACTGCCACCATTCCTGTGGCCTGACAGTGCTTGCAGGGATTTATCCTGCTCAGGGGAGTTTGATTAACACAATTCTTCGTGAGCTGCCTGGGTCAGAAGCAGTGGAGCCAAAAACCTGGGAGAGGACAGGTAATTGTGTGAGGATGAGGATGAGGATGAGGATGAGGATGAGGATGAGGATGAGGATGAGGATGAGGATGAGGATGAGGATGAGGATGAGGATGAGGATGAGGGTGAGGATGAAACTTCACAGCCCAGAGAGATATTAAATGTGTAACTATGGAATTGGTAGTGGCGATAGGATTGAATTGATGAGTAGGAATGGACACAACAGGATACCTGAGAGAGCTGCTGAGCAGAATTAACCTATGGAAAGATGTTCCTTGGTAATTGAGGATAAGGAACCCTTGCCATGATGGGGGTGTTGGAATCAGATGATCTTTAAGTCCCTTCCAACCCCAGTTTGTCTCTGATTCTGTGATGGGAACATCTGGAAAGACAGTGGAACAACATGACCTGGAAAGTGCCATCACCAGCAGAACAAATCTTAACTTCTCCCTGTGTGTTTTAACTGCTTGAGCCTCCACCAGGAGCCTTCAAGGGATGCTGGACTTTGAGAAAGCCCATTGCAGCAGCACGAATTCCTTCAGAGGTCCCAATTAAATCTATATATAGCCTTTATGGAGCCTGGCTAACAATCTCTCCCTTGCTCAGCAGCCACGCTCCAGCGGCCACACAGGCACCAGCTCTCATTAAGCCTGGGCTGGGCCTGCATTAATTGTGACATGAGGTATTTTTTTTTTCTTTTTTTTAAGGCTTTTGAACATAAATATTTAGCCAAACCTCATTTGTTTCACAGTTTACAGACTGAAACAGTTGACCAGGGGATGGAGGTTTAGTGTAAACAGGGCAGGGGCGATGTGGAGCTACCTGGGTCCAGCAGGAAGGAAATGATGGCCAGACTGATGGTTTGTAGGGTGGGGAAGAAGGGTAGTTTCATCAGTTTGGGTTAAATCATTTACCTCTCCTTCCACACCTCTGAGATGGGGAACTCTGATTTTTAGGAGGCATTGCTAAAAATTTTCCTGCCTTGTGCCGGTGGGATGCACTGCTGCTATCCCAGCTGAGGAAAGGTTTGGCAATCTTGGCAAGGGAAAAATGAGTGAATTCAGAGGAAATCAGAACTGAAACCTCTGAGTCTGTGAAGCACTCTTCAACTTTCGGGTTGCCAGCCAAGCTCCCAGCAGGGTGGTGTGTGCCTTGCTGCTCCTGGAGTGATGTTTTTGGGAGGAGAGTCACTATGGAGAGGAGGAATTGTTTGAGGAAGGGACAGCACAGGGCAGAGCCTGAGCAGATGTTAAGGGAGAACTGAGAACCTTCCAAACCTCCAAGAAAAGGGCTGAGATAATCTTTGTTATCTGTTTCTTTGTAAATACAGCCAGAACGGAGAGCAGGGATGAGGTTGGTGTGAGGGGTTTGTGACAGAGCAGATGGGGAAAGGCTTCTGTTCAAACACAGCCCCTGCCAATACACAAAGGGCTTTGGAGTTCTGGAATGGTTTTCTAGCTATGGAATATGGGATTTCCTCTCCCAGGCATTAAAGAAAATGTATTTTGTGTTGTGAGTGGTTATTCTGGTACTGCAATTAGGAGGAGGGGAGGCCTGAACATATTTGAGGGTCGTTCTCAGAGGCAAATTTTGAGGAAGAGCAGAAAATTAAGTGTGGCATTGATGTTGGAGTCACCTCACCTTGTGACTGTGGTGTGTATTGGAAATGTCTCCATCTGACCTGGCTGTCCAGGGTCCTTTTTATTCAGAGAACAGACACAGGCACATCCAGGGTGTGATTTATCTCATCCCTGGCTGACATCTGAAACACAGCACACAAATTCTGCCCTGCAAAAGGTCCCTTCTTCAACAGAGCCTGGGTTTCTAGCTTGGAATTAGACCCTGATGTGGCAGACAGAGTTTAGTGAGAAGGCAAAGCCCTCACTTTTCATACCTGCCATGGCATAGCTGTTCCCTACCAGCTGCAAGACTGACAGTCTGGATGGATCAGAAATGAAGCCCAGCATGGTCTGCAAAGAAAACCCCTGGTTTGGGTTTTTTGTTTTTTTTTTTGAGCCAGCTGGGTCAGGGTCCTGCCAAGGGATGTTTGAAGAGAAGAATGCACTGCAAGGTGTGCAAAGGAAATGTCACTGCTGTAGGGGCAGCAATCTCACCTTGAGGGCATTTCATGGGCGCTGCCATCTCTCAGTCTCACTCAAACATTTCCTGGAGCTGTTGGCAAAAAGGCTGTGGGCATCAAATCCTCCTCTTCTTACTGTAGCTTGTTGGTTTTGAGGGTTGTGTGGCTGTGGCTGGGGATTTGCTCTGGCAGTGCCAGAATGGAGAAATCTCTCAGCAAAAGAGCCCAGAACGGCTCAGAACAGGGAGGGGAGAAGAGGAGGAGCAGCAAACACACAACTGGAGGCAGGGAGCCCTTGGTGAACAAGGACATTTGATCAGGTAATTTATCCTGCCACGCAGCAGGACACTGACCCCCACTTTAATTATTGTGTCACTTGTCCTTGACAGCTACCGCTGCTTCCAATTAACGCTCTTAATTAAAGCCCCCAGTTTTCCAAGGGTGCAAGCATGGATTTACTGGGAAGAGGACTGCAATGAAGAGGCAGATCTTGGGGGTGTCTGATGAGAAATGACATTTCCTGTCCCAGTGGGACTGGTGAGTTGTTTGCTGGGCAGGCTGGAATCAAACCCAGGTCCTCATCTGTGTCTCCACCAGTTTGACATCTCCCTGGGTGTGAGTCCTGTTTCTCACCTGTGTAAATAATGTCTGCTTCAGCTCCCTGGGCTTTGCTGTTCCCTGCTCCTGCTTTTTACTGAGTCTGTAGGTCAGACAATAAAGCACTGGATATCAAAAATGACAGAGGAAATCCAAGTCCCTTTGTCCATAATTCAGGGCAAAATAAAATCAGCATCTTGGGACATTGTGAATCCCCTCACTGACTGCAGAAATGCTTCAACCTGTGGTTCTTTCAGGTGGGTTTTTTTTTTAACCTTCCTCTATGTAATAAATTGTATTATCATGGACACTCCATTCAGGGCTTTGAAATCAAATAAGCTCCACTCTTAATCTTTCTGCAGTTTTTTGGGGCTGGCTGAGCCTCGAAAGATAGCAGCATTCACAGAACCCACATGGCTTGACAGAGCCACTGTTCAGTGTTTTGGAAATGTATCTTTTGACTGTTGGGAAGGAAATTGGCTACTTAAGACGCCTTTTTGTACATTTAAATTAACTTAGTCCATCAGACTGAATAAATCCCGCTGCTGTATTAACATCCAATTATAACAACAGAGATTGAGCAATGATTCAGGTTTTGACCAGAATGTTGGCAGTTTAAGGGAAAAAGAAGTAATGTATATTGAAATAAAAAAGTCAAAAATGGGAGCCAGAAAATTATGACTGAGCACATAGCAGGAGCTTTTGTGAATGTATAATGGCAGAAGCAGGAGCCAAATTTCTAACAAGATTAGCTGTTACTGTCTATCAGATCCAAAAAACTCAATCATTTTGTTTTAAATGACTTTTTGTAACTCATTCATAGTAGAAATGGGGAGGGGAAATGGGGCTGGGAACTGGAGAATCTACAGTGTGGAATTTAGGCAAGATCAGAGGTGAGGAGCAGTTGAGCTCTGAACCATTCAGCAGTTTGCAGATTTTACCAGATTTTTCGAGATGTCCTTGTGAGCCAGGAGCTCGTGAGTGGTTTCTTGGTGGAGCAGTGGATGTGTTGATGAAGTGAAATATCTCTTCAAATCCTGAAGCAGCCATGCTGGGCCTGCTCACTGTTCCCTTTGTGCCCTCGAGAAGGACATGGATCCAAATACCCCTTGTTGGACCGTGGCTCTGGGATTGCATCTCACTCTGGATCAGAGTTCATCTGTCCCTCTTTGGAAGCACAGCAGCTCCTGGATGTCCATCAGGAGTGTGGACACACATCTGTAGGGACTTTACCTTCATATCTTCAATATTCAATGAAAACAAAGCCTAAATGAGTTGTATTTAATAACTCAGTGTTCTCTGACCAGGTGTTACCCAAATGTCCTCCTTGAACTTGCTCAGATGCCACAAACCCACATTTCCAAAGGCACTGAGATCGCTCCTTCTGCTGTGAGACCTCACTTTGAGCTTCACCTCTCCTTCGTGAAACGGGGATAGAATCAGGGAATTCTATCTTCTAAATGGGAAGGGACCCACAAAGATCATTCAGTTCAATTCCTGACCCTGCCCAGGACACCCCAACAATCCCACCCTGTCCCTGAGAGCGTTGTCCAAGCACTCCTGGAGCTCTGGCAGCCTTGGGGCTGTGATGATTCCCTGGGGAACTGCTCACTGCCTGACCACCCTCTGGGGAAAGAACATTTCCCAAATATTTTTATATTTTCCTAATTTTAGGGATATAAACCCTTAGAGCACTGCAGTTTCCTCTTACATCCATATATATTTCTCTGGAACAATGAGGCCAAAATATCAGTGAAGCTGTGATGGCTACAGGAATATAAATTACTCTAAACTGGCTCCTAATGCCCCAAAATAAAGGACACTTTGCTTTACTAATCCTTCTGAATCCCTGTTATACCTGGGCAACACTCTCAGGCACATGGTGGGTTCCTGGAGTGTCCTGAGCAGAGCTAAGGATTGAATTGCAGTGATCTTTGTGGGTCCCTTCCAGCTCAGGATATTCCAGGATTCTCTGAAATTTGCTGCAAAATGTTCAATCCAGGTTCCATCCACAGGAATGACGAGGGGGACCCTCACCAAGGTTGGGAAAGAACCTTGAAGAGTTTGTCAGACTTTCCAAGGATGGAAAAAGGGTGGAAAGAGCAGCCACAGCCTGTCTTGTCTTGGGGATTTCAATCTTCAGCACTGCCCAGTCCCTTCATCCCAATGAATAATGGCAAGGCTCTGTAATTGGGAGGCTCCATGGACTTCCCATTCCCTGACATTTTAGTGGCATCACAAAAAGCTGGATGTTCCCTGGAGGGACAGAGTCAGCTCTCCAACCCTTCAACTTGGAATGCTGAGCTGAATTAATTACAGTTTACGCTCCAGAAAGGAAAATAAGACCTCTGATGTGCATTATTTGCTTGATGTTCTTCCTCTTTTCAGCAGACGACCCTTAGGTGGCTTTTCTTTCAGCTGCAGCTCCTTTGTTTTTTTGTGGTTTCTTTCTGCATTAATTGGAAGGTCTGACACTTCCAGCCTGAGACATTTATCAGCGTGGCACAGTTTTAATTAATCTCACAATAAAGCTGCTTGAGTTGAACTTGTAAAAGGGACTTCTAGGGCAGGAATAACACACGTGGTGACATGGGACACACTGAGGTGGGCTTGGCAGGGTGTGGGGAGCTCATGGCACATCCCTGTGGTCTCTGGGACGGCAGCACAAGACAGGTGTGCTCCTAAAAACAACACCAATCCCATAAAATATACCCAAACATGCTGGAAAGTAAACATTTCTGCAAATATGAAGATCTGGGCTCCCAGTGGGTTCCTCCTGCCAGTGGTACGAGCTTGGATATCCTTTGATGGCTAATTAACTAATAATAATAATAAAAACCACAGAGATCACATTTTAGCTATGTTTTTTAATAGCAATTTGCAAAGAAATAACAAATTTCAGTCCTCTAGGGCTTCTTTCTTGTGCGTATATCAGAGCCACAGGTGGATTTTGACTCAGAACATTCAAGTCTGGGATCACCAGGTGTTGAAAAAGTTCATGTTCTGATCTAAACTTCTTAACCAAGGCTCACTTCTATCAGACAGGCATGAGCTGGCTCAGAAATGAGGTTGGATGAAGCTATCTAGAGCTAATGAGGATAAATCAAGCAGCACCATATGTCAAACTGAGGGTAGTTTGGGTGGGAACTGCAGAGCCAAACTCAACTGTGCTCCCAAAATTCTAATTGCCAGGTGGGAATTGTGTCTGGATTGAGGAAAGGTGGATTTGCAGGCTTTCCAAACTGAATTATCTGCCTCTTCTGCAAGTCCTCTGGTGGCCACAGTGCAGACGTGGCCAAGCTCGATGTGATTGAGATAAAATAACTCACAATTTATTTTTTTTCAGGTGGAAATAAGAGGTGGGAATGGCCGACAT
This sequence comes from Malurus cyaneus samueli, assembly GCA_009741485.1. NCBI lineage: Eukaryota > Metazoa > Chordata > Aves > Passeriformes > Maluridae > Malurus > Malurus cyaneus. Next base: position 1,628,550 of record CM019237.1, read on the forward strand.
AACAAATTATAATTTCTCCACCTTTTGGTATCTTTTTGTAAATAAATCTGTGTGGTTTTGGGATTTAGAGGCAACACAGTTATTGTGTTCAACAAGTTTAATTGGGTGAAACTCTGTGGCATAAAATTTATACTTCATGAACAGGTGATACCTTCTTGATCAGAAGCTTAAAGAAGGTAGAACAACCTCATTCATGGCCAAACCATCTTAATTTTGAAACTTTTTGAGAGAATCATAGGATGGAAAAGACCTTTAAGGTCATCAAATCCAACCATTAACTCATCACTGCCAAGGCCACCATAATTAGAGGAGTTTAAATGTCTCTCTCCCTGGTTTGTTCTTACAACTTTTATTGCTCTGTGGTCTGTCCTGGTTACTTTTTTCTGCTCATGGCAAAAGATTCAGTTGAGAAAAGTGAGTTTGTGTTGGTGTTTTTTTCAGTTTTTCTCCTCTCATTCTCACTTCTTTATTAAAGGCTTTCAGTAGCCACAGTTGGTTTCTCTGGGTGACTTGGCACAGGCAGGGGTGCAATGGTAAATAAACCCCACTGTGTTTCTACCTGAAGTTTTCTAAAGCTTCTGCCACTTGCCAGAGGCAAAAATGCACATTTTTAGCTTTTGCTTATATAAACTACTTACTATCAACTACCATGTGGGATTTGTGGATGGGGTGAGAAAAACAATTTCTGATACAAGTAGAAAAAGTCTTCGTATAGAGCTGGAATTTTGCCTGATAGATATTTATATTAAAATTGAAAAAGAGAGAAAAAAAGCTAGTTTTTGGTTCATTTACAGATGAAATCAAGATGGATCTTAATCTGTCACTTCACAGCTCAAACTCTCCTGAATGTTGTGCCAAGTAAAAAAAATGGTCCCTGGGATCCAGGTGTGTTCCCTCATCATTTGTCAGGAGTAACTGTTCTGCAGTTTAGAGCTGGCAGCTCTCAGTGGTTTTTCATCAGGATAATACCACACTCCATCATCTGAGGGAATAAACTCTCCCTGCTGACAGCAACTGGGGTGAAGACACCAGCAATTGACTGGATATTACAGAGGCTCTCTGAAGCTTTTTTCAATGGAAAAGAGACTTTTAGGTCATTGGGCCCAAATTGTGTGTTTGGCTTCAAAAGCTGTAAGGGGCTCACGAAACCTGAGAGGAATCAAAAGCGTTGGTCTGTGAGACAGGAGGTCAGGCTGGGCAGTCCCTTCTGCCTTTGAAACCTCTCGCTGAGATACTTTAATTAAAAAGGAAAAATAAAAGAGAAATAGATGATAAAATGCGGTGTTTTGGCAGTAGATGGGTGTTTCAGGTCCTACTCTAAAGCCTCCTGGGCTGCAAAAGCAGGGCTGGAGCAAGAAAATGTCCACTCTGGTCACATTTATCCTTTTTCTGCTGGGAGCAGCTTCTCCAGGGATGGGACAGTGATGGTTGGAGATATGCAGAGGTGATGCAGAATGTTTCTAGCATTTTCCAGGGGTGGTGGCCGTGAGGACTGGTGGTGCAGGAGGTCATGGGAGGGAGGCAAAGACATCACACCACCTCAGTTCTCACAGGAAGGCAGAAAGCAATGGGCCACCAGAGATATCAATGAGATCCAGCGAGTTTAACTTGCTGCAGAAGATCAATTGAAATTAATTCATTGAATTTCAAGGTACCATGCCCCTCCAGCCTGCCTGATTTGCTGATTCCTGGGAAATCTGGCAAGTGAAGTGATTTGGTAATGGATGAAGGGCTGTGGGAAAGAGGGAAAGGACATAGGGAATGTGGAACAGGGTATGGATGGGGATTTCTCCAGTTTAGCTCTGGAGAAAACAACATCCACATCCAGGGGAAGGGGACAGGGAGGGTGGCACCTCCCTTTATCCTTTTCCTGCTGGGAGCAGCCTCTCCAGGGATGAGACAGTGATGGTTGGGGACATGCAGAGGTGATGCAGAATGGTTCTAGCATTTTCCAGGGGTGGTGGCCGTGAGGACTGGAGGTCATGGGAGGGAGGCAAAGACATCACACCACCTCAGTTCTCACAGGAAGCCAGAAAGCAATGGGCCACCAGAGATATCAATGAGATCCAGCGAGTTTAACTTGCTGCAGAAGATCAATTGAAATTAATTCATTGAATTTCAAGGTACCACGTTCCCTCCAGCCTGCCTGATTTGCTGATTCCTGGGAAATCTGGCAAGTGAAGTGATTTGGTAATGGATGAAGGGCTGTGGGAAAGAGGGAAAGGACATAGGGAATGTGGAACAGGGTATGGATGGGGATTTCTCCAGTTTAGCTCTGGAGAAAACAACAACCACATCCAGGGGAAGGGGACAGGGAGGGTGGCACCTCCACCGAGCCATTCTGAGCCCTGTGAGGAGCCTGACAGGTTGTCCCTTTCCTCCTGCAGCTCACCAGGGTGCCCGTGGAGTCGTGCAGCCAGTATGAAACCTGCAGCGAGTGCCTGGGCTCGGGAGATCCGCACTGCGGATGGTGCGTCCTGCACAACACGTGAGTACCTGCTGGGCTTTGTCCCTGCCCCAGCCCTGCCTTCCCCCAAATCCTTCCCTCGTGGTGACACAGCTAGAGGTGCAAAATGCTGTCTCAGTCTCCTGCTGACCCCGGTGACTCCAAAAATATCTCTGGGACTTGCTGGGGGAGTTTTGTTTGAGCGAGAGGGGTTTTTTTTTGGATGACAAGGGGGAAGGAGGGTGGTAGAGGCTGGACAGAACTTGTCCACCAGCTGATCCACAGTTTGCTGACTGCACCAGGGAAGCAGCCTGATGTGCTTTGAGTGCAGCCCTCCAGCAGCTCTTCTCTGGGTGACATTTTCCTGGTGGTTCCCATTTCCTTAGGATAATTTGACTCTGACCAGTAGCCCTTGTCTCAGCGCTTCCAGCTCTTCACTGCTGACCTGAACTCTCCTCTTTTGGCCTTGTTGTGATCTCCATCACTCTTAGAGAGGAATCAGATCCCTGTAAACAACATGGGATCCATTCCAAGGCAGTTTTTATTGGAATCTCGTGGTTGTATGCTCACAGTGGAGAAACGTTGACCCTGAGGCTGAGGGTTTGTCCTGTGTGGCTCAATTCAACTGTGCAAAAGAGCACAAACTGCTCATTTGTCTTATCTGGATAGGATGCTGAGAAAATGTGTCTCTGCCCATATTTTTGGCCAAGAAGGGATCTCATTCCACCATTCCATTATTTTATTGCATTGGTTTGTTCACTGCCTGACAAGGAATGCTGGATCCAGGTGTCCTCAGGATTGGGATGTCAGCTCGTGGGCTCATTTTTCCTTAGGCTTTTTAATGATGCCATAGATCTCCAAGTTGCCTCTCTGCAGCCTTTCCCTGAGTGATCTCCTCCTGCAGAGAGCCCCGTGCCAAAGCCGTGGAGATGGAGGTGTCAGCTTGGCTGAGCTCCTGCCTGTGAGTGGCAGGGAGGTCTCCTCTGCCAAGAACTCAGCAGAGACAGTGGCTGGGGAGTGCAGTGGATCTGTCCAGCCCAGGTCTCCAGCTCTCCAGGGTGCTGTCATTCCAAGATTTACAGTGTCCTTGGCAGCCTTTGGAGGGTTTTTTTGAGGGCCCTGCTCTTGCAGTGTGTTGGTCTCCACCCTCTGAGCTCACCTCTGAATTCCTCCTGTTGCACTGCAAACTCTCCAGGTGGAGACAGGGATCCAGTTGAAGTGATAGACTTTGCCACCTCTCCTTGCTGGAACAGAAGGGAACAAACCTGGACCATATTCCAACCTTCTGTCGCTGCTCGGAATGCTCTGCTTCTGTCAGCTTTGTGTGACCCTCATCCAAAACCATGACAGCCTGCCTAATTTCAAATCAGGTCTGGGGGATCCATCCCAAAACACGTCCAAAAAACGTGACTCACGCTCTGGAATTGTTCAAGAGAACCTTGGCAAACCAGTCGTGGATTATGGTCTGGTGGGTAAGAGCCCAGAAAACTTTGACACTGCTGACCTGAGGATATTTCAATTTGATACAGAGCTTTGTAGTGTGTTCCCATCCCATCTCACCCTGCCTCCATCCCCCAGGACACCCTGTGTTCTGCTGTCAGTAAAGGGACAGCACAGATGCATGCAAGCAGCACAGGAAAGCATGAATTTGTTCATTGACTGCATCACAGCAATGCTGGATATTTCATCTCCTTCCATCCAGGGTCAGTGGCAACAAGCAATCAATATCTGCAGCAATAAATCCCCAAAAAGAGAGAGAGAAAGGGCAGGGACAAGTGCAGAGTGTGCAGCAGCTCATCCTGAGGGGTACTGGAAATGGTGATGGGTGGGGATGGCAGCACTGATTGGGTTAAAACAAAAATTCCCCGTGCAGGGAAGATCCTTCAGGGAGGTTTGGCTGGAATCTGGACCTGGCTGATGGCAGCACCCCCTGCTCTCCTCCCTCTGGTCATTTTGCCTCTGTCTCCTTATCTGAAAAAGAGAAACACCTCTTATTCGTGTACCTTGCAGCAGGGTCACTGAGATTCATTCCCTGTGGGGTTTTTCTGAAGCACTTTGAAGGCAAATGTTATCAAAATCCCACTTCAAATCTGTTCCTTCCCTCTAGTTGTCCTCGCAGTCAGGAAATCTGATTTTCACTCCTAGTTTGCAAGGGGTTTTCGATGCAGCCTCAGGTGCTCCTTTCTAGGTCTCATTTTCCTCACCCTTTTGGGCAGCCCTGAGAGCAAAGGAGCCAATTACGTCCCACTCAAGTTTTGACTGCACAGGATATTCCGGGTAAATCTGTAATACTGAGTCACTTATCAGAAATTTTTGCGCATCAGAATTCCTTAAGATTCATTAACAGACTTTTCCTCAGGTGGGAGATGTCATCAACAGCTCCTGCATGAGAATCCCTGGGGGAACATGCCATAAACATTTCCCCTCCTGGTTGCTGTCCCTTTCTTTTTCCCTGATCCCAGTGAGGAATCCCAGGGGATTCCCAGTGCCAGGGATGAATCCAGTGATGTGGGAGCTCGTGGAAGGGATGGAGGGGGCAGGGTGGGGCTGGGAATCATAAACTGTGGGCAATCAGTGATGGACTGGGAGAGGTGAAAACTGCCCGATGGTCACAGAATTTTTGTTACTCCCATGCACATCTCTCTTATTTTGCGATTTTCACTCCACACTGATACAACCCCTCTTCCCAGACCCCAATTTCCAAAAACCTCAGCTCCCACCACCTGAGAGTTCTGGGGATGGCTCCCCATCCATCTTTTCCCAACAGAGCAGGGCTGTCTGCGCCGAGGGCGGCGTGCCAGGGCTCAGGAATCGATTTCCACAGCTCTGCTGTCCTAACCTTACACCGAGAAACTCGAGTCCTCTGAGAGAGAGAGAGAGAGAGAGACAGACAGACCCACAGACGGCTCAGGAGAGAGAGGGGGGCAGGATTGATTGGTTTCTGCCCCGAGAAGAGGAGCTGACACGGAGCAGGTCACCGGAGCTTTTCATCTCCGTATCTTTACCCCGATCTTGTCCCCCCTCCCTCTCCCAGCTCTGCTCCCTCCCCGGGCTCTGCTCAGCCTCTTTAGGTGGCAATGAATCATTTACTGGGTGTAAATTGGAAATATGGCTCTGGGTGGCTGTGGGGGCTGTGAGGGCTGGTGAAGGACCAGGCTGCAAAGCCACGAGCTGGCACTGGGGCCTGCTGCAAGGTCACAGCAATGTCACCAACCCAAATGGGGCTGCACAGAGGGGTGAGAGCAAAGCAAAGTTTTCTGCACCCTGAAATGAATTCAGCAGCTTCTTTCTGTGTTAGATGCAGCTCTTGTCCAAAATGCCATACAGTATCTGACCACCCCTGTTATCCCAGTATCTGACCACCCCTCTAATTCCAATATCTGACCACCCCTCTAATCCCAATATCTGACCACCCCTCTAATCCCCCTGTAAAGTTGCTCCTGTCTCATCCATACCCAGAATGTGACCCTCCTCTTCCTCCCACTCCCATACAGAGGGCAGAAATACCTCAGACTCTCTACCTCCAGAGCAGGGATAAACCCTTCAGCAACTGGAAGAGCCCTCCCTAATTCTAGACTGGATATTGGGAGGAAATTCTTCCTTGTGAGGGTGGGCCGGCCCTCACACAGGGTGTCCAGAGAAGCTGTGGCTGTCTCTGGAACCCTGTCAATATCCAAGGCCAGGTTGGACGGGGCTTGGAGCATCCTGAGACAGTGGAAGGTGTCCCTGCCCATGGCAGGGGGTTGGAATTGGATGATTTTGAGGGTCCCTTCCACCCAAACTGTTTTGGGATTCCATGCACATTCACTGATCACTGTGCATGTGGTCACCCCACAGGTTTTCAGCCCTGCACGATGTCCCTGGGCTGTGTTTAACACCCCAGCTGCCATAAAAATGGAAATTAGGGCAGAAAAGCAGCGCCCCTATAGAGTCAGACAACATTTCGTTACAGGGAAATCCTTGCTGGGTGCAAAGGGACCCGTCCCAGCCTCTGCCCTGTTAGTGCCACTCCCAAATTTTGTCTTTGCTGCCTCATTTCATCCATCTAATTGCAAGAGGAACAGCTGAACACACACAAGCTGTCCTTAAAGGAGGATGCACCCCCAGGCAGCAGCCTCCTTCTGCTCTGGAATCTGCCCTTGCTGGTCTGGGGACTCCTTGGCTGGCAGGTCATTAATTGCAATCAGAGAGGAAAACAGTCCCATTTTCTGGGAGAACTTGTGATATTTCAAAACTTTTTTTTTTTTTTCTCCTCTAGCCTGCAGTGGCCAATTATTTTTTTAATAAGAAATGTGCTTGAAAGCTGTTCTGGAAGGGACTGATTCCATTTGGTAATTGGAGAATGATTCATTTAGACTTCGGAAGTCCTCGTTTTGGGGTTTGATTTCGGTTTTTAGCAAATTGCTTGCTTGAGATTTCAAAATAAGAAGTCATTCTGAAAGGAGCATTAGTTTTTTTATTTTATTTTTTCATTAAAATGGAACACGTGGGCATCTATGATCTCTTTCTTCCCCAGAAGTCTTTAGCAGCTCCAGAGACCGAGCAAAGCAGTCAGCAAGCGCTGTTGGTTTAGAGGAGCTGACATTTGCTGGGGAGGGAGGAGGGATTGTTTAAGCAGCTCCAGCCTGTCCTGTCTGGAGATGCTGGAGCCAGGAGCTGACTCTGCTCTCTGAGCTCCTCTGCTCATCCCTGAGGAGCTGCTCCTGTCTCCTCTGTGTCCTTCCGATGCCCAGAGCTTCCCAAGGCACCTGAGCTGGCTCTGCTGGCTTTGCACCCTCTTTGCAGAGCATATCCCACTGCTCCTGAACCCTGGGAATAGGAGAAAGTGACCTCCTGTGATGCCTCAGGATTTCAGTTTCTCTATTTCCACATCTCTGTACCCTGTGATTCTTCAGTGTTTAACTCCAGACTGCACAGACAGTGCTGAGCTCCTGCTCTCCCTTTTCACAAAAACAATTCCTCTGCAGCCCAAACTCAAGGACACCTCCCGGCCAGGCCCCAAGAGATGGAAAACAGAGAATTGGGGGAGCCAAGTTGGAGTGAATGACTGCATTGGCTGAGCTGCAATTGGAGGATTCAGCCCCAAAATGGACAAAATTGAGAAAGGGAGAAAAACCCTGAGCCATTGTCCATGTGTGTGTGGGACTGCCCTGAATGCCCTGAAGCCTCAATAACAGAATGCTTTGGATTCTCTGAATTCTGTCCAGACTCTGGTTTAGTTAAGCCTGGTTCAGGTATTGCCTGTAGGCATCTTCACCCCATGGAAGCAGCACTGACAGAACTCTCAGATCTGGGCCATAATTGCCCTCTTCTTGGATCCCTGTGGCTCTGGGTTAGTCCAGGGATCACCAAAATCTCCAGCACACAATTCCTCAGGTGGAGCTGGGAAAGCAATGCTTTCCTCAGCTTCTCACTGCAAAGGACATTTCCAATTCTGTGCTGCTGCGTGATGGGGAGAGAAACGTAAATGCTGGGAGGGAAAACAGTTCCAGGATTAACTGGATCCCTGCTGCAGTGGGGATGGTGGCTACGAGACACCTCAGAGCTATAGGAGAGATTTTTGGTTTCCCCACGAAAGGTCAGAAAGGTTTTATGGCACCCTCTGGCAGCAAACACCCAGCCCCATGTCTGGGAAGTTATCCTTCATCTCCTCCTTCTCTCCATCTCTTCCCATCCACCACAGCCTCTCATGTGGACAACTCAGACACCCCAAAATCACAACCCTCTTTTCTAACCTGATGTGAAGGGAAAAAAAGGCATTAAACAAGCTCTTTTCTAGTGCTTAGTGTGGAGGGGGAGGGATGTTTGTTATCCACCCTCAGACTCATTGCCAGACCAGGAGAAAAAAACAGGGAGAATTTCCAGAGTGCAGCTCGCAGTGTCTGGGCTCAGCAGGTAACCTGATGCTCTGCCTCTGTCACAGCTCATTGATCAGCCCTGGCTTTCACTTTCTTGCTCAAAGTCTTCTGAACCACCAGAGAGTCTCGGGTAACCCAAGCTGCCTTCACATACTGCAATAAGACCTTCCTTCAAGGGTCTCTTTCTTGCTTGACTTTCTGCTGTCTAAAAGACTGTGACTGTCTTTCACACTGAGGGTTTCTTCTTTTCTTTCTTTCTTTCTTTCTTTTCTTCTTTCTTTCTTTCTTTCTTTCTTTCTTTCTTTTCTTCTTCTTCTTTCTTTTCCTTTCTTTCTTTTTTCTTCTTCTTCTTCCTCCTCCCTCCTTCTTTCTCCCTTTCTCCTTTCTTTCTTCTTCTTTCTTTCTTTTTTTCTTTCTTTCTTTTCTTTCTTCTCTTTCTTTCTTTCTCTTTTCTTTCTTCTTTCTTTCTTCTTCCTTTCTTTCTTTCTCCTTTCTTTCTCTTTCTTTCTTTCTCTCTCTTTTCCTTTTTCCTTTTTCTCTTCCTCTTTCTTCATCTCTCTATTTTCCCTTCCTCTTCCTTCCTTCCTTCCTTCCTTCCTTCTTTCCTTTCCTTCCTTCCTTCTCTTCCTTCTTCTTCCAAATTTCCAAATCCAAAATTCCAAATTCCTTCTAAAATTCCTTCCTTCCAAAATTCCAAAATTCCTTTTCTCCCTTCCTTTTCCCCTTCCCCTTCAGAACCAGCTGCCAGGATGTTTTGGTTTGATTCCTCACGGGTCTCAGCTGGATTCAGAACCTCTTCCACTGACAGCAAGGGAAAGTGGAGTCACCTTCTTGTATCAAAAAATATCCAAAACTTTCAAAACAAAAGAGAAAATCTATTTGGTCCAGAAGCCAAATGGGAAAGGATCCACCTCTGGGAAGGAGTGCAGGTGATGTGGGAGCAGTAGGGAGAGTTAAGGGCTGGTGGCATGAGGAGAGATTCGGTGGCAGGTCACTGAATTTGGGAATGGCACGGAGCAATTCCCACTTCTTCCCAGGCAGTTGCAAAAACTGGAGCTGGTGTTTCGAGGGAAGTTTGGCAGAGGGTGACACTGGCCCATCAAACCTCCTGCCCCCAGCCCAGGAATACCAATCTTCCTGCTGAGGTACAGCTCAAGTGTCCATCCTTTCACACCTTTGGAGCTGAGGAAATGGCCCCAAATGGGACAGCTCTGCAATGACCTTTAGGAATGGGATCAGGGTTTTGAGCCCAGGGAGGAGGAGGAAATTCCTGCAGCTGGAAGTGTGGCTATTGACAGTGATAAAGCCCTGAGTGAACCAGAGGGAATCCTATTTCTCTCCAGATAATGCTGAATAAACCCCTCTGAGCAGAGCAGCCCATCCCTACCCCTGAAGAACTGACCCAGGGTGCAACCATCCCCTAAAAGCCATCTTTTCTTTTGGGAGTGTCTTTTCTTTTGGGAGCCTTTCCCTGTGCTGAGCAGGGCAGGGCAGAGCTGTGCCCTTCACAGGTTGATTATCTCTGTGGCTGTACCTGCCCGAGGCGACTCAGGGACAGCACTGGGCACTGCAGGAGTGTGGTAAATGTGTTTTGATAACGAACTTGCTCTTTGATTAGCTTGTTTTGCTGGAGGGCAGTGGGGAGGGGTGGCAAGATAATTAGTTTGTGCAGTGGGTTCCAGCAGAAGCTTTCTCCTCATGTGAGTTTGCTGTCCTACTTGGGGTTTGTCTCCATCACAGGAACGTCGGCAGCTCAGGTTTGGTGTGGCAGAAAGTTCAGCCTGTTCAGGGGAAGGTCTCAGGGTGGAATATCCACAAATCCCACAGTAGATTATCTAGGGAGGGAACAGCGACAGGGGAAAGCTGTATGGTCACCCTGAGCAGCCTTAAAAATCCTAAAAATCAGAGGTGCAGAGTTACAGGGACTGTCACAGAGAGGGAATATTCCCCTGCTTGAATTGCAGCGTGGATGCTGACAGAGCCAGCAGGGAGATCCAGACCTCGAGAAGCAGCAAAAAAAGGAATAATTCAGGTGCTTAAACACAGCTGTATCGAGAATATAAAGGGACTTTGAAATATAAGTGTTTATTTACGCAAGGAATTCGATTCAGGTGTCTAAACACAAATAAATCAAGAATACAAGGAGGCTCTGAATTACAGGTGTTTTTATTTATGCAAAGAATTGGATTCGGTGGCCCATCCCTGCTGTGTGCTGCAATTGGGGCACCTCAGGTGCGAGATGCTCACCTGGGGCTGAAAAACATGACACAGAATGTATTTTTCTTCGGGGGCCTGAGGATCTCTCAAGTGGCTTTAGCCCTCTGTAAATTGCCAACAAAACAGAGCCTAACCCCAGTTTGGGATGTCCTTCCCCAACAGATTCTCAGAAAGGACAAAATTCCATGTGTTTTGCAAGGTGACCAATCTCACTCCTCGCACGAATTAGAAAGTCTTAATTGCCCTAATTTGAAATAAAGCAGAGCTAGGCTTTGCTGGGAGGCTGAGCCAAATATTCTGAGGAGGAGAAGAAATGCTGAAGGCTCTGCTGGGACAGAGTGGAGGAGCTGGGGGATGATTGTGCCTAACGTGGATAAAGGGATTTGAGGAGTCAGGGAAGTGGGAATTGGTGTGGGCTGAAGGACTGAGTCACTGTTGTAAGACAAGATCTGGGACAGGTTTTGGCTGGAGAAAACAGGGTCTGAACCCTTTGGTACCTTGAGAAAGGAATGTCAGCATGATCCACTGGTTACAGGATTTTCCTTAGGCAAGAGAGAGCTGAATTAATTTCCTTGCTCTGCCATAGTGCCTTGCATGATTTCGGACAAATTACTCAGGATGGGATTTCTTGGTTTCTTTGAAGACAAGGACTTTTTCTGAGCACATTCCTCCCAACCCTGAGGTGCTGAAGGCAGTAGAATGAATTGCCCTCTAGAAATGACAGTTTAAGCAGCTATTGAGGAATCTTAAATGACAATTTCAAACAATGCCCAGCTTCAAATTACTCCAATCTTTAACTTCCCTGTTAAAGGGAAAACAAGCCCCTTTTTGTAGGACAGGAATAACAGTTCCTCACCTCATGGGTGGATATGAGATCCTAAGATTTTAAAGTAAAAAATCACTCACAGCAAGTGGATTGCAGAAGTCCTGTAGGGAGCTGGATGTGATGACTGCAAGCTCCCACACAGTAAAATAAATAAATATATATCATATATAAAGCACAAAAATAATAATTGCATCTCACCAGTGGCTGAGTAGGTTTTGAGTTTGTTTAATTAAGAAGGAGCCTTGGCAGACATGACAAGGTGCAAACATGTATTTCCTTGATTATCCCAGTGAACACCCTTCTGTTGGAGCAGGGGTGGCACCAGAAGGGTTAAGGCAGGCAGGAATGAAGCAAAAACAGCCCCCATATCTCAATTCTCCCCCCATATCTCATTCCCAATGCCTCCTGCCCCCCTGCCCCAGGCAGTGTAGGAGATCTACATTTTAATTGAGATATGTGAAGAAAAGAATCTCAATCTAACTCAATCTCACTTCCCATGCCTGGAAGGCTTCTCCCTTGTTGGCTTGGTGTACATTCTGGGGTGAGGTGTTCATTTTCTGTAGGATGGGTCAGAGCCTTGTCCAGCCTGACCTTGGGATGTTTCCAGGAATGGGGCAGCCACAACTTCTCTGGACAACCTGTGCCAGTATTTTAACGCCCTCATTGTAAAAAATTTCTTTGTTATATTTCATGTAAATCGACCCTCCTTTAGTTTAAAACCAGAATTAATGAAGCCCCTGTATTAATGGGAATCCTGTACTAATGGGATTCCATAATTTATGGGATCCCTGTATTAATGGGACCCCTGTATTAATGGGATTCCATGTATTAATGGGATCCCTGTATTAATGGGACCCTACATTAATGGGATCCCTGTATTAATAGGACCCCTACATTAATGGGATCCCTGTATTAATAGAATCCCTATATTAAAGAGATTCTTGCATTGATGGGATCCTTGTATTAATGGGATTCCTATATTAATGGTAACCCTGTATAAATGAGATTCCAGTATCAATAGGATCCCAATATTAATGGGACCCCTGTATTAATGGGATCCCTTTATTAATGGGACCCCTGTATTAATGGGATCCCTATATTAATGGGACCCCTGTATTAATCAGACCCCTGTATTAAAGGGATCCCATAATTAATGGGAGCCCTGTATTAATGGGATGCCCTGTATTAATGGGATCCCTGTATTAATGGGACCCAACATTAATGGGATCCCTGTATTAATAGGATCCCTATATTAAAGGGATCCCTGTATTAATGGGATTCTTATATTAATGGGATCCCTGTATTAATGGTAACCCTGTAGAAATGAGATCCCAGTATCAATGGGATCCCAATATTAATGGGATCCCTGTATTAATGGGACCTGTATATTTATGGGATCCCAATATTAATGGCATCCCTGTATTTATGGGATCCCTTTATTAATGGGACCCCTGTATTAATGGGACCCCTGTATTAATAGGACCCCTGCATTAATGGGACCCTTGTATTAATGGGATCCCTGTATTAAGGAGGCTCCTGCATTAATGGGATCCCACTCCTGTGACTCAGAGCTGAGGTGAGGAGATGACCACAACAAAACCAAACCCCATTTGTCTCTCAGACCCAAACCTCCCCCAAAACAAAGAGGTTTTGTCTGCAGACTTTCTCCTCTACAGCTGAGGGACCCAAACCCCCCTGCCCTGTCCTTCCCCTTGGCTCCCCAGGAGCTGGGAGCAGCCTGCCAGACACATCCTGCTCCACCACCAGCTTGGAAGGGATGCCAGCCAGCCCTGCCAGGGAGCACTGGGTTATTTTGTGCAGGGCAAGAGGGCAGGATTTCAGTTCAGATAACGCTTGCCTGTTTTGTCTGCTCTCAGAGCTTGCCTGGCTTGATAAGGTGTTATCACAGCAGAGCATCTCTGAGATGTGGCAGGGACAGGGGTGGCTTTTCTGCAGGTTTCCCTGGCCCTTTTCCACCCAGCACCCCTAAAGAGGCAGCCAGTTAATAACAGGAGGATGTTGGGATGCTTGCCAAGAGTTTTAGCTCTGTGCTTTTCTCAGGGAGAAGAGAAAATGCAAACACGGATGCAAGCAAATCAACCTGACCCCTTCCTCACCCTCACCCAGCCCCAGTCCTGCAAACAAGGTCACAAATAACTTCTAGTGTACAAGTAACCCAGAAAGCAGAATGATTTTTCCATCTTGAGGCTATGGCCTCGTAAAAATTATTTCCAGGAATGGTTCTGGATTTTGCAGTGTCTCTGAGCAGGGTTTCAGGGTACCTGGACATGAAAGAGATTTTCTGTGTGGTGGGGAGTTAATTCTTACCAGGATTATAGGGCAACAATGAGTCTCTGTTCCTCTCTCTGCTCTCAGGGATGAAAGAAAAAAGAAAACTGACCTGAACGATTCCCTCCTGGCTTTATTTGATGGAAGGTCATTGAATTATAGAATCCTAAAATAGTTTGGGTTGGAAAAAAGCTTAAAGATCATCCAGTCCCACCCCCTGCCATGGGTAGGGACACCTTCCACAATCCCAGGGTGCTCCAAACCCCGTCCATCCCATCCTTGGACACTTTCAGGAATGGGGCACCTGGATTAGGATCTGAAAAGGTTATGAGAAAAGAAGGAAAGTGGGCCCACAGCATAAACTCATCTGTCCAATTGACAAAATATCATTTGATGGCCTCTTGAGCTGTTGAGCAGCACATCAGTCCCGTTATTGAGTGTTATACTTAATCTGCTATTGATTGGGGTGAGCTGCAGAGGATAGCATTCCCCACCACCCCCATTCCCAAATTAAAAAATAAGAGGAGAAGTAAATGCTTTGACTTTTTCGTTCTGCCTGGATGTTTAGGGAATTTACTGCTAATAAAAAAATAATAAAGAAAAAAAAAGAAAAAAGAAAAACCCAACCCTTAAGCGTGAAAACATGCATAGAATGAATTATAGCAAAATCAATTAATACTAACAGTATCTATTAAATATTGCACTCTGGAGCTTTGCAGGAGTACATTGCTGCTCTGATATGATCATGACATCATTAACATAATATAAAGAATCAAAAAATCAATAGCTTGCTGAAGCCCAAAATTAAGGCCAAGCAGCATTATAGCACATCTTTAAATATCTGAAATAGCAACTTGTCTCTGTCATGTCCAACCCATTTGCAGATGAAACATCTCTCCCAAAGTGGATGGGGATTTGTTGGTCTGCCTGTCACCGCTGCAGCTGCCCCTTTGGGATACTTGGCGTGAAGTTATCTCACTTTTTCAACATCCTGGACACAAATGGAGCAGAAAATCTGATAAAGGCTACACTGGCATGACCCTGGAGGGATCCCAGAGCGGGGCGGGGTCACTGCATTGGTGGACAGAGTGACAGATCTCTGTAGGATGGGAACATGGAGCAAGTCTCTTCTCCTTCTGACTTGATTTGCATTTTACAGAGTTTGTGATGTTGAGGTTCTTTTTGTTGAGGTTAGGGCACTGAAACTCTTCTGTTTGTGCGGAAAAAAAACCCCAAACATAAAAAAATAAGAGGCTTTCAGAAGGACGAAAGGGATGTTTGGGCAAGAAGAGACTGACTTGGGTCTGCCAGAATCATAAAATTGTTTGGGTTGGAAGGACCTCAAATCCATCTCATTCCACCCCCTGCCATGGGCAGGAAACCTTCCACTAGACCAAGTTACCCAGAGCCCCACCCAACCTTGCCTTGAATGCTTCCAGAGATGGAACATCCACAACTTCCCTGGGAATTCTGTTCCAGGGCCTCACCACCCTCACAGGGAAGAATTCTTTCCTAACATCCAAATTTGGTGCCATCTCTATGTCTTTCTGAGGACAATCAGAGAGACTCCAGTGGGAGTCTTGTAATTACATGTATTTATAGTAGGAATTAAAACAATTCCATGGAATGTTGTTAGGTACTGGAAGGCAACTACTAATTCTGCAAATTTATTGGGATACAGTTTGGCTTGGGCCAGCTATTGCTCATCCAAACAATTCCTGGACATGTTTGGGAATTAAAGGGGTCAAGGAGAATTTCCACAAGGTGTTTTGGAAGTTAATAGGGTTTAATGACAAGGCTGTGATCAGACTGTGGCATTTGGCCCTGGGTTTAGAGAATATTTCCTGGTATTGTTCCATGCACTAATGGGATGTTGCCACTGCTCCCAATGGCAGGGAGACAGTGGGAGGAAAATTCTGGAGGAAAGACACACTTTAGCCATTAAGATAACAGGCTAAAAATCAACATTTTTATGGAGGTCTCCTCTCAAAAGCAAAGCCAGACAACAGAGAAACTGTTTGAGTGCATTAGTTAAGAAAACAGAGAGTGAAAAGTTTGTAAAGAATAAGGAAACCTTTTCAAAGAGCGGGAGCCGACACAGGAAGGAACGTATTTTTTGCCAGTTACATAAAAATTAGGCAAGGAGGAGGTTTTAAAGGTTGAAAATCATTGTCTGAAGGTGAAGTCATAACATGCCTTTATCCTTGGAAGGCTATTGGATTGGAACTTGATAAAATTCAGGTTAAAGCATCAAAAATCAATCCCAATGAATGTCCCTTTTAATCAAGGCACGTGGAAATAGGCAACCAGACAGAATTAAAGATATACTTGCTCATGTGCACAGTCTGCTTTAAATGAAGATGCTAATGGGATACACAACCCCAGACCTTGATAAAGGGAAGCTCATTTATGGCATAAATCACCCAGGAACAATAGAGGAGACCGAAATGATAAAGGAAGGGCTTTCATGTTCAAGAAAATGTAAAATCAAAGAAAGAAAATAAGGTCAATGTGTGCACAAGTGACAAGGTGTCCCCGGGGAAGGGCACGGTGTTAAAGCTGGTTTATTGACCACTTGAAGGCAGTGACAGTGACAGTGACACGCTGAGAGAAATACAAAAGGTTGGGAGGGCAGAGAATGTGGTAATGAGAGGCTTCAAGTGGCCTCGTATGCACCGAGCAAATGTCACAGCACTTGGAGCTCATACCTGTAAACCCAGGAAAAGAGACACAAACGTGGATTTATTCTTGATTTACTCCCAGGATGCAGATATCAGTGCATTGCCCTGTAAGAGCGACCACGTGGTGCTTATTTCAGAGACCTGTAGAGGCAGAATGAAAGAAATAAAAATTACAGCAAAGTTCTAAGTGGAAACAGCGTAAAATTGAGGCATCTTGTTAAAAGGAGAAGACAGGGTGAAAAAAGATGCAGTGCCTCAGTATTCTGCATCAAAACATCATATGAGAGGCTTGTGAAGTTATATGGCTCATGAAAACAGACCTAAAGATAGTAAAAGTGAATGAAAAAAAATAAAATAGCTATTTAAGCAGCAAAGTCAAGAGACATTGTTTAAAACTGTGTTGCATTCAGTGGAGGGAAAAAAAAGAACAAACAGATCACTGACTCTGGGGTGTGAATTGCAAAACAATCATCAAGCAGCCTACATAGGAAACACATTGCTAACCTCGTAAAAATAAATGATTAAAATTTAATGAGGTTCCCCCGGAAGTTTACTTTCCAAAGGGCACAAGCTGTGTAAAGTGGCTGCTGCTGAGGGCTCAGAAAAAAAAAATGCTTTTGCAGCATAAAAGTGATGTTCACTGCAAGATGTTGGGAAACTCTGGTGTGAAATTGCCACGTTATTAAAACTGCTCTACACCTCATTGCTTCTACTGGCCTTGATGGAAGAATGAAATGTGGAAAACAGGGTTTTTTTTAAATGTCAAACTCCTGAAGGGCCCGAGAATTGGAATTTGAACCACATAATTTGAATTCAGGTTGTGGCTTTTCCTGGATCCCTGGAAGTGTCCAAGGCTAGGTTGGAACAAGCTTGGAGCACCCTGGGACAGTGGAAGGTGCCCATAGCAGAGGGATTCCAATTAGAACATCTTTAAGATCCCTTCCAAGCCACCATTCTTGGATTCTGTGATTCTATGGATTTTTTTTCCCCCATTAATTTGGTTGAGCCGTGATTAAGAATAGATTAATAAAAAAGCACATGACAAGCTGGGGGAGGGCGGTGGGTGTCACGAGTCAATTATTGTTCCCTAAATAAATCCAAATCCATGTGATAGGGATGATGTGGCTCACACAAAGGAATTTCTACTTTTCCCATACCCAGGAATCTCAACTATGCTGTCATGGGACAAGAAGATGAGTCCTTTGATAGATTAGTAACCAGTTCAAAGGTGGGAAATAAAAGACTGTGAATAAAGGGTTATGATGGAGGGAGGAAATATCTGGGAGAGTCTCATGGGAATGTCTGCTGAGGGTGTTTGGTGTATTTATAAACCAGCTAAAAACGGGTGAAGAATGAAGCAGAAAAGGTAATTGGTGCTGGAGAGGGGTTTTTTCGGGATTGTCAGAAATACACAAGGAGAGATTGTGTGACTTGGCAATTTTCATCTTAAAAGAGAGATGACTGAGAGGGCTACAATGGATGCAGACAATCAGGAGAGTAATGAAGAAAGAGAAGAGGGGGATGATTACGGCCCATTTCTCATAACACAAGATCTGGGGAACTTTATATGAGATTATCAAGCAGAATATTAAAACAAACAGAAGAAAGGATATTTTCATGTGGTGTATCATTCATCTGAGAGGCACATTATGGAGGCCAGGAACACAACTGGCTGGAAAGCAATTAGACAAATTAATGAAAGAAAGATCTGTTGAGAGCTGTTCAATACAATGACATCAGTGCAGGCTCCAGGGCAGGCAGTCCCTTGCCAGTGCTGGCTGGAAGCTGGGAGCTTAAACTGGGAGAATTTTCACTTTATTATCTTCGTTTTGTTATTTTTTTTGTGCTGTTGGAGCCGGAAAATGAATGAACGGCTCGATTGATATTTGGGCTGAGCTGTTACAGCCATTTCTGTGTTTCTGCATTTTCAGAGCCTCTCCAGCACCAGTTTGGACACAAAACCCCCCTGATCTGGGTTCTTGCTGGTGCAGTTCCCAGTACTGACCCAGTTTAGCTGATGTAGGGTGTGGTGAGCATCTTGGCCTGGCCCATCCAGCCAGAATGATCCTGGGAGCTCTCTGCAGACAGGGAGCCACCAAACTGCTCTTCCCTGTGCCCAGGACACCTTGGAGGTGGCTCTGGCTTTGCTGTGGGCAGAATGGGCTGCTCTGGCTCTTTGGGGTGGTGTTTGGCCATGAGTTTCTCTCCCATCCAGCCACCCCGTGGTCCTGCTCCCAAAGTCCCTCTCACCAGCTGTGGGTTTTGTTGGATCGCCATCCACACTGAATTGTGTTTGATTAGCTCAGTAAATCCTGGAAAGGGAAGCCAAGATTGCTGCAGAAGCCTTTCAGCACAACAGCGGGGAGTCCAAATCCCCATTAAAATGTGTGCTCAACTCATCTCCACTCACTCATTTCTGCTGTCTGCCTCCCTCCCTTCCTTTGTTTTCCTGCCTTTGATGGCAGCTGATGAAGTTTGGATCAGTGTTTGTCGTGCTGGGTTTGTTTTGGTCTTTTCCCTGCAGACCAGGCATCAGGATTCCTGGTTTCCACGTGAAACTCGAGGTTCAATAGGCAAGGGATGTTCCTCCCGTGGGATCTCAGCTTCTAAATCCTGACAAATAAAAGGTGACTCCAAAGTTTTGCTCCCCCCCAGGCGTACAGGGAGGACATGTGCTGGATTTATGGATTTCCTTTGGATGCGTGATGGGGGATGCTTTAAGGATGGATTCTGAATGACAACTTTATCCGCTCATCTAAACGATTCCAGCGCGAGGTGTGTCAATGTCACAGCCACCAGCTGGTCTAAAATTCAACCTGCCACTCACTGTGACAAGGTCGTGAGAGATAGGAGGGTGGAGAAATCCCTGAGCAGTCTTCAGGGAATTGCTGTATGGATCTTTCTGGGCCTGAGATTCCTCACAGGTTTGAGAAAAACATGATTATGGATGTTGTGTAAGAGCTCTGGGATGAGTTGGTGGGCATCTCCTCTGGTCAGACTGGGAATAGAGGAATAGTTATTTTAGCAGGATAAGTTTCTTGTGCTGAAGAGGGATCTGACTTGCTGCTGGCTCCTTTTTCCCAGCTACCCCCAAACATTCTCCAGGGGGAAAGTAAGGAAAGGAATCTATAAAGAAAACCCAAACTGAGCCTGAACTGTGTTTGAAGGGATGGAGGGAAGCTGCAAGGGGAGAAAAAACCCAACCAGCAGGATGAAAATGGTCACTGCCCACCTGAATCACCCAGCATCCCACAGACCCTCCAAGTGGTAGCACAGATTTTCCTTCCGTTTTACAAGAAAAGCTCTTTTAGAAGACTGATTTTCTCAAGATGGATCACGATTCTTGCTCCAAAGGAATTCAGTTACTCAATATCTTCAGGGCTTGCTGAGTCTGTCTCCTGCCTCCACCCAGGTCTATGTATGTGTCACTGCTAACTGGCACCGTCACTCATCACATGTGAGGATCTCTCCTCTGAATTTTGTGTCTTGGGCTCAGGGAAGGAATTATGGCTGTCTGTGCCTGGCTGAGCATTTGAGTTTGTGTAGAAATCCCTAATTCTGTCCTTGGCACACCTGTGAAATCAGAAGGAACAATTCAAGGTTATTACAGAAACACAAAAAAAATAAAATTTCTATCTCAGGGGCTGTTTGAGACCAGAGAGTGGGATTTTCGTGGGTGGGGATAGGGATTTTCTTCTCACAGAATGCTGGTCCAACTGATGCTTCCTCAGAGCAGCCCCAACCAATCCCTCCATGGGTTCTGCACATGCTTTAATTAGATATTGAATCACTGACTAGAAATGAGGCCCCCATACGTGTCTGAGGTCAGCATCTTCCACCTGCTGTGCCTGAGCTGGCTGCCTCAGCACAGGCAGAAGGTCTGTACCTGCCCCTGACCTTCCTCTAATTATTTGGAATCCACATTATGGACCTTGCTGTATGAGGCAGCCAATGCCAGGTGTTAAATTAATAAGCTGAACCAGGTTTTCTGATCAGTGCTCTGGGCTGTTTGCCATTCCTTTTTCTCCTCAACATCTGATGAAATAACCCAGGGCTTTGCTCTCAAAAGTGTTTTGTGATATTGATAGCACTTTGGAAGTGGCGGGTATTTTTCCTACTGGGTAAGAAAGTAAAAAATAGGGGGGGAAATTGATCAAGTCAGGGAAAAAAATAACCAGAAAGATGATGTTGGGGGAGGACAGTGTGTAAAGGTGATCACAAACATCTACTGGAGGCCTGGTGCTTGTAATTTGTAGTTCATGGGCTTGGGGAGTATTTTTTCCTAATAGAAGAGGCAGCAACACATCAATAAAACATCTGGGAGGGGGCTGGAAAATATCCTGGAGGAGCTGCCTGGAAAACACAGAGCAAAGGGAGTTACTTGGGGTGTAGGTCCCAGGTTGGGATTTTTGGGGTGAGGAACTAAAAGGGGCCTGTGGAGCTGCCACAGGCAGAACTGTTGGGCTGGACCTACTGTGTCACTAATTTACTGATTTCATGGAGAGTTTTTATGGCTGTGGTTATTGGGGTTGAAAGGCTCTGGTGTGTTCAGTGTGGGTTTTTTGGAATGGTTTGGCCACCTCCTCCCTTTGGAGGAAGATGCTATAGATCTCACCCTGATGGGTCTCCTGTGGGGACTTTCCTTTTGGATTCAATGATCCTAAAGGTCCCTTCCAATTCAGGATATTCTGTGATTCTGTGATTTTATGCTGCTTCTGGCAGCAACAGCTCAAGGTTGAACAGTTCAAGGCAGAGCATCCTCCTTTTGCACCTCATCCTCTGCTGCACAGTGATTTTTTTATTTTTTTTTTTCATTAGGACAGGGGATAGAGGACAAAAACAATTCTCATCTCCACCTTGAGAAAGTCATAGTTGAGTAATATCTCTGAAGTTCATGGATATCTTTGTTTCTTACAATGAACAGCCTCATTTTGACCACTGTGCCTGCTGCAAACGTGTTAAAAAGAGAAAACACAAAGAGAAGAGAAGAGAATTTCTGTTGGAATGGAGAGATGGGAAAATTCCAAACCCAGCGAAAATGTGGCAGGGAAACAAACAGATCTTCTGCCAGTCCATCCATCCATCCATCCATCCATCCATCCATCCATCCATCCATCCATCCACCATCCATCCATCCCATGCTCCTCCATCCATCCATCCATCCATCCATCCATCCATCCATCCATCCATCCATCCATCCATCCCTGTCCATCCATCCATCCATCCATCCATCCATCCATCCATCCAGTCCATCCATCCCCATTCCATTCCATCCATTCCATCCATCCATCCATCCACATCCATCCAACCATCCATCCATCCATCCCTGTCCATCCATCCATCCATCCATTCCATCCATCCATCCATCCATCCATCCTCATCCATCCCTGTCATCCATCCATCCATCCATCCATCATCCATCCATCCATCCATCCATCCATCCATCCATCCCTGTCCATCATCCATCCATCCATCCATCCATCCATATCCAACCATCCATCCGCTGTCCATCCATCCATCCATCCATCCATCCATCCATCCATCCATCCATCCATCCATCCCCATCCATCCATCCATCCCCTGTCCATCCATCCATCCATCCATCCATCCCTGTCCATCCATCCATCCATCCATCCATCCATCCATCCATCCATCCATCCATCCATCCATCCATCCATCCCACTAGTACCACACCTGTGTAATAACCCTGATTGCAGGAGACATCAATCTCCAGGTATCTCTCCCCTCCTTCCCACCAGAACAGAAATTCGTTCAGAACCCAGGAAGAGTTACTGGCATTGTGTGGAAGCTCCAAAATGTTTTTCATTGCACTTGCAATGGAAATTGCAAACCCCCAGCCATCCCAAGGCTGCATTTGCTCCATCAGTTCTCATGGCTGCCTAATGCTGACGCTGTACAGTTTGGCAGCTTCCATTAGGAATGTTTTTTTTCCAATGATATTAACAGGCAGCGAAGCTCCGTGCTGATGGATAAAGCCCGGTGTAAAACCTGATGGGAATCAATCAGAGTAATTGTCTGGACGCGTGGTGGTTAATAGGAAATGTCCTGCATATTATTGGCTGGTTTGTGCAGCGAGGATTAACGTGCTGCTGCCTTTTGTGGCTCACATCCTGTGCCAAGCCTCCCAACAGATTCATCAGTGGGGCTTGGGGAGAGCCCTGAAGTTTAAATTTGTCCCTGTGGTTATTCTGCCTTTCTGTCCGTGGCTACCAACTGGGCAAAGAGCAGTGGTCAGCCTGTTCTGTGAGTGATGTCAGGCCCAGAGCAGGATTTTGGGAGGCAGCAGGAAGCAGAGACCAAGAGCAAAACTGGAGCAGAAGGTCTCTGAGCCTGGTGTGTGCTGCAGACTCACCCTGGCAATAAAACACAATCCTGGAGCCAAGGAGAGCAGCCTGGTGTGCCCACAGCTGACCTGTGTTTGGAAGGAATGTGAGGAGACACTCACCAGGAGGCTGCAATCCCTCAGGATCCAGGGGCAGAGGCAGCCTGGGGGGACTGAATGAGAGCAGGCACGGTCTGATCCAGCCAGGGACCAACAACCATTCTGGAAAAGGATTCAGAGGCAACAAACACTGAAAAAAAAACATGGAGAGATGCCTCTTATAGCCCAGGAGCAGCAGTGTCTGTGATCAAACACTCTGTAGCTGAGCTAAACCCTCTGTGGCTGCAGACAGCAAGTGGACCATAGCACCTGGCACAGTTAGACATAAACTGGGAGCAGCTTTGTTTTCCAGCATCCTTTTCTTCTGGGAGAGGCTCAGAGCACATTAAGGTCACAGCTTCCTCATGGAAGCATCTTCCCAGTCTCCTGTCAGCTCTGGGTGCAGCATCCTCTAACCTGCAACTGTGCCCCCAAATTCTACCGAGGGTGTTCTTGGCGAGGGGCAGTGATCCAGGGAGGGCTGGGCTGGCTCAGGGCAGCTCTTTGTGGGCAGCCTCTGGATGTGAGGATTCACCTTTCTCCCAGCCACAAGGATTTGGCTTTTTTCCCCCTCTGTTTTGGAGAATTCATCATTAATAAGTCTGACAAATCCCCACAGAGCACAGAGATATCTCTTGCATTTCACGAGTAAGGGGCTGAACCTTGCCTGAAGTCAGGAGCAGTGCCTTTAATTTAAACTCAGTGCTGGGAACTCCTGAATCCCTGCAAAGAGATCTTTGTTGCCAAAAGCAGGAGGAGAGGCAGAGCAGGATTTGGCCAGGAGAGGCCAGAGTCTCAATGTCCAGAGCCACGTGAAGTGCAGCAAGCAGGGATCTGAATGAATCCTGAGCGCTCCTTTCTTCCCTCAGTGAATCGAATACTATTAACCTTTAAGGCAAAATTATATTTGGTGCCTCTGGGAAGCAGTAACATTTCACAGAAGTGCACTGGGGAATCAGGTAGGCAGTTGTTAACTCTCTCCAGCCCCATCTCCAGACCATCTTGGGGTGGCTGAGTTTGCAAACCCAGAGAGGCTGAGAAGGTCCCTGAGCTCAGGAAACCCTGAAGGGTCACCTGGAGATGCTCTGACTCAGCTTGAATTCCCAACTTTTTATGGGTTTTTAGTTGAACCCATAGTCCTGGCACAGAATCATAAAATCCTGGAATGGTTTGGGTTGGAAGGGACCTTAAAGATCATCCAGTTCCTACCCCATGCCATGGACAGGGACAGCTCTCGCTGTCCCAGGCTGGGACCAAAAGCTCTGCATTGTTATTTTGCCATTTCCAAGGTCCACACAGATTTTGGGAAAGAGATCTGGCTTTTGATGGCTGAGGATGTGGTTTCTGCAGAGTCAGATTCTAAGAAACCCTTTATGAACCTGTGCTTTTGGGGACAAATCTGCTGTAAAATCACTGCTGTTAAAAAAACCATGCTGGTTCTGAATTAAATATCCAACTGTGCTTTGAAGCTGCTTCACCCAACAGCTTTGACAGTCCAGAGGGTTTGACCATGTCCTGTCCTGCCCTTGGACTGTGTGTGGGGTGACAGTCCACCAAAGGGACCATTTGGGTCTGGTGTTGGCTGTGAATTCCAACCGGCACTCTGTGCTTTGCACAAGAACTTCTAAACCTGTTGGATATGGGGATCCATTCTGGGGAAGAAAAATAAACAAAAAAACAAAACAAACAACAACAACAACAAAAAAAAAAAACCCGCAAACAAAACCCAAAACAAAAAACCAAAAAAAAAACACAAAAAAACCAAAAAACAAAAAAACAACCAAACAAAACAAAAAAAAAAACATAAGCCAAAAAAACTAAATAGTGAGTTTTTTCCTTTGAGTCAATGCGCCCTGCTGTACCCACCCAACACCAGGCATTGCAGGTTGGGCAGCCAGGGGTAGTGAGAGGGCTCTGAGCAGCTTGGAAGAGCCACAATCCCAGGACAAAGTCAACACCTTGGGTGGAAAATTAAATCAGTGAAGCAGCAGGAGCCAGAAAGCAAACGATGAAACAGCAGCGGAGCTGGCTTCCAAATTGAAATGTGTTTGCTGGGGATTGTCCATCGGCTTGGGGAGTTATTATTTCCATTTCTCTAGTTATGAATTAATTTCTAGAGAACTTAATCATCCCCTCCCTTTTCCCCTCCACAACCCCCTCTTCCCTTCTCCTTCTAATTTTCCACTTGACTGGAGATCCTCTGCCAGTGCAAATTCAGGCTTAGAGGAGGTCCACGCAAGCTGCTCCATTAGGCTGGATAATCTCATTGGAACCAGTGGCTTGAATAATAACACCTCCACCTCATGCACAGCACCTGATTCCAATGACACTGAGCACCCCGGGCTCTAGGGATGGGTGCACAGGGGAAGGGGAAGGGGCAGGGTGGGTCAGAGCCTGCACTGAGCACCCTTTGTGTCCTGGATCTGCCAATCCACCAAGGACATATGAGATAAAATCCTTCTCCAATGCTGGGACGTCACAGAATCACAGAATTATTTTGTTGGAAAGACCTCCAAGGTCATCAAATTCAAACTTTTTCCAAATACCCCCATGTCCACCAAACCATAAATCCAAGTGATGCGTCCACTTGTTTTTTGAACACTTCCAAGGATGGTGACTCCACCACTTTCCTGGGAGGTCTGTTCCAACTCTCAATCACTCTTTCACTGAAATTTTTCCTTAATATCCAACCTGAACTTCCCTTGGTGCATCTTGAGGCCATTTCTTCTTGTCCTGGGAAACCTAATCTAATGCTTAGCCACTCTTTCAGTGAATAAATTTTTCCTAATATCCAACCTGAACTTCCCTTGGTGAATCTTGAGGCCATTTCTTCTTGTCCTGGAAGCCAATCCAACGCATAACGACTCTTCCACTGAAATTTTTCCTAATATCCAACCTGAACTTCCCTTGAGGCATCTTGAGGCCATTTCTTCTTGTCCTATCACTTATTACTTGGGAGATATAACCAAAAACTCCAGTTCTGTCACCAACCTGTATTTGAATCCAGGATTCTGGATAAGATGTTGACCCTGAAGGACTTAAAGCAGGATATTTTCACCCTTCAAGTGCGTAGTTGGACTCCCGTCCATCATAAATCATCATTTTGGGAGAAGATGTTGTGTATATGTGGATTAGAGGCAACATCATGAAGCCACACTTGAATTCCTGCCTCCTTCTGCATTCCCAGATTTTTCCAATCTTGGACCCAGGATCCTGGGATCCTGTGTTGTAGCCCTGCCATAGCAGTGGAGGAACAACACCTCCCCATGGTCACTCCCATCACATCCCCCAGTGAATCCAACCTGTCCAGCTCACCCAGCTCACCCTGCAAGCTGTCCCCAGAAATTCTGTGCTTTTAATGAGCAGGGAACTAGGAAATGAGCCTGGGAGATGGACACCTGGAATATGTAATGGATGGCTCTGTTGCTGTGTCTTTGGCAGCCCAGCCTGCTGGAGGTCACCCACAGCACCACGGTGATCCCTCGGTGTTTAACCCACCCCCTCCAACCGTGCATGGATGAGGGGAAATCCATACATCACCTGCTGACAGTGCTTTCCTTGCAGCTGGAGCGTTAGCTGGGATTCCTGGAACAGCCTCGGGTCAGGGAGTGCTTCCCAGAGCCTCACGGTGTGAGCTGGGGTGTGCCAGACCTGATGGTTTTAGGAGAAAAATTCTTAAAAAAAAACCCCAAACCCCAAACCCCCAAATAAAAATAACAAAACAACACAACAACAATAATAGTGTTATATTATTATCATCCTCATTGTATATTTATAAATTATATATTATTTATTATTATATATATTATTATTAGTATTATTAATTCTCCTTTCACGCGTACTTTAACTACCAAAGAAGAAATGAAGCAATGACATTTTTAGTCCATGCGTCTGTGCTGTTCTTAGGGTCAGCTACTGGAATGGATCTCCTTCTACCAAACCCTCCTGCAAGCCAGCTTGAGATAGAGCTATGAAAGAGAAACGCATTCTTCCATTACTTTGGCTGGGCAAGCACTGGACAGGAAGGCAGCGAGACTAAAATGAAAATCCTTCTTCTTCTATTTTTCCTCTTGTTATTCTGCCCCCAAAATTCTCTTTCCTAGAAAGACCTGAGCTGTGAAGGTGAGAACTTTTAATGTTGTTTTTGTCAGTGCTGATGGAAGCAGCTGGAAGCTCCAGCTTTGATCCAAAACCTGTGCTTTGGTCATGTGAGGGTCTGAAAACTGCCATGGAAACACAACTTCCCCTTCATTTCCAATCTCTGAAACTGTTCACCTGTCGAAGGCTGTGCATCCAGCTCAGCCCTGGCTTTTTCCTGGCCCCAAGGAAACAAACGACTTAGAAATAGATTGGGAGCTTCAGGCATGGTCTGAGTGGGGTTGCTGGAGATGCATGGGCACCTTCTTCAGGCAGCAAATCCCAATTTCACACCTCACAGGGAAAGCCAAGCCTGGGCTGAGAGGGTCCTTGGCTCATTTCTCCCCAATACCCTGCAGAGTCTCCTCTCCCACGGAGCCTAACAGAGCTCCTGAGACCTCCTCATGCCAGATCTGGTGCGAATAGGACTTGGGTACTCCTTTGGTCGATCTTTGTGGTTTCTGGCTGCAAATTGTGCTCCTGGAAAAACTTGGGCCCAGAGGGAGGAATTGTCTCTGCCAGGAGAAAATTCTTGAGTTACAGCACGGTACACGTGGGTCCTCTGCTGGTGAATGATGGCAGAGGATGGAGGATGGATGGATGGACGTGATGATGATGGATGGAGGATGATGGATGTATGGATAGGAGATGAAGATAGTGATGGATCAGGATGGATGATGGATGGACTGAATGGATGACGATGAGGATGTGACTGATGGACGGATGGAGGATGGATGGAGATCGAGGAAGAAGGAAAATAGACTTAATCAGTGATGTAAAAAAGGATATTGAGAGGTCAAAAAGGAGAAACGGGTTGGGAGAGTCTGGTTTGAGAAACTGTGTGTGATCCCCACTGCTCTGACCATTTCTGGGTAAAACTGCTCAGGACAAGGTGTTTCCAGGGGCGAAGGATTTGGATAAAACTGTTCAGGCCTGATCACAGTCTATCATGTGGGAATATTTTCTCTCTTCTTACTGAGCTCCCCCAAGCCAGGACAGCAGATAATGCCAGCAAAAGAGAAATTAAATGATGTTCTTGCTGAGGCTGGCAGGGATTCAGTGTCTGTGTGAGTGGGGGGCTCCTTACAGTGCACTTCCCATGGCTCCCTGAGCTCCTGAAAAACTTTGGGCACAGATCCTCCTTTGCCTTTTAAGAGATGAGGGTGAAGTAGCACCAAACCTTCCCACCCTTTCACAGGACTTCCAGGTCTCACTGCAGCCTTGAAGAAGTCTCAGGACCACTGATTAGCCCAAATCTCTGAGCAGCACACCCCAAATTTTACCTTTTGGAAGGCATCATCTTCACCAAGAGATATTCAGCATTTAGACCACATGATGGGAAAAACACCAAATTAATTTCCTTGGAGTTACTTGAGAGAAGCTCCCAGGAAGAACTCGGGGATGAAGCTCTGAACAAAGAATTTCAGCCCCTTTGAACAAATTATTTGCATCAGCCCTTGCAGAGGAGAGCATGTAGGAGCATGGGAGAGTGTAGGTGTTATCTGCCCAGGTTCTGGGGAAGACACTCACAAATATTATTAGCATGAATAGGAAGCACCATGATAGGATGCTCTCTGGGAAAAGTAATTGTGTCAATACTGCCTATCTAGAAACCTGTTCCTTCTTCCTCGCTTCCTTTTTTTTTTTTTTTTTTTTTTTTTAAATTTCTTAAAACGACTCCTAAGTGAATTCAGTGCGGGGAAAGTTATTTTCCTGCCTCCTCAGAGACAGGAGCTTGTATTACTCAGGTAGCCTTCAGCTGAGCCTTCAGGGGTTTTTCCATCTTCATTTGAAGCTCAGCCTTTCATGGGCAGATGGCAAAAGACGGATTCCAGGCAGATTCCTGTGATTCCTTTCTTGTGGACCACCCCGGTGCCGTGGACTGACTGCAGTTCTCGTGCCTTTGGCTCGAGTTCTGCCTCCTGCTTGTGATTTTCGTGCTCTGAGATTCTCCTCCTGCTTTGAGCTGCCGGGCTCTTGTTGTGCCTGGGAAGTTCAGCAGCAAAAGGGCCTGGAGGGCTGTGACTGAAGGGGCAGCAAAGCAGAGACCCCGCAGCTTCAGAGATGTCCTTTCTTCGTGTCTTCGACCCTTGTAGGAGGTTGGAATAGGTCAGAGGATGGAGGCAGGGGATCCCCATCCTCCCAGATGTCAAACACAGGTGCTGGCTGTCTACAGGCTGCTTCTGCAGCAGGGAATGATTTAGGATTGGAATTAGGGAGGAATTAGGGAGGAATTCCTGGCTCTGAGGGTGGTGAGGTCCTGGCTCGGGGTGCCCAGATGAGCTCGGGCTGTCCCATCCCTGGAATTGTCCAAAAGTGGGTGAGGCTTGGAGCACCCTGGGATGATGGAGGATGTTCTTGCCATGGCAGGGGTGGCACTGGGTGATCTTTAATGTCCCTTCCAACCCAAACCTTTCCATGAGACCACGATCCTGTGATTCGAGGAACTCAGCCTCCTTGTAACAACCGGAGGAGCGGATTTCAGCCTCACCTTCCACAGACCCCCTCCCTCCTTCCCACACCCCCCTCCCCGTGCCAGCAAACGATTTCCAATTCTTCGTCGCACAAAGGCTCCAAGTTTCCAGGGATTTGCATGCGAAATGCTCCTGCTCATCTCAGGCTTGAGCGAGCCCCCCGAACGCTGCTCGGGGATGCGCCTGCAGAGCCACACACGTGTGTACGCACCAATTGCTCGTCCCTGGCTGCTCCCCAGCCATGCGTGAGCTGGGCTGCTCCTCGGGGCCACCTCGGAACCTTTTTTTGGCTCCTGGGATCCGGGAGCGGGTTGCATTTGATTCCCCAACCCTTCCTCCCCCAGACAAGATTAGCAGGGCAGAGACAATTCTGATCTGGAAACTCGGGGAGGGGGAAAGAGAAATCCCCCAAAGCCGGGGGCAGGGATGCTGCTTTCATGGAGTGCTTGGCTTTGTAGGGAGGAGTAAATCCCTTGCACCCACGCCCCGTGGGGCTCCGGGGGATGCGCTGGCACAATTGTCGGCACGGAGGGAGGAACCCACCTGGGGACAGAGATAAGGGGCGGCCGGGGGGGATTGCGGTTCTGCCGCATCAACCGGCGGAGTTATCAGGGCAGAAACTCGGCTTCTATTACCATGCATTAGAATAGATTAGCGGGCAGAGCAATTAGCAGCCTCCCTGTGTTTGGCGGAGTGACAGAGGCGGCGGTGCCGGGCCGGGGACGCGGGGGAAGGGGCGGCTTTGGTAAGGCAGAGCTTCCCTCCCTAAAATACAGCCCGAGGACCAGAATGGAGCTCTGATCTTTCGTCCCGCTGAAGTTGAGAAGAGCAGGGGTGGGGACAAGTTTTGGATATTGGTCTGAAACTTTTTGTGGCTTGTGATCCCTTAAAAATTGCCCTGGGATGATGCAAAGCTCTAAAAAGTGAATTTCAGCTTTCTGGAATTAATTCTTCCGTGTCTCCTTGGAAGAATCTACGGTTCTCTTGGTCCACAAATACCACCCATTAAAGACCCCACTGCTTCTACTTCCCCCAGTAGTTTCCCCCCGCTTTGTCCAGCTCATCTTTGATGTCCAAACAGCAGATTTTTTGGGGAGTTGAGCCTTTTTGTGGTTAGAGCCAGAGACGAAAACAAGGATCCAACTATTTCCTCAGATACACATAAATTTGCTGACAAAACTCCTCACGACCAGGATAGGCTTTCCAGGAATTATCCTGTGCGTTATCCCAGCTCAATTTTGTCCCTTTTCCTGTAGCATCTCCTGCCTTTCTGTCCAGAATGGACAGTGGGAAAAATTTAACTCCTCGATGCCAGGAAAAACTAAATTTCAGCCATGCCCTGGGCAGCCTGGAGGCCAAAAGGAGAGGGCAGTGAGGGAGTGGGGTATTCACCACATAGCCATGTAAAGTTTAAGGTCAATTATGTCTGCGTCTCGACATTTATGGCATTCCTGTTCTCAGGACCCCGAGGGAGCCTGGAAATGTCAAAACATTGCTAAAACTGACCTTAAACTTTACATGCGAGTGGGACTGAATCTTCTTCTCTCTTTCCCTGGCTCCAACCAGAAAATTGCTTTGGCTCCAGCAGAGGGAAAGGCAAATTTCAGCTGCTCCCTCGTCCCCCAGCCGTGCTCCCCTCTGGTGATGAAGCCATCTCAGGAGACACGAAGCTGGCTCTGCTCATCGGTCAGATTTGGGTTAAAACAAACCTTTTAATCCATCCCCAGATGCCTTTAATTGCTCTGTTCCTGTCTCACCCTTTTTTTCCGACTGGGAAATTAAAAAAAAAAAAAAAAAAAAAAAAAAAAAAAAAAATCCCGGTAAGGAAGGAAGCTATCACATGGTGAAAGAGGGATAAGATTAACGGAACTGAGACGGAAAACTCGGATGTTCAGAGCCATCCAGAGCCTCCCAGAGCCACGAATCTCTGTCCTGCAGTCCCTGTCCCGGATCCTGACCCCGGCCCGGGATGGAGATGCCATCCCGAGGGTTTGCACTTGGCTTCCGCCGAGCTCCCTCTGCTGATCGCCTTCCAAAAAACATCTCAGCCCCGCCTGCTCTCCGCAGGGACCCCGGGGTGATGCTGCGAGGGTGCTCTGTGAGATATCAGGATATCATCCCAGTGATGGTCTGGGGAACGTGACCCTCTGACACAAACTTTGTGGAGATTCGAGGAATCCCAAGAGCTGCAGCGATGCCAGAAATGTCCCTGTCACCTGCCAGGCTCTGTGCCTGCCCCAGCCTGGCCCTGGGTGAAAGTGCTGGTGTGTTACGAGACCAAGAATTTGACAAACAGCCACTACTGCTGTTATTTCATTTGTTAAAGAGAATCCCAGAATTGTTTGGGTTGGAAGGGACCTTAAAACCCCTCCAGTGCCACCCCTGCCATGGGCAGGGATATCTCCCACTGTCCCATCCAACCTGGCAAAAATTCCAGGGATGGGGCATCCCCAAATCACAAGGAGAGCTGCTGCTGGACCATGCTGCACCCCCCTGTCGGACTTCAGCTTCCCAATTTGTTGATTTGTTCAGTTTGTGGGCTGGGAATTGTCAGATTTGCCCTTGGAGGTGAAGAGATGGGAGGAATGGAAAATCGTTGTCTTTTACCCTGTCCTGCTCCTGGGACCATCTGGGTTGCTCAGGGTTTTCAAACTGACACCTAAATCAGATTTTTCTGAAAGTTTCCCTACATCCTCTCTAGCCTCAACCTGAATTCTTGGATTTTTCTATCCAGCATACCCAGAAAGGGGAGCACAGGATGAGGTGGTGAGAGTGAAGGAGGCCAATGGATAATCTGAGGAAAAAAGAAAGGAACAGGTTGAATTTTAAAGGGAAGAACTAAAGAGAGATGAGAAAAAGAGTGGGAACTGTGCCCAAGCTGAAAACACACAGCTGGGAAGAGGTGAGGAGTGGGATGGAGAAACATTTCTGTTTTGGACAAGTGGAGGACCCCAGAGTGAGTGACCCTACACCACAAAATTCTCAGGAATGAGCAGGTTTGGAGCAAAAATAGGGGTGCCAGCCAAATATCCCATCAAAATATCCCACCCTGCCCCACTGACCTCTCCTTGCTGGTGTGACTGGGGGTGCCCAACACCGGGGGAAGGTGTGAGGAAAGGGGGGATGGGATGGATCCATCAGAGGGTGTGAGAATTCATCCCCTGCAGGAAATGTCACTGCTTGGAATCCGAAAGCAAAGCTGAAATGTCAAAACCTTTTGCAAAACAGTGATTCCAGCAAATCACCTGTTTGGAGGTGGTGGAAAGGTGTCATTTGGGGTGTCATTTGAGATGACCCAAACCATGGAGCTGTCTCTGAGTTTTGCCATCAAACACTGATTTTTCATGTCCTTCTCCTTTCCTGATCACCCACCTGAACACCCTGAATTAACAGAAAACTGCTGTGCACCAAATGGTGGGGCTTCTCCAAAAACGATTCATTTATTTGGGATTTTTTTTTCTGGGTATTAAGGGTTTTTTTTTAATGGTATTTTTTCCTTTGAATAAAAAAGTTGCTGTGCATCAAAGGCTGAGGCTTCTCCAAAAAGGATTAATTTCTTTATAATTTATTTCTGGGAATTAAAAAATTCTAATGGTATTTTTTCCCTGAGAGGAAAGAAACAAGAGAGAGATAAAGGAGAAGAGAAAGAAGAGAAAAAGAGAAAATAAGAAAGGAGAAGAGAAAGAGAAAGAGAAAGGAAAGAGATAAGAGAAGAGAAAGAGAAAGAGAAAGAGAAAGAAGAAGAGAGAGAAGGGCGGGAGGGGGAGGGAGGGGAGGGGGGGAGGGGAGGGCGAGGGGAGGGGAGGAGGGGAGGGGGGAGGGAGGGGAGGGGAAGGGGAAGGGGAGGGGAGGGGAGGGGAGGGGTGGGAAGGGGAACGGGGAGGGGAGGAGGGGGGAAGGGGAGGGGAGAGGG
>CM019237.1:1666441-1778846 GCA_009741485.1 Malurus cyaneus samueli
TTCTTAATTTTTCCCTGACTGAGCCTTGCTTGCTCGTAACCATAACTGTTGAAAAAGGAGAGATTTGGATTCTGTATTAATATTTTTCCATAATTTTCCAGGAGCAGACTAAAATATCCAACTTTTTTAATGTGAGACCCAAAAAAAGTCAGTTTTTGGCATGTGAAAAGGTCTTATCTGCATTTGTTATTATAACAAATTTCCAAGCAAAAGAGTAGTGATTTGGATCTGATCAGAAATTGCTCTCGAAACAGAGCTTTGGGGGCCTTTTACAAGTGGCAATTAGCACAATTAATGACATTTTTTTTTTTTTGTCTCTTTCTCTTTCTCTCTCCCTTTCTCTTCTTTCTCCTTTCCCTGTGCCTCACTTTTCTGTCTCTGCTTGCCAATTCCAACCTCATGGAGTCATCTTTAAGTTTAATTAGCTCCAGGCAAAGCCCTCTGAGATTCTTGGAGGAGAGATGTGAGAGAAGAGGAAAGTATTAATTGAACTTTATTAAAGTAATTGGTTGGTGGCTGGTGAGCAGTGGGTGAGCACCAGGGGTGTTTATTCTTACTGGGACACGAGGAGGAAATAACATCCCTAATGGTTCAGTGGGGTTCAGTGTTTGTGCTGAATGTTTTGGACAGAGCAGGACACTCAGAATTGTTAAAGACACTTCTGAAAATGAAATAGCAGCTGTTAAGTCACATGGAGAAGTGTATGAACAATAATCAAAACAAGTCCAGGGGTGGGAGATGCTCTTTCAGGTGCCTGAAGTGGAGTGTGATGCCCCTGGGTGGGAGGTGCACGTCAGCTAATTGTAGCGTGGACAGCAGGGAATTAGGGAAGGTGGCAGTGGGAAGTGATCTCAGCATATTGTCACACTCAGTGTTGGAGGTACAGGTATTTTATTATAGCAAAATTGCCAGCAAAAGGGGTTTTTTTTTCTGCCTAAAGTACAATAGACGCAGCAGGTGAGAGCAACAGGAGTCTCCCAGGGCCCAATAGACCCTGACTCTCAACAGAGAAAACAGAAATGATGAGTTGAGGTTGGGGTATTTCATTGTCCCTCCCTCAATCTGGCAGCTGCCTTCCAGGTGACCACTTTCCCTTTCCAGGCATTTGTGTCTGGAAGTATTTATTTATTAAAATTCCCATTTGCCTTTATTTACAGTTTGCTGAACTTTGGGGCCAGAGGCCAGATCTTTTGTCACTTTTGTTTCTGCATCTCAGACTCTGCCACCCAGGGATCTGAGACTGGTGCTGGAGGGAAACTCTTTCCTCTGCACATGTTGGAACAATTTTCTGTGCTGTTTCTCCCTCTCTTTGGGAAGGGCTGAGCATTTTTGGTGGTGTAGAGGAAGGCTGGAGGGAGAAGGTTGCTTTATATCAGGTGTCTTTTACTGCAGAACCTAAATTGTAAGATCACAGAATGGTTTGAGTTGGAAGTGAAATTAAAGATCATCCAGTGCCACCCTTCCATGGGCAGGGACCTTTTTTTTCTGCTTGGATAAGCCAGTTCTTCTGGATCTGCTCTTCATTCAAAGCATGTTAAAAATCACTTTTTAAAATATTAAATAATGGAATAGAATCATAGACACAGAGATTGCCTGAGCTGGAAAGGATCTCAATGATCATCCAGTCCCAAACCCCTGCCATGGGCAGGGACACTTTCCACTGTCCCAGGGTGCTCCAAACCCCATCCAGCCAGGACAGATAAGGGGGTCATGGGAGAGGAGAGGGGAGAAACCATGGGAAAAAGGCTCTGGAGGAGACCCCCCATCACTCCTTTCTTCATAGACAAATTTCAAATCCCACTGGCAGTGTCTCCATCCCTTAGATGTGATTGCTGAAGCAGCTCTGATCACTTCCCTGGGGTGAATTTTGCTGCTGTGATGTTGCTTTGAGAGCCTGAGCCCTGAACCCCTGACCCAGAGCCCAGCTTTTTTAGGTCCAGCTCAGCAGAACTCTCCCATCATCCCACTCAAGCACCAGGCACAGATATTCAGGGCTTTTCCAGCTGAGGAATTGCACTGGAAAAGTCAGACAGTCAAAGTCAAAAGTTAGGAAGGGGCGGAATTGAGGTCACCATGGAAAAAAGGAATAATAACCTGTGATCCTGTAATTAAAGTCCGGCTGGCAGCGTGAGTGAGTGCAGGGAGCAGATCTGGAAGTACAGAAGCTGCTTTCAGTCTGGCAATCCCTGATTCCTGAGACCCTGACACAGCAGCTGTAACATTTTATTAAACCCAGGCTTAGTTTGGTTTGGTTTTTCATAAATTCATTCTTTGGGTGACATTATTTTCACCTTATGGCAGATATTAAGGCTGCAAGGCCTCTAATACAGAGTGAGTTTTTGGTCTGAAAAGTTTCATGTTTTAAATGTGTGTAACCTGTAAACAGCAAGGTGAAATGTGGATTATTATGTTCCTGCTCAGTGGTGGGATTGGGAATACAAACCACATCCCTGGGTGCTTAATCCATATCCGTGGTTTTGAACTGAGTTTGGATATCTGCCTGTTCAATTTTAAAAAAAAATCCAGATATTTCTGTTGTGCTGCAGCTGAAGGAAATAAATGGGATGTAACAGAACATCTTGAAGAATTTGGGCACTTGTGTTTTGATACCGAGCCCAAAAAGGTTTCCCTTCCAAGCTATTCCCAGGAGAGGAATTCCCACACCCTGCAGAGCTTTAATGGGATTGCTGTGGCTGTTTATTTTATGGAAGTGCTTGGAAAAATCTCAGGTCAGCACTTTGCCTTTTGGCTTTCGTGCCACCTATGGGGACTTAGAGTTTGGGGTATTTAACGGGCTATTGGTCCAATCCTCTGGAGAATGCCCATTTAAAATTCCTGATCCAGCACCGTGGCAGTGCCAGAGGAGATTTAATGGGATGAGGGCTCCTGGGGAGCGGAGAGCAGGAGCTGCAGTGCTGCTTTTGTTCTCTGAAACCTGCAAAGCAAACCGAGAGTGTGTCGAGAATGGCTGAGATCCACCTATACAGAGCAATATGAAACATTGCTCTACCAAAAAGATGGAGAAATTGGAGTTTGAAATTGGGATTTTCACTTTATGTAGTCAGTCACCAGAGAAGATCCAATCCCTAAAGTTTTAGGCTGCCCCAAGCTTTGTAACATTAGGATTAAACAAATATGGTTTTTTCCATGTGTTTCCATGGATCCTCATCTGCAAATCCCCATGCCCATGGGTTCAGTCTGTGCTCCAAGGAGCAGGGGTGCTGAGGGGTGATCCTGGAGCTCCAGCAGGCCCCCTGTTCTCTCACAAGTGCAGCTCAGAAGTCTGGGAGCCAGTGAATAATTTAACATCCACACTTAGTCTTTATAGCTGGCTTTAATGGGGGGTAATAGCAGTGCTAATAACAAAATCCATTGAAGACACCCTGTGCAAGTCCATAACATTAACTTAATGGCAAAAGGTAATTGGCATGCAGCTGGAGCTGTCCTTTTGGATTAACCCTGTGGGTTTCCTGCGTCGCCTTCCTCGAAACACAGCCTTGCGGGAGAAATACAGATGTGTTCACCCTAAAGAGGGGCAAATCGGGGAAACGGGCAAACAGCACCAATCTGCTTTTCTGGCTGTGTTTGCTCCACAAGATGAGGTGAGGACTGAAAGCATCGCAGTTGTGCTTTGAACTTTGTGCTGTGAACTTCAGTGCTGTAAACTTTGTGTATTTCTGCAGCCCAGGGTGCACCCACCGCTGTCACTGAACTGTCACGTCTGGAACACCGAATTTTGGGATAACCCTCAGCACTCTAGCAGGCATTTTCAAATGAAAAAAACTCCTAACCTGCAAGGACAGCTGCGTGGGGGGGCCATCCCAGTGGAGAGGTACCAGCAGCACCACAGATGCAAAATTCTCAGCAGGGATAAAAAGCATGGGCTGAGCAGAGCTTCTCTGAAGAAGCCTGCCTGAGGTGTCCCACAGCCCTTGGACAGGAGAGTTTTAAGGGCTGGGGGTCTGGCCTAAGGGGAAGTTGTGCTGGACCTGCTGTGTGGGTGGGGAGACAGAGAATTTCTGCAGCTCGGATGGGGTTTTCACCCATTACCCTCCTTCCTCTCACAGTGTCCTTGCAACTCCCCAGCCTGCTTGAACAAATACAGGGCTGCGAGTGATGCCTCAGGATTTCAGATTTCTCTATTTCCACATCTCTATACCCCTGTGATTCTTCAGTGTTTAACTCTAGACCCACAGATGTGCTGAGCTCCTGCTCTCCTATTTTACACAAAACAATTCTCTGCAGCCCCAAACTCAAGACACCTCCCTGTGCCAGGCCCCAAGAGATGGAAACAACAAGAGAATGGGGGAGCCAATTGGAGTAATGACTGCATTGGCTGAGTGCAATTGGAGGATTCAGCCCAAAAATGGACAAAAGTGAGAAAGGGTGAAAAACCGGTGAGCCATTGTCCATTGGGTGTGGGACTGCCCTAATGCACCTGAATCCCTCAATAACAGAACTGCATGGATTCTCTGAATTCTGTCCAAGTCTGGTTTAGGTGAGCAGGGTTTAGGCATCACCAACACCAGAGTTAATGCTCTCAGGCACACGGTGGGACTCTTGGGAATGTCCTGTGCAGGGCCAGGAGTGGGACTCGATGATCCTTGTGGGTCCTTCTCCCAGGACATTCTCTGTGATCCCATGAGCCACAACGCACCAGGGCGCTAGCACAATTTTCCACTTGTGCCTTCCCAAAGAGCAGAAATCTGACTTTCTACCCTCAATAACTGCCTCTCCCACACCCCAGAGCTGTCCCCACCGTGCCAGCCTGGCTCTGTGCTCACTCTGCCCCTCCCTGTGTGTTCTGTTTCCCCAGCTGCACGAGGAAGGAGCGGTGCGAGCGCTCCAGCGAGCCGCGCAGATTCGCCTCGGAGATGAAGCAGTGCGTCCGCCTCACCGTGCACCCCAACAACATCTCCGTCTCCCAGTACAACGTTCTGGTGAGGAATACCTATCCCTCCCTGCCCTTCCCCTCGGGTTTAACCTGCCTGTGCAGTGTGACAGATCCAGGTTTCCAGGACTAGTGGCAAGAGGTTCTCCAGACTCTGTTAACCTCCCCCCAGAAACTTTCCTGGCACTGGGAAGGATTTTCCACAGGACATTTTAACATTGGTTATGATGCCTTAAGATTTTTAGTTTCTATATTTTCATGCGTCTGTATTCTTGTTGTTCTATAGTACAACACTAAAACTATCATTATACCATTTTTAGATAAAACAATTCCTCTCTGAGCCACAATCCAAGGACACCTCGCTGCCTCAGAGCCCCAAAATATGGAAACAACAGAGAGCTGGGGGGGAGCAACTCTGTAAAGATCATTGAAGAATTAAGGCCCAATATTAATAAGTCAGAACTTATAAAAGGTGAAGATCTCATGACTCGGGGTCATCAAGAGGAGGCTTTGTCTGCCCTAATGTACCAGTAGGCCTGTTAGGCCTGGATTAAAGTTGTCTATTCTCATTCTCTTAAGTTTGTCTGGCCTCTATTTCAGATTAGCCTGATTTATAAGGCATCAGTTATTCCCTGTTTAGGAGTTTAGAAATGGACTGGGAAGAGCTTTCCTTGTCTGTGAGGGCAGGTCTGAAGGGACTCTGTGTCCTGCAAGTGGTGTGTGCTGCCCTGGGAGAGGAATTAATTAATAACTTCAGCCAAGGGACATTTCCCTGCTTAGAAATTGCCAAGTTCTACAAGAAAGCCAAGTGAAAGATAATGTGAATTATTTCAGTGAGCTCCAAGTTCCCATCATCCTGGATGGAAATATCTCTTTCTAAACCCCCAGGAACTCAACACTGCCTTAGCACCAGGCATGCAGAGCAGGAGGCTGTGCAGAGGAATCCAAGGCTTTCAGGGTTCCTGCTCTCTTGTGACCTTCCCCAGCATGAGGTTTAACCTTTCTGGCCTCGAGCTGCTCAGTCAGTAGCCAAGGAAACCACACAGCGAATTCTGGCAGAGCAGCAGATATCCTGATGGTTCCTGAGCTTGAGGCAGGAAATGTCTGCTGAAGATCTGAGCAGTTTGTGGTTTCTCTCCTGACTCATGGCAGCAGCACCTGATGTGCTGAGATTCCAACTCACTCCAAGAAGGAGGCAGACACTCCTTTCTTTCAGACTACCAGCACTCAGTCTTTTTTCTATGCTAATTTGGACAGCAATTAAGTTGGTAACCCAGGTCCTAAAAGCTCCATCTCCAGACAAATTGGTCATTAACCCCACATCCTGAAAATCTTAAATGGAATTGCTCAGGCTGCAGTTGCTGGACACCTTGCAGGTGACAGGTTTTGGACTGCCAGGGCTTCTCCAGGGA
Source organism: Malurus cyaneus samueli (assembly GCA_009741485.1). Lineage (NCBI taxonomy): Eukaryota > Metazoa > Chordata > Aves > Passeriformes > Maluridae > Malurus > Malurus cyaneus. The sequence goes on from CM019237.1 coordinate 1,672,745, forward strand.
TAATGAAATCAGCCTTTCAAAGCCTTTGTGTCCAATCATCGCTGCTTTGTTTCAGCCTCTTAACTTCGCTGTGACTTTACTTTCCTGGGCTTCAAACAAAACTGATCTGAGACATCTTAAGGTCTTTGTTCTTCTGGGAGCTCAAGGTTTCTTTCCCATATTCTGTCAGTAGCTGCTGAATTCTTTCATGTTGGAATAAATCCTGGGGGACTGGCTGGCTCGGGGCGACTGGAAATGATAACAGGATAAGAGACCTTTGCCTCTGGGTTACTGCCAGGTTGAGTCAGCCCAGAGCTGCTAGGATCAGAAATTCCATCCTCTGTTACCCAAGAACCTGGCATTTTGATGGCATTCTCAGCCCAGTCCCAGAAAAAGCGGTGACTGAACTCATGCAAGCACCACAGAGGCAAAGCAGGAAAGGAAAAACAGAGGGTTGATGGTGTCCTTTGGGAAATCTCACCTGAGTTTGAGCAAAGGGTCGGGCATGGTGGGTTCTTGTCCATGGAACTCCATGGAGGCAGATGGCTCATGGAGGCAGAGCAGATGTTTGTGTGGTCAGCCAAGCTTTTGGATTTTGGGAACCAAGAGTGTCTTGGAAAATCTCCCCAGAGTTCAGGGATAGTGAGTTCTTGTCCATGGAACTCCACAGAGGCAGATGGTCTGTGGAGACAGAGCAGGTGTTTGGGGTTAGCTAAGCTTTTAGATTTTGGGAACCAAGAGTGTCTTGGAAATCTACTTCAGCAAAGGGTCAGGATGGTGGGTTCTTGTCCATGGAACTCCATGGAGGCAGATGGCTATGGAGGAGGAGATGTTTGTGTGGTCAGCCAAGCTTTTGGATTTTGGAACCAAGAGGTCTTGGAAAATCTCCCCAGAGTTCAGGGATGGTGAGTTCTTGTTCCATGGAGCTCCAGGAGGCAGATGGCAGATGTTATGTGGTCAGGCCAAGTTTTAGATTTTGGGAACAAGAAGGTCTTGGAAATCTCCCCAGAGGTTCAGGAATGGTGGGTTCTTGTCCATTGAGCTCCACGGAGGCAGATGGCCATGGAGGCAAAGCAGATGTTTATGGGGTCAGCCAAGGTTTTAGATTTTGGGAACCAAGAGTGTCTTGGAAATCTCCCACCAGAGTTCAGGGATGGTGAGTTCTTGTCCATTGGCTGAGGCAGATGGCAGGTGGCATGTGGAGGCAGAGCAGATGTTTGGGGTCAGCCAAGCTTTTAGATTTTGGAACCAAGAAGTGTCTGGAAAATCTCACCTGAGTTCTAGCAAAGGGTCAGGAATGGTGGGTTCTTGTCCATGGAGCTCCATGGAGGCAGATGGCAGATGTTTATGTGGTCAGCCAAGCTTTTAAATTTTGGGCATTAAGAAGGTCTTGGAAAATCTTACCTGAGTCTATTCCAGTGCGGGGCTGCTGTTCTCTTTTTGAGAAGAGCTGCTTGCTGGGGGAAGGCTCCATGCTTTCCCTGCTTTCCCAGGCCTATGGGATGTAGGAATTGTCTGTTCATGTAGGAATTGTCTGTTCAGGGTGTGCACTGGCTCCTGGTGGCCGTGGCCAAGCACAGATTTGCCCACTGGTGTCATCTCCTGCATGGCACACCTTCCTCCTGCATCGTCCCTGCCCAGAGGGAGGTTTGTTAAGGAGAAAAGATTCTTTCTCCACTGCTAGCAGGGAGAATGGATTCAGCCTGAGTGCTAAATCCATCCAAATAACCAAAGCTTTTTCCTCTCCCATCCAAGAGCAAAAAAAATCACCTTTCCCATTGCCACTCCCACAGCCCAAAAATGATCCTACTCTCACAAAAGCTTAATGTCAGCCAGGAATAAGGCCTGTCTGCTCAGCTTTTCTCCCTGGTGATCCTCAGAGTGGAGAAACATCTCCAGCCTTTCCCTAAGTGAGGAAAACACAGTGAGAGAGCACGGAAAGCTATGTGCTGTCCTCATCCTGTCCTGCTTTGTCACCTGGACTGGCCTCTGCTCTTTGTGCTGGCAGAAACAACACCTCAGCATGAACCTGTGTCTCCTTTTGGGGGCTGTCACCTCACAGGGGGTCTCCGGCAGCTCAGGGAGGAGGCAGATGTAGAGAGCATCTGCACTTGTGCCTGTGCCCAGTGGTTGCCTTCGGTGTTTGGTCACAGAAACGCTGAATTTATAGCAATTCCAGGTGCTAGGGGTGCCCTGGGGTGCCCTGGGTGTTCAGGTGTGACCTGGTGAGTTGAACAGAGCCCTCAGTGATGAAGAGCTGTGGAGCAGAACCTTTGTTTGGAAAGCTGTCAGCACGACTGTGCCTCTCCAAAAACATGGATGTGATGGAAACCAGCCCTGAGATCCCTTTTCCCATCACCATCAGCAATGCCAGAGGATGTTGTGAACTCTGAAAACACAGGCAGTTCCTCCTTCATGCCTTTTTTTTAACACATGGAGCCCCAGGACGGCACGAGGAGCCAACTGGGATGGTCAGGAGAGGTTTCTGTGCCTGTAGGAGCAGGGATTTTATTTTTGTAGCAGACTGAAGGCTGTAACTAGACTCTCCTCACACAGGAACTTGGGGACAGGGTGCTCCCCGCTGCTGGCGCTGGCAGAGCTGGCCGTAGAGAGTTAGACTGGAGCGCTCCAGTTTCTCTGGAGCCCGCAGAGTGCCTCTTGTGAGTAGCAGTCGCCTTCCTCAGAAACCGTGGGCCCTCCAGAGCCTCCCCGCCTGCCCCGACACCTGCATGCCAGACAGAGAGCACTCCCTGCCCCTCACAGCCCCCATGCCAGCACTGGGGACATGGGACAGCTGTCCCTGCACTGCCACCACAGCACCTCGTCCCCTCCCCTCCTCACTGCCCCGTCCCCATTTGCTGCTTTCTGCCGAAGGAGGATGCTCTCTCTTCAAGAGGCTCTGTGTCCGACCTCTCCAGTGTAATTCTCTCCTGCTGGCCCAGCTCTGGTGTTTGGCTGAGCCTTTTCTCTTTTCCCCTGTTTTCCCTTCTCCCCCTCTCGTCTTGGCTTGCAGCTGGTGCTGGAGACCTACAACGTGCCCGAGCTGTCAGCGGGAGTCAACTGCACCTTCGAGGACCTGTCGGAGATGGACGGGCTGGTGGTGGGCAGCCAGATCCAGTGCATCTCCCCAGCTGCCAAAGAGGTTCCTCAGATCATCACAGAGAACGGTGAGCACCCCACAGCTCCTCTGTGTCATCTCTCCCCCCATCTTCACCCACACCCTGCGTCCCCCTGCTCCTCACAGAGCAGGATTTGGCTCCTGAGAGCCTGAGTGTCTTGGTTTGAAAGACAGGTGTTTTGCCAATAAAGGCAGGGACCCTCTTTGGAGTGGTGGATATGACCCCCTTTCCCTCCGACTTATTATAGCTTTGAAAAAAAATCACAGGCTTCCAGGCAAGAATATGGGAAAAAGGGAATAACAGTTTTATTAATATGTATAACAAAGTGAAAATAAGTAATAACAACAATAGTAACAACCAGCCCAGCCACAAACCCAGTGACAGCCTCACACAGAGATACTCACCTGATTCCCCAGTGACTGCAGGAGCGCTGTGACGCAGGTCCCGGCTGGTTCAGATCTCCCATGTGGCCAAGGAGTGGCACAAAACGGGCAGAGATGGATGGAGAAAAAAAAATATTTCCTCTGCAAACTCACAGCAGATACGCCGATCTCAGTGCTCCTTTAACCACTGCATCACAAATCTCAGGGGTCCCCGGCAAGGCACCGGGGCAGAAGATCACAGTGCAGCAAAACAGGAACCAAAGAGAACAGTCAAGCTCTGCTCAACAGGAATAAAAGACAGGCCACACAACATCTTGAGCCAAGCAGGCAGTATATCATAGTTACCACCACACCCACACCCACACCGCCCCTCCAGTACCTTAGCAGGAATCGTTTGGGGTGGTGTAGGCATCTATTGTGCTTCTACTAATCCAGCCTGCCATCAAAGGAGGTCTGTGCAATACAGTTGTAATCCCAGCAAACAGAAATGGGAATAGAATCCATTCCCACAGAAGGACAAAGAAAAACCATAAGCACAACACTGAGGATGACTGATGGAAGGACTCTGGAGCACGGGGTTATCGCGGAGATGCAAACATGATAGCATGCCGCTGGGTGAAGTGCTGGGGCGATTTCTGCTGGCACACAAGCCGAGCTGAGATCCCAGCACCCAGCACTGAAGGTGTCTCTTGTAACCGGGGCTCTGCAGGCTTGGCATTGAGTGGACAGATGGCAACAAAATGCAGCAGAGGCAAGATGAAACAACACCAAACAAACATAACACCAAATATGGATGAGATATTCCCTCGCTTTTGCCCAGTTGGTTGCTATAATCACCGAAAGGATGCACACTCTCAGCTGCATCCAGTCCTGTGGAGCAGCAAGAAATTCCTGCACACTGGACACATCCTATTTCTATATTTCACCCTGCTCCTCCCATGATTTAGGCTCGATGCTCAGCTCTTGTCTCAATTCCTGTCTTTACTGCCCGCTTCCAGCACTTTCATGATTTGGTCTGGCTCTTCTCACTGAAGGTACACAGCACAGAAAAATACCTCGTCTTCCAAGGATGCTCCCATATCCCAAATTCCTGCACTTTTTCTTTCCATTTCTAAAAAACTTCTCAGATATTTCAAGAGCACCTGTGGCCTTGCAGGGACTATCTGTAAAAAACCTTGACCCTCGCTCTCACCCCATGACATCAGAGAGGCGCTGACCAATTCTATGCTCCTTGGCTTTGTGAAATTTACCATAAATTGCCTCTGGGATCCCAGACCACAGAAAAGAGGTGATGTGAATGTCACATAGCATCTGTGCTCTCCTGAGCTGCCTGTGCTCTCCACTGCCAATCCCCAAAACAAGTCCAGGTGGTGTCACAACATTTCAGGTCCACTGAGTTATCATCATGTCTGCTTTCCAAGAGCAGTGCCAGAAACTCTTCCTTCGTTGGACATCATTCCAGGCAGGCTGTCATCCCACCAGCAAAAAACAGCAGTGGAAGCTGGAGACAGCAAGAGACAAGAGATTTACTGCAGAGTGGCTTTCAGGCACTCTGCAGCTTGTCACCTCAGCAGCTGCTGCTCTGCAGATTGGAACCAAGGATGTGTGACTGTCACACATCTGATCCCGGGGCCATCCAGTCCTCACATCTGGTATTACCAACATAGAATGCAGAGAAAAACACTGGAAAAGTGTAAATCTGGCAGAGCAGGTGGCAGCAGAGCCGATGCTGGCAGCAAAATGAGTTTGTGAAGGGTGTGGGGTGAGTGTGCATGAGTGCTCGCTGTGCCCACTGCCAGGTTTGCTTGGCCTATTGAGTAATGGATTTTCAAGGGTGAGGAAATAACAATTATAAGATGTTTGGGTTGGAGGGACCTGAGAAATTACTCATTTCACCCCACCACAGGCTGGAAACTCTCCACTATCCAGGTTGCTCCAAACCCCATCCAGCCTGACCTTAAATATCTCCAGGGATCCAGGGCAGCCAACAGCTTCTCGGGCACCCTGTGCCAGGACTCACCCACCTAACAGGCAACAAAATTCCTTACCAATATCTTATCTAAACTCCTCACACCTTACAGCATTAAGGCCATACCTCCACCAATTTGTCCAATGCTCTCCATGCCCTTTTGCAGGGAAAGGGCCACCCAGGTAATTAAACCTGAATTAAACCAGGGTCACTTCCCCACCAAATCACTGCAATTGCTGTACCCACTCATTGTCCTCACTGAATTATGGGTTTGGTGCCATGGGAAGAGGCAGCAGGTGACTTCCCAGCCTGGGAGCAGTGGGAAAAGGAATGAGGAAATGGTGTGGAGGAGCTGAGGGGCAGATGGATCTGCTGCAGGAATGGATGGATCCTCCTGGAAGTGCAGTGGGTTGCATATTTCTCACACTGAGATGGGCTCTTCGCAGCCACAGGAGGAGGGCATGGACCTTGGGGTGAATGGGGTGAGTGCCCAAAGACCCTATTTTTCTGGGAATATTTAATGAACCAGCAGCATGGAAGAACTTTCAGGACGAAATCATATTTTAATGGCTTCCAAATCCCAGACATCTGTACTCATTCTTTGAGCTTCACTTTCCTACTTGATGAATTCAGCTACCACATTTTTGAAATTAGGGAGGTTTGGTGTAGACCAGCTCTCATCCTCCAGCCCAGACTCTGCTCCCAGGTAAAATAATTTCCAGTCTGGAGATACACTCCATCACTCCATAAGAGGTGGAGCTGTACCTCTGGGAGAACTGGGCTCTAGTAGAGTTTTATGATATTTTTTTACATCAATTGAGGGCAAAGAAGCCAAGGTGCTGTGGGCCAGCTGGGCTTAACTGGGCTAACAAAGCAGTCACACACTGCTGTGTCTGTTTATCCCCAGGTGACCATCACATTGTCCAGCTCCAGCTCAAGTCCAAGGAAACGGGGATGACCTTTGCCAGCACCAGCTTCGTCTTCTACAACTGCAGCGTCCACAACTCGTATGTTCATTTCCTTTGGTACCAGGTTTTCATGGGCATGAGTCCCTCAGGAAGGTGACCAGGTGTGGGGGTGACCAGGGATGGGGTCACTTGTGTGGTGGACAGATTGGTGGGTCCCTCCTGAGCTGACTCAGAGTGTGGGGACCACTTGTTCTGCAAGCAGAGTATTGAATTAGGGGCAGTCTGCAACAGAATTGGGTGAAAGTAAATTGTGACCTCAGCACATCTTCCCTTATCTTCCTATTATTCATTTTTCTGTGGATGTTTGGATCCTCATATGCACCTCCAACTCTCATCCATGCTGCCAGTCCCACCAGTAGCCTGCCCTGGGTGGTTAATGTGGACTTGGACCCTCCAATCTGGAAAAATAAAGCTTATAGTTCCTGCAGGGTATGATATAAACCCAGCTGATTTCCTCCAGACCGCCTTTCCTGTGATATGCACTCCTCACACCTCACTTTCCTGGGGTTTATCTGCCACCCAGGGCTGCTCAGGAGCCGCCCCAGTGGAGCAGATCCACAGATCCCTGCCGAAAAATGCCCTTGATCCACCCCTGAGCAAGGCTGAGCGCCTCTGTCCCCACCACTGAGCCGTCAGAAGTGCCAAAAGCAGATAATTACTGCGGCTCAGCAACTCACAAGGAAAGGCAAATCCTATTTCCATGTTCCTGCTGCTTTGACAAACAGTGTCAGAAAGCAAGTGTTGGTGGGGGGAGAGCAGGAGAGATGGCGCTGTTAAATATTTATGGCATGTTTGGGTTTCTTACTTGACAAACTATAATACGCTATCCATTTTTAATTCGATGTATCAGAGCAAGCACTTGTTACCAATTTGGAGGATAAGTTGCTGCTACCAGAGCTGAGAGTGGATGGGAGTTTGAGTGAGATTTCACAGAGACAGGGGAGAGGGGGTTGTGTCTGCCTGTTGGGTTCAGGCAGGAGCTCTGGGTCCGGGTTTTTCTCTCCTGCCCATTAAAAACCCAGAGGCACGTAAGGACAAGGAAAATTTAATTCCCTGAAGTCCCCTCCAGGTTCTGCAGCTCCACAGAATTATTAAGGTTGGAAAAGCCCTCTGAGATCACCAAATCAAAGCCAACCAAGTGAACACCACCATGGTCACCATTAACCCATGTGCTCGAGTGCCTTCCAGGGATGGTGACTCCACCACTGCCCTGGGCACCTGTGCTGGTTCTTTACAACCCTTTCCATGGAAAAAAAAACTGACACCCCTGGCTATCCCCTCCCATCAGGGAGTTGTGCAGAGCCACAAGGTCCCCCTGATCCCTTTTTTCCCAGTTTTTTTTTCCCCTTTCCTGGCTCCCTCAGCTGCTCCTGGTGCTCCATTCTCTTCTCTGGACACGTTCCAGCCCCTCAGTGTCTTTGTTGTGAAGGTCTCCAGAGTGTGGATGACCAGGGCCGTGCAGAGAGCTTGGTTTGGTCACTGCTGAGCAGACATCGTATTAAATTTAAAACCAAGTGTGATGCAGGTCCAAGCCAGTGCTGTAACACAGCCAGGGGAGGTGTTTGCAGCTCTGACTCTGCACAGCCCCTGGGGCACAGGAGAGTCAGACCTTGTGAAATGGAGAGAATGGATCTGTCCTACACCCAGAGCAGGTGATGCCCCAAATGTGCCCTCTGCTTCCCAGGCAGCTGCTCCAATAGTCATTGCTTCTCTGCTCAGATGAAAAAAATAAGAATACTGTTAAAATACTTTCAGGAGCCTCATCGTCCTGAGCAGAACTCATACTAATAAACCTGTGGGGCATGGGGAGAAAATTTCCCTGCCTCATCTTTGGTTTTTCTGTCTCAAGTTCATCCCCGTTTGTCTCTGGCCTCTGCGTCGTGTGTGGGAGAATTAACCAGCTGGAACTGCAGGTGCCCAGGGCAACCAAAATACAATAAATATTTATTATTCCTCCAGCTGCAATGTTATGAATACAATCTAAATTATTTAAACCTATGAGATGACAGTGACAACCAGCCCAGACCGGGGCAAGTCTAGCAGCGCCCTGCTGGTGTTGGGTCAGTGCAAAACCCATGTCCTCCTACAGAAACATTTCCCAGGCTGTATTTCCCTCTGGGAAAGGCTGTCACCCTGCCAGCACCCAGCTCTTTCTCTGTTTCCAGGTGCCTGTCGTGCGTGGAGAGCCCTTACCGGTGCCACTGGTGCAAGTACCGCCACGTCTGCACCCACGACCCCAGCTCCTGCTCCTTCCAGGAGGGACGAGTCAAGGTGCCCGAGGTAGGCATGGGCATGGGGAATGTGCCACACGGCTGGGATGCTCAGGGTTGATGTCACCTGGTCGGTTCAGGAAGCCTTTTCCACCTCCAGTCCCCATTTTTCCCTCCTCTGCTCACCCTCCCCACTCTGCAGGGATCTCCTCTCTGCTCTGTCAGACCCCAGGGATTGTTCCTTCCCTCATGCATGCCACAGGGGATGTGAGACCTTGGAAACTCCAGGCACCAAAGGTTTGGGAGAGATGGAAATCACTGCTCACAAATCTTCTCCAGCAGAGAAGGAGGTTACCCACCCCAAATCTGGGGAGAATTTAGGGTTTTGGTCATGGGGTCAGCTGTGCTTTAAACACCTTTGGGACTTTGTGGGTTTGGTGCCTGATGGCAAATGCACCAAACTTTCTCCAGATGAGGCTGGGGGAGCTTAGTCACTGCCACTGACTGAGCTGAGCTGGAGTTTGGGGCTTAACCCAGAGCTACAAATGCTGCCTGGCTGGTGGTGTGACCAAGGAGTACTTGCAGGCTAATGGAGCTCAGAAGAATACAAATATAAATCCCTTTAATTCCTTCCTGGTCCTACAAGTCGTGTCTTTATACTCCTGTGACTTCCCCCTTCCCTCCCACCCCTTCCCTAAGTTCTGGATGAAGTGTCACCTTTGTGCTGGTGGAGATGCCCTTCCTCAGATATCCTGACCTGCTGTGGCACTGGGAAAAGCCATTAATAGTTTTTCATCTACCAGCATTCAGGATTTTCTGTAAAACAACTGGAAAATGTGTCAAGGAGACAGAGGGTTTGTTGTCCTGTGCTTGGTGGTGAAAGGGTGAGGAAAGGCAGCCCAGGGCTGGTTATCCCAACCAGGGAGGTTCTGCTCCCTCTCATGGAAACTGGGAGTTTGGCCAGTCCTGCTGGCCCCAGATCTCTGTCCCTTCCACTCCAGGCACTGCAAGAACCTCATCTTCTTGCTGAGTGGTATCCCCTGGGATGCTTTGTCTCAGTTTTCCTCTGTGCGATATCACCACCACCACCACTCCTCTCCTCTGGTGTTTCCCAGCACAGGACCCACCTTCCCATCTCCTCTCCTCCAATCCCCTGCTCAAAATGATATGCCTAAAAACCTCAGTTGACCTCCTGATCCATCAGAAAGGAGATCATGAGAGTTATCCTATGAGAATTATCCCAGTTTCCATGGGAAGGGACAGGGTGTGCCACAGTCCCCAGTCTTTATCCTCTCCAAGGTGTTGCTGTGCAGGACTGGAGGCAGGAATTCATCAAACTCTTTATGACTTCTCCTCTAGTTCTGTTTCTGAAAGATGCCCTCTTCAGGAAACAGTTCCATTCTGGGAGACTCTGTCTGTCAGTAGAGTTTGCTTTTCCTCCCTTTAACAGAGAATTTCCTGCTAAGCTTTGTGTACTCCCTCTCTGATATCACAAAAGCACCCTGTGAGATTTCCATGGCAGCAGGGAGAGGCGCAAACCTGACCTTGGAAAGGCACAGCTGATCTACAAGGCAATGACAGCATCATGCAGCACGTGGATGTCACTCTGGTCACTGCTAACAGGGGCTGCAGCATCTTTTTGCCATCTCTGGGCACAAATGGGATCTCTTTACCCTGGAATACAGCATTTGGGATCAGCTGCTAAGCTCAGGAGCTGGTTTTGCTGTCTGCTGCACGGAGGAAGGAATAGAATGACAAAACCTGGAAGGATAAAAGCCTTTCAAACCCTGAAAGTTTCCCACCTGGCTTTGTGCGTGGCAATGTGAGAAATGCCCTGCGGCTTCAGGGTCCTTCTCATTCTGTCGGTGTGTTCGTGGCTCTCAGGGGCTGGGGAAGGATGGCATCACAAGTGCACTCTGACAAACTCTGATTTACAATCACTCTGTGGCCAGAAAGGTGGTGTGTTTGTTTTGTTTTTTTTTTTTTTTTTTTGTTGTTTTTTTTTTTTTTTGTTTTTTTTGGTTGGGTTTTTTTTTGTTTTGTGAAATGGCACTTTGAACAAAACGTCTGTCTCCCACGATTCTCTTGAAAAGCCATCTTCTCGCTGACTCACCGCTCTCACTGAAACTTCCACCGCCTATTTTTTACTTTCACCTGCAATTCTATAATTTTCTGTCCTGTACATTTGCTTTTTGTTAAATGGGTCTCTGAACAACATTCAGTACCTGGAGGAACCAAGCCTGGCTCCTCATTGCCATCCAACCTTCACCCATTTCCTGGTGGCCACGAGCTGGCAGGACCCAGGTCTGTTCCCAGCTCCAGCAGTGCTCAAAATGCACCCTCACCTCGAGTGGCTCTGCTTTTACAGACCTGTCATCTCCTTTCTCATTTCAATCCTCTCCTCTGCCAGCATTTAGAGCCCAGGAGGATGAGGAGAGGGAAAGCTCTGCCACCACCCAGGCGTGAGTACCTGCTAAGCTGGTAAATCGTGAGGAGGTGCTGATGGGAAGCGTGGGGTGGTTGGAGCATCCCATTTGCCTCCCTGTGAGTTTGCTGAGCAGATTAATTTGGGCATCTTCCAGGATTGTGTGGTCTGATGGCACTTCTCACCAAGAAAACAAAAATTGGTGTTACTCTGTCGCATGGACCTGTGCCAGAAACTCCTTCCCTCTGGAGTCAGCACTGCCTTCACCTCCCCCTCACCATGGCCTTCACCTTCTCTTGCTACACCCACCCTCAGGTGGTTTTTTTTTTTTTTTTTTGTCTCTGTTTGCCTGTACAGCATCTTTCCATCCTGTGGAAAGAGAGTTCCCACTCTCCAACTGGCCTGGGCTGGGAATGGGCTCACTGGGCTGGCTCCCACCACCCCTGGGCCAGTCTGGAGTGCTCTGAGGGAAGGTTCATGCCCTTTTGTCCTCCTGGATCCATTCTTTCTTTGGGATATCTCACAAGCTTCTGGGCTCCCACAGGCTCAGCCTTTCATTCAGGTTTTATTCATGTTCTCTGAGAGATTCGTGGGGCTTTTGCTGGTATTTCCTTGTAGAATGAGCTGCTGATTAGTGCAGGATGTTGGAATCAATTTGAGTCTGGTCCAGAGAGACAGCAGAAATGTGTTGGCTGTGACCCACACTGTCCAGAAAATGCTGTTACCTGCCTTCCAAGGGGAGCCTTTGGAAGGGTCTGAGGGTCTTTTTTGGATTTCCTCATGGATAGCTGAGATCAGGACGGGAATGGCAAAGCACCCAGAGATGGAGAAAGGACAGAAAATGTCTATTCCCTCACTACAAACACTGAGATATGACTTTTTTACCTGCCCCTTGCCAGGTGAATCAGTTCTGCCTGTCACAGATCTGCACCAGCCACTCTGGGAAAGCCCATGTTGGCTCCAGAGAAGAGCTCCAGAGCTCCAGAGCACAGGCATAAAGCAGGAGTATTTATGATTACGGCACCGATCTTAATCACAGAAGGTTCACGATGTCCCTGGATGATTTGTGGAAGAAATACTTCACCTTGGCGTGTAATTTCCCTTTACAGCAGGTTTTTGAAAGCCTGGTCCACTCGCTTGGAATGTACTGAGTGACTTCTTGCTGTAGAAAGGGGAGCTGATGTTATCATTAGTGAGCAGGAAGGGAAAACAGGATGGAAAAAAAGGACATTTTAATGCTGGAGTGGGTTGTTGTTGCTGCTGGAAAAAGTGGAGAGAACGATTGTCAGAGAGAGAAGGGAGTAGACTTCTGGGTTTTTTCTTTGCTATCCTGTCTCTGCTTTTGACATTTGCTGCTGACCAGAGTTGGAGTGCAGGCTCAGGGTCTGAGCACGAACCATTGCAATGCAGATTCACACTCTGAAATCAACCCTTACCTGACACAATCACCAAGAAAGGAAGCCCAGCCACGTTCTTCTGTTAAAGGAAAGGACAGTCAACAAGAACTGGAGGGAAACTGAGGCCAGAGGGGTAAAACTATTGATCTGAGGATCTTTAGGAACAACATCTGTCTCCTGATATCAATTACCCAATGCTGATTGCATCACCTGTCTTGTCTCCATGCCCATCTGCTCTGATCCTGGCAGTAGTTTCAATGTCAGTGATCCTGTACCAGGATGGGATGCTGGGGTAGCCTGCTTGAGTTGATGGGATAAAGGAATAAATCTTTTATTTGTGCCTTCTTCCCTAAGATGAACATTATCTTGTTCCAGGCCTTGCAAGGATTTTAGCTTTGTTTAGGGGAAAAAGAGGGGGAAAAAATGGCAAAAGCCAAAAGCAAGCCTAGATAACGAATCTTTTATTCACCAGGTTTAAAAGATACATAATAATTTAATTACCTTGAAGCAGGTTTTCATCTTTCCCTGCTCAGCCGACGTGTGAGTGCGTGTGTTTTTCTGCCTCCCCCAAACAAGCCTTTCATTAAAAGGGTTTTCATCTGCTGCCTAAAAAGGGAAGAGAAGAAAAGATCCCGCGCCGAGGTGTTTTATGTGGAGCTGTACGTGCTAATGACAGCCAAGCCCACATAAAAGGAACAACTGCTTCAAATATTCGTTTGTCAGAAACGATGGGAGCCGTGTGAGCCACATGCTGCCGAGGAGCAGAGCACGGCTTTGCCCAGGGTTCCTCCACCAGGGCACTGATTCAGCTCTGCCCGGCTGCTGGTCCTTGTAGGAAAGGTGTTTTTTGGGAAATGGGATGGAAGAAAGGGGGAAAAAGAGGGTAGAGAGTGATGGTGACAGCTCAAGCTGAACTGACAGGCATCGAAGAGGCATTTGGATAATGTCCTTAATAACAGACTTTCACTCTTGGTCTGTCCTGGAGTGATCAGGCAGTTGGGCAGGATGGTGTTTGTAGGTGCCTTTGAACTGAAAATTTAATATTTTATTCTATTCTACGCTATTAGGTCCCTTTGAACTGAAAATATTCTATTCTATTCTATTCTATTCTATTCTATTCTATTCTATTCTATTCTATTCTATTCTATTCTATTCTATTCTATTCTATTCCATTCCATTCCATTCCATCCCATCCCATTCTATCCTGATTTATTTTTATTATTACCCAAGTCTCTTCATCATGGACTTTGTAGTAAACTCAGCAGTGCCTTCTCCATCCTGCTGCTCCATCCCAGTGTGACCAAGGTCTCCAAAACCCAGACAGGTTTCCAAGCCCTCCAAATGTCCTGTTTTGTCCTCTTTTCAAGGTGCAGAAGGAAGTCACAGCACCCAGCTCCTCCCGAAATGCACCCCAGTGAACGGGGTGGCCACACTGGGGAGGTGACAGAGGACCACTGAGTGTGGCCAACTCCTCCTTCCCTTGCATCAAAAACCCTTCTGGTGATGCGTCTTCAGCGGTTGCTGTGGCAACTGCTCGGTTTCCATCCCTCTCCCCTTTCCAGCTTCACTTAACCCGTCTGGAGAGGCGGCTGCTGGAAGCACCAGCACAGGGAGAGGGGAAAAACCCAAAATGAACACCAAAATCTCCTTTCTCAGGGGCTGCAGTGACAGCTCCAGCGAGGCCAACACCAGAGCTCCACACCCTTTCCTGGCTTGTCAATCATCCTGGCACCTGTCTGTCATTGAGGGTGTGAGGTGGAGTTTCTATGGCAACTGAAGGCAATTTGGTGCCTTGGAGTGCTGTGAGCAGGCGGGGCCACCCCGTGCAGGTGGGATCTGCACAGATTTCGTGGCACCTGCTTTTAAAACAGCTCAGGGGGTTAGTGTTTACCATTTATTTCACTATCAGAGGGATTTCCAAGCACGTTGAAGGAGTTTAGTCTGCTCTGCATCCTGTCCAGGGGAGGCAGGGGTGATCCAGGAGGTCACAGCTGATGGTTTGGATCCAGCTCTGCCTTGGGACTTCTGGTGGTTTGGCATTTCAGGCTGTGGCATTTCAGCCCCCATCCATCATTACAGCCTTTTCCCAGAAAAGGAGATGTGTCCTGTAGTGGGTACATCCTCTTCAGAGGGTGTGCTTCAGAGAATAACAAGAGGAAATCAATCACAGGAATTGAAGGCTGGACAAAAAGCTTCCCCCTCATTCAGGGAGCCCTGTTAGAGCATGAAAATGTCACTCAGAGCCAGTTCCAGGCAGTGCATGAGCCCCCAGGTTTTATTTCAGCAGATGAGAGCTGTGTTTCTGACTCTGAGTTGGTTTGGACACATTCACCTCTCCATGCCCCTGATTCCCTCACACCTTCTGATTCGGGTAAGCACTTCCAGTGAATAGGTGTTTGTACCATCCTGAGTTCCTGGAGCTGTGATCTCACAGTGGGGGCTGCTCAGGAGAAGTCTTTGAGCATGTACAGACAAATTAGATAATTTACTGCTGTTTGCAAGTCACGGTGACTTGCACTGAGGTGAAGAGGAAGATGTGTTTGAAGTGGCTTCTTCTGTTATTATTGGGTACCTTTTGCCATCTCTGAGCCTTTCTGCCCTGCAGTCATGGGAGAAAGATGGTCACTTGTTTCATTTCTGCAGCAACTTTTAGCAGGATTTCGTAGGTTTCTTGATTCATGGAATCATAGACTGGTTTGGGTTGGAAAGGACCTTGAAGATAATAAATTCTTTTCCTTCCACTACCCCAGGGTGCACCAAGCCTTGTCCAACCTGGCCCTGGACACCTCCAGGGATCCAAGGGCAGCCACAGCTTCTCTGGGCAGCCTGTTTCAGAGCCTCAGCACCCTCATAGTAAATAATTTCTCCCTAATATACAATCTATCTATCTCATCTATCTAATATCTAATCTCTTTCTGATTATTACGGTGGTGGATCTGCAGGAAATCTTTCCTTGTGCATGACAGCTCTGTCCTGTCTGTCTGTCTTCACTGACACCTCCAACCAATTTCTCAGGAACTGAGAGATGATGGAAAAAGGCCTTTTTGAGAGCAGTATGTCCTACCTTAATGCACACTCTGTTTTCTTAGAGCTCGGCCTCGCCTTATGAGTGACTAATCAAAGACCTTTTGTGATTTCCAGGAGCAGCTCAGGGAGATTTGTTGGAATGAGAGATACAAGAAACATCTGACACTCAGCACTGTTGTCCCTGTTAAGGGTTTTTCATAACAGTTGGGCTGCTCATCCTTTTCATGCAGGATTATCTATCCCCCAGGACAGGGTGATCTCAGAATGCAGCAAGGTAATGTTCATCCATCCCCGCCAACACAGCATCCTTGAAAAAAAAACATCAGGAAGAGCTTATGTTGTTTTGAAAGCCTAACTCAGTGCAGTGCCATTGTAATGCCTCAAGTGGCTACAAGGTTTTCTGGCACTCTGGGCATCTGTCAGGACTCCTGAGATCCATGTGGCACCCAGCAGTCTGAGGAGGGAAGGACAATTCCACATTCAGACAGTCCAGAGTGATGTCTTGGCTTGGAAGCCAAAAGGTTTTGCTTTTCTCCATTGTAGCATCAGCTGCATTCACTGGTTTGGGGCCTGGCCAAGGAGAAACATTCTCAGGATGTTGAGGCTGCAGATAAGAGGTGAGGCTGGAATGTGTCTCCTGCCTTGCTTGGGGCATCTCCAGGAGGCTGAGCCCAGAGCTCCTTCCCTGCCTTGTCTTTGAGCATGAGTCCATTTCCTTCGGCCTGGGTGTTATCTCTCGCTGTCACAAATTTTGGGGAGGAGGAGGATGATAAGAGCTGTGATATCGTGGTCCTGACCTTCCCACTGTGGGAGCCAAACTGTGATGACTCTCTGGGCTTCTGTCCTGGTTTCTGGAGGATGTGGGTTTGCATCAACGTGGCCTCTGTGCAACCTCCTCTGTTCCCATCTGTCCCCCCGTCTCCTTCATTCACTTCTAAACTCATTGGCCATTCCTGGCCTTGTTGGGCCAAAGTTTGAAGCTCTCAAAGGTGCCAAGTTCCTACTGACTTTGTAAAAATGGGCAGCTTCAGAAAAAAAACCAACCTTTTGGTCCTCTCTTGGAAATAAAGTGCTGCAGCTTGTACTCTAACCTTGTTAGACCCCAGAAATTCCCATGTGAGGGTGTTCATGGGAATGCCTCTCACTTCTGAGGAGTCCTTGGTTGGACAATGTCCCTTACAGGTGCAGAACCCATTGGTTAATAGTGAACTTTGTTGAGGAATGACAGGTCAATGTCATTATCATAGATCAGAACTATTTGGATTGGGAGGGACCTTAAAAATCATCTCGTTCCAACCCCTCTGCCATGGACACACATGGAAGTTCTTGTGAACTTCAAATGGAAGAAGGACAGAAGGCTGTCTGGGAAGGGTGCAGATTTCTACAGTCATAATTAGAGAAGGAATTAATTACTGTTTTATAAGCTGCCTGTGCTCTGCCCCTTGCCTTCCACAGCTTTGCACAATCTAGTTTTCCTGTGTAAGTTATTTGAAAGAACTCTCTTATTTAACCAGGGTGTTCCTTCAACAAATGATAGACATTGTCCAAGTAAATACATAAATAATCACCTTCCTCAGCACACATATTCATGTTTCTACTGATTTTCTAACTCGGGGAGCACCAGATCTGAGGCTGCTCACAAGTTCCCAGTAGCATCTTTCTGGCGAGCAGATGGACCTCATGACAAAACCATCGACTATTTTTGTCACTAGTCCACTCCCCTAATCCAGTGACCAGAAGGCTCCTGCTCTCTGGATCATTACTTCTCCTTCTAAGAGTGTGTCAGAGCAGCAAAGGGCTGAAAGGGAGCTAATGTTGTGTCTCTATTTAAAAAGGATAAATGTGGTGCTTGGATAATTATGGCAGCCTGACCTTGATCCTCATGAAATAATGGACCAGCTAAGAAAGACTCTATTAATAAAGAATTAAAGGAGGGTAAAATCATTAATGTTCATCAGCAGTGATGTGTGGACTGACTTCAGAGGCAAAATGGTCCTGGGCTAGGATCAAGCTCTCGGCAGACCTGGGTCATTTCCCAGCACTGCCTGCGTGGCCTTGGGGGAATCACTTTGCTCCCAATCACCAGGAGTGGGCAGCGAGCTGTGGGAGGAGAGGTTGGTCATCTTCATTTAGATCCTGCTCTCTGAGCAACTACTCTGGTGATCAGCATCACTCATCATTTCCTGACACTGAGGCCAGGGACCCAGGGCAGCTGAGCTGATGATCTGCTGTCCATCAGTGGTGAGGCCATGACATAATGAACAGAGAAATTTTGAATGGCCCAACTCTGGAAGTGTTCAAGGCCAGGCTGGAGCAACCTGGTCCACTGAAAGATATCCCTGCCCATGGTAGGGGGTAGAAAAAAATGATCTTTAAGGTCCCTTCCAACCCAACCTGTTTTATGATCTGCTGGTCTCCCTCCCTCTGTGATGTCTGTGCCCTAATCCATGAAAGCCACCACTGAAATTTGCAGCTGCTGGAGTGCACAGAGCTAAAACAGAGCCAAACATCTTCCCAGCCTGGTCACCCTCCAGGCCAACCACCTTTTTCCAGGCACCAGAAACCCCTGCAATGCCTGCCAAAACAGTGGAATTTGCTCCTGAGGGCATAGAAGACTCTTAACTAGAAAGGAGCCACCAGAAGTGACAGAGATGCAAGGACTCAATTATTCCTTTGTTGTCTCTGCAGATGTTTACACTTCCCATAAATCCTGTTGCTTTCTCCTCATCAGCTGCCTTTAAAGTTCGGAGCATTTTCCTCATGTATTATTACTTTTGCTGTGCCAATAAATAAGCACACCATCAATCAAACTAACAACACTGTAAACTTAGGAAGTGAAGATAAAATATATGGTGCATTAAAAAATTCTTTGACCGGGTGAGCTTTTTTCGGAGCTGGTTTGATTGCTGCTGGTGCCGATGTAAATTTGGGGGAAGTATATCCAGGAATTTATGGAGCTTGGATTCCTGCCTACAAGGCATTGACCTGATTCCACTTTATAACATAATAACGTTCCCCAGCACCGTTTGCGTAAATTTTAAATATAATTTTTACGATGCTAAGAATTAGTGGTACAATAATGTAAACACAGCGTGGACTGTAACTCACCCTTTCCCTCACTGGGGATGGAGAGCTCCTTGCTGCTTCCTTCTCCAGATTATCCAGGGTCTGGGAAGCTGTGCAGGAGATCAAAAGGAACCAGTCTGTCAGCCCTGGAGCCCTGGATTTGCAGCAGTGCAGGGTGGCTGCTAAACAAACCTCAGGTGGTGACCCCTGTGTGATGGTGCAGAGGTGTGAGAGACAACCCCAGGCAACAAATTCCAGGCAATCTTTGCTGCCACTCACTTGTGAACTTGCTTTTTTCCTGCTTTTCATCCAGGTGAAATCTGATTTCTCCAAAGTTAACAAAAAATTAGGGGAGTTTTACCTCTTTTTTTGCCTGTTTTCTCTCTCCTTTTACTCATTCCTTCCCTTCCTTTTCTCTCTTTCCTTGGTCTGTTTGATGATTTGTTTTTTTTTTTTTTGGTTTTGGTTGTTTTTTAATCTAGTTAAATTACAGAGCATCCAGATACTGTGGTCTAGATAAAGACTCAATCCCTGTCTCTCAATTCTTACACTCTTGACTTGATTACAGCAGAGTGGGCGGGTGACAAAGCCAGAGGGAACACAGAGAAAACAGAACATTGCAGCCCAGCAGAGCAGATGAACAAAAGATGTATTTATTTACGTAATATCGGAGTAAATAACATTCTGTGTTTCATTTCTTGTGGGCTCCCAAAGGGCCTGAGTGAGTAAATCTTGGTCCCCACTTAGATTCACTTTATGGACTTTATGGTCTTTTTTTTTTTTTTTTTTTTTGGCAAGATGGCTTGGAAAAGGCACAAAGATGGTGGCTGGGTGAGGGATATTGAAAGGAAAACCTTAAAAAAAACCCTGAAGCTGAGGATGAAACAAAGGATTTTAATGGCAGAAGAAAAGGGGAACTGGGGGCTTTGAGTAATGAAGGAATTCGTAGTGAGGTGAAGTAATGAAGGAGGAATGAAGGAATTTGTGGTGGGATGAAGTAAGGAAGGAGTAATGAAAGAATTAGTGATCTGTTCCTGGGTGGAGGTGTCTCCTACTCTTTTGGGAAAGGAAGAGTGAAAATCCATTGCCAAAGGTTGAGTTTATCTGGCCAGTGGTGCCTCCAGTGCGCTCAGCATTAGGTGAGCTTTGGTTTCCTTCTGTAGAAAGTGGAGATTCAACCAGTTCCACCAGGGATCAGGAGGGAGGAGTGTGAAGGAAAAGCTGGAAATGTTCCCCGCTCTGAATGCTCTGGGTGACAAGAGATGCACAAGGGAGGATGAGTGAACTGGGACACCAGTAAAAGGTGGGGGCTGTTGGTAGGTGGGGGGTTCATTGGATTAAACCTTCAGGGATGTTTTCCCTGTTCCCATGTGGAACACCTACCATCCAAAGCAGATAAAACCCATTTCCTACTGGAAAGTGGAAAACACTTTGATCACCCTTTGGATCATAATCCTGGCCAAAAACAGTGACAGAGAGTGAAACTGGGCAAAATAAGGTCAGAAGAAAACCTGTGCAGTAACACGAGGCTGTG
The DNA here is from genome assembly GCA_009741485.1 of Malurus cyaneus samueli. Taxonomy (NCBI): domain Eukaryota; kingdom Metazoa; phylum Chordata; class Aves; order Passeriformes; family Maluridae; genus Malurus; species Malurus cyaneus. Next base: position 1,692,822 of record CM019237.1, read on the forward strand.
AAATGCCCCTACACGCCTCTTCCTAGGAAAGGAACTCTGAATGTTTGACTAGTCTCCAGCTTATACTGGGAACCAGCATGGTGAAACCTCCATGAAATCATAACTCTGGGTGTCTGAAGCACCATAAAGAGCCCAAACTAATTAGTTCAGGGCTAAGACCACACAGCCTCAGAGAAGTCTTGTTCTCTTCAGCAGCATCCTCGTGATGGCTCTCACTGGAGACCGGCTCGAGCTCAGTTCTGATGAAGGCCATAACACACATGTGAGAAGAGAAAAGGTCCTCATATTTCTGAGCCTTTATTATTCCTGCAAGCTGCAACAAAACACATTTTCAGGCGCTCTACGAGGAGTTATAAATAAAGAAAATTAAACTACCATCGACCCAATGAGTACAGCCCATTTCGTGTGGTATTTTCACTGCAAAATCTCCCCGCCTTGGTAATTGGCAAAATTTTGGTGATGTGAGGTGTGCATCGCTGCTGATACCAGTAATTGGCAAGGGTGGAGGGTATTCTTTTAAATGGACTGACTCATTTGAAAGCATTCAAGAAATAGAATGAATCCACACAGACAAAATGAATCGACAGTGATTGTCTGGATTGGGAACCAGCTCCCCTTAGAGTCAGGCAAAAGGTTTGATTTCTTACACAGCAAAATCAAAAAGGATGGGATTGTGCCCTGCCTTGGTGCAGTTGTTGGCAGTCTGTGATTATTTCCCCCACATAATGTGAAAACTGTATTTTTCCAGCACAGGTGATGTCCACAGCAAATGAGAACAGTGAAGAGAAATAATGTGAAAACTGTATTTTTCCAAACTAGGTGGTGTCCACAGCAAATGAGAAGGGTGAAGAGAAAGTGCTTCCACTGTAAAATGCCCGAGATAACTCTTTTTTTACAGAGCCTTCTGCTCAGGTCTGCTCTGGGCAGGCTGATGTTTTCCTCTCAAAACCACAAACCTGGCCAGGAACCCAACGCTTGACACAGTCTGCAAAACACGTTCTGTGTTTGCATCTGAACCCCGAGCCCAGTCCAAGCTCGGAGGTTTTATGCAGCACATCACCCAATGAAATTGCCTTTTCCCCTCCCCGTTTCAATTAGAAAGAACATTAGGTCAATCAGATAAAGCCACATTGGGAGGATTTCCTCTTTATGGCGCTTGCCTCTTCAATTATCTATAATGAACTTCCTCACAGCACTGCAAAGCTTTTTATATGCAAACGAATCCTGTTTTGGGGCTGCCTCAATCACGGCTCGTTAATGAACTTGAAACAAGTGTTATCGGAAAGGTTACAGCACCAGTGGTGGAGGGGGACGGGATAAAGCCACACAAGAAAGACCAGGCTGAAGAGCTGGGATTGGCCTGCAGGTAACAGAGTGGACTATCTCCAGCCTCCATCCTGCAGCCCCCATCTGAGGCTTTTCTCTCTGACAGACATCAAGTGAAATGCCCACTCCTGGGAAACAGCTGCTCGGCGGCAGATAGGGCTTTCCCATCCTCCTGCCCCACTGACTCGCTCTGACAGAGCATCTCTCTCTCAGCTCCTGTAGCTGGGGAGAAAAACACATGGAAAGGCTGTTGGCAGAGTCTTTTTCTACTCCAGAAGAAAGAGAGCTGAGGTAGAGGCCCCAGGCCTTGTTGGGCAGGTGATGGGGAAGGGTCAGGGATGTTAAAGCCATATGGTCCCAAATGGTGTTTGCACCTGGATTCTGCTGGCATAATCAGCACTCGAAATGCTTTTACTTTAATATGGCCTAAACCACCCCCTTCCCCTGCCATTTGGTGTTTTTATAGGTGTTAAATCAGCCAGAGTATAAATTAGGTCTCGCTTTTCTCATCCTGAGTAGCTGCAGTGAGCCTTAATGCTGCTGTGCTGTGGCATGGTAGAACCACTGAACCCAAGGCTGGGAAGACTTTCCAGATGGTCAAGAAAAACACCTCTGGGACACTTTAGCCATTGTGTTTCAGCACTGGTGAAGAAAAAAAAACTTCTGTGACATTTTTCCCATCGTGTTTCTACACTTCTAGTTCCCTGGAGATGTTTTATCAGAAGACAAGACAGCAGCAAGGGCAGGGAGTGCTGGAGCAGAGATTGTTCCTCAATCCTCAACCCCCAAGGGTGCAGAGGGTGACAGGGATAGAATTCCTCTCTGCACTGCAATACCCCATGGGTTTTCCACCTCCAACTCTTCCCCCTTCCAGCCAGGTTAATGGGATGGCATATCAAGCCTTGGCAGCACATATCCACGCAGGGCTTGTGCCAGATTATCTCAGGCAAAGAGCCACTGGATCCAAGGTGGTTCAGCTCCACCCAGCTCCAGTGGATGGGCTTGGCTGTCCTGGCTCTGGTGCCAGCCTGGGAAAGACCAGTTGAAGCCCATCAGTAGCTCAGAGTTACTTCCACCATGAGTATTCCACCATGAGTAAGTGCTGATGGAAAATCATCTCTCAGACTCTTCAGTCTGGCAGCCCCTTAGGACAGACCCACTTTGGGATTGGGGAAAGCTTCTGGAATTCCCTGCAGGGATGCATTGTGTGGTTTTCTGGATATTTTCCGTGCTCCTGGCCAGGGATGAGCTCACATCCTCCATGTGAGGACTGCTGGCTCTTGTAATTCCTTCTCTGCTTGGTGTAACTACAGATGTTACACATCTAATCCATTTCTTTATCTCCCTAAGCTGTTTGCTTCTGTAAAACGCTCCCACCATCTGCTCTAACAAGATCTCAGGCTCTCAATGAGCCACAAAATTCCATTTTTGAACCCTACATTCCCTTTCCCTACTCTTTTGTCCCTAATCATTCATTTTCCTCATGCCCATACCTACAGATTTGGCTCACTCCTCTTTAAGTAAGTTCTCTGTCTCTGCTGGCACCAACTGGACCTGGCTTTAACATCAGGCAGGACAGGCAAGGGCTGCAGTAATTTCCTGAAAAGCTGATATCTCCCAAGAATCCATGAAAGAGACATCTTGCAGTTGTCTGGCTGTGCTATGAAGAAGCAGAGCATGGCTCCTCAAACTAATTAAGCTGTGCTGATTAATGAGACTTTGAATGCAGCCACCTGTGAGGCAGTTTTGGGTACCCAGAGCTCACCTGTGCGAGGGACCCATGAAGAGGAACCACATCATCAACATCCATTTGTCACCGCTCCTTTTGTGAGCCAGGGGGAAGCTTTTCCAAGGGATCTCCATGCTCTGTGACAGCTGTTTCTTGGGAGCTGGGCCCAGAGATCTGTATTAAGTATTCTGTAATCTGTAATTAATATCCTCTTCTAAGATAAAAAAACCTCTTTTTAGCATCTCCAACTCTGCAGATTCCAATAGGTCTTGCTGGGGCTGTGCCTTTCCTACAGTGCTGTGTTGGCTGCTGGGATAGTGAGGAATTAAGCTCAGATTTTTACTTTATTCAGTTTTGTCGTGGAACTGTGGCTGGGTTAAACCTGTGGAAGGAACGTGATTGCTTTTCCATTACCTGAATAAACAGAGCAGGTATTAAAAAGCTCCAGGGGTGGCTTCCCTGGGTCCTGGAGGCTGAAATGAAGCTGTGTAAGGAGGGAGATAGGAAAGGACAGCGTGTGGAACAAACCCTTCCTCACCTGTTTATCTGAGCCTTCTCACTAATGCTCCTTGTGTTGCCTTGAAAGGCCAGTTTTTAATAATGACACAGACACGGTTAAGGGGATAAAAAGGGTTTTACCTCAGTATTTGGGATCCCAGGTACACAACCTGATGGCAGAATGCACACCTGTGTATAGCACGAGTACATTTTTATAGGTTTCAGGAATTAGCGTATCTATCTAGGATTGTCCAATAAGATACAAGTTTTATAGGTTTTGGGAATTAGCGTATCTATCTAGGATTGTCCAATAAGAAACAAGTTTTAATAGATTTCAGGAATAGCATATCTATCTAGGATTGTCCAATAGGATACAAGTTTTATAGATTTCAGGAATTAGCGACTATCTAGGATTGTCCAATAAGAAACTTAACAAATGCAGTAATGTCCCCCTATCTAATGAATCCCCCCCCAGATGAGGCCAGAATTCAGTTTACACAAGATGTTCTGACAGAAGGATTCACCCAAGGCTGGAGCTGGTGGTAAGTAGCCCAGGCATGCTGAGCCCTTCCTGAGGATGTTTGGTCTCTCTGCCCAACAGAACTCCTAAACTAAGCTGGAATATCAGGCTGCAGGAATTTACAAGCATGTGGGCTAAAGGGTACAGGCGGATGCATAGAGGGTACAGAAAGCGTGAAAAGGAAAAGCAAAAATCATCAGGCATCACTTGAATAGCTCTGTATTGAACCAAGCTCAGGGAGTTGTGATCAGGCCAAGTGAGAAGGTTGGGAAATGCCAGAGGACTCTCCCTGCGGCTCCAAAGCCATATTCTGACCCGGTGCATTGTCTGCTCTCTCCCCAGGACTGTCCCCAGCTGCTGCAGGCTGAGAAGATCCTGGTGCCTGTGGAGGTGATCAAACCCATCACTCTGAAGGCCAAGAACCTGCCCCAGCCACAATCGGGCCAGCGGGGCTACGAGTGCATCCTCAACATCCAGGGCAGCGAGCAGAGGGTGCCGGCCTTGAGGTTCAACAGCTCCAGCGTGCAGTGCCAGAACACCTCGGTGAGCTCCAGCGCTGTCCCCAAGGGATCTGGGGCTGTGCCACCACCTTTCTTACCTAATTGAGGGTGCTGGAGTTGTTAATCTGGAGAAAAGAAGGCTCAAGGGAGACTTTTTTGCTGTCCAGAACCACCTGGAGGTTGTGGTGGGGTTGGGGTTGGGCTCTTCTTCCAGGCAAGCCAAGACAGAATATAGGGAAATGGCCTAAGTTACACCAGGGGAGGTTCAGGCTGGATATTAGGAAAAATTTCTCCACTGGAAGAGTGGTTAAACATCAGAAGAGGCAGTGGTGGAGTCACCATCCCTGGAAGTGCTCAGAGGAGGGGTAGAAATTCACACTTCATAACCTGGTTTAGTGGGCACAGGGGATTCAGCTGAAGGTTGGACCTGATGATCCCAGAGGTCTTTTCCAGCCTTAATGATTTTCTGGTTCCAACCACAGTTGGCTGTTAGCTTAAAAATGGGGTTTTTTCCTCCTTAATCTGGCTGGTGTCACCTCCCAGTGGTTGCTCCTGCCCTTGGACCCCAGAATTTGGCTGGGGAGCTCCTCAGCCGTGACCCACAGGCATCAACATCAGATCAACCTGCTCATATCCCCACAGTGACCCAAAAAGGGCTTCAGAGGGACTGATGGTTCAGTTAAAATGAGAGTGAAGCTTCTTTTGGGGGATTTTGGTGATGGGAGATATAAAACCCCATTTAAATGGTCTGACACGTGCCAGCATGTAACGGGTCAGAAAAAAAGGGTGAGGTCACAGAATCCCAAAATGGTTTGGGTTGGAAGGGACCTTAAAGATCACCCAGTTCCAACCCCTTGCATGGGCAGGGACATCTTCCACTGACCACTTTGCTCCAAATCCCATCCAGCCCAGCCTGAGGCTGAATTAAAGCTTCCTCCAGCCCTCACATGCCCTTTGAGGAGTATCTCCATCTCTTCCCACCTCCTCTTCCTCAGCTGCAGTCCAGGACAGTGACCCCCCCCTCCTGAGTAGCCCATGTGAGCCCCCACAGCCCTGGCCCCACAGCACTGTCCCTTTTGGGGACAAACCCAGCCCTCTGCCAGCAGCCAGGAGCTGTGCCCACATACAAGGGAGCTCTCTGCTTCTCCGCAGGTTTCTCCACGAGATTCATGTCTCCAGGAGATGCACTGAGTCATTTTCATTGCTGCTACTACGAGATGATTTATTAGCCAAAGAGCTAATTACAGGCTTTAGCCACTTCACTGCAGCTCCGCCACTCCACGCTGGGCAGTGCTTGTCACAACATATTCTGCTGCATTAAGCAGAGCTGCAGATTACAGGCAGGTCACACATTTTACATCTGTTGCAAGCAAGCAACTTCCCAGTGATGCTCTTTTATTTGTTCCTCTTGTCTCCCTCCCTCCCCTCGCTCCCTGATTTTCACTGCTGGTTAATGACCCATGAGCATTCGGGTTTGAGGTTGAAAATGGAAGAAGTTAAGGAGATATTGCACTTTTCTTGGAAAGTTGTTGGTTTCTTTTTTTTACAATGGTGGAAGATAAAGGAATATTACGTGGATGTGGGCAGAGATTATATCTGTCCAAAGAGTTTTAGCAGGGAAGAGAGACCTCTAATGACCCTTCAGAGTCATGAATTCTCTGTCACATTCAGGCATTATTAGCATGAATTATCTCAGGATGGTTTTGAGCACAGTTGGGCTGAGCAGGAAAATAACTCCAGCCAGTGTCAGCCTCTGACTTTGCAGCACCCAATAAAAGACCTGTTTTGATGGGTAATGGTGATGATTCCCATACCACCTGCATGCTCTGAGAATGTACCAGTGCCTGGGACTGGAGAAGTGGGGTTTGATGAGTCCCCAGATAGATCTGCTGTGACAGCACCATTTTGATTTTAATGCCTGTTTTCCTAAGCCAGAGCACTCAGGGCTCTGCCAGAGCTGCAGAGGGGATAGGGCTGAGCTCCAGGCAGGGCCAAGGCTCTCCATGCCCTCGCTTCTGAGTGTAGTCTGCAGGATGCTTGTCCTGTGCTTGGTGGTGGCTCAAATGGATCTCTTTCTTCTCCGGAGAAAAAGGCTCATTTGGGAATAAAATAAACTCTTTTCTATCCTGTTTTCTAGCTCTTCTCTCCCTGTGCCCTCCCCTTCCCTGTCTCCCTTTCTTTCCTCCCCTTTCCTTCTCTTTCCTTGTCTTGTCTTTCCTTTCCTCCCCTTTCCTTCCCTTTCCTTTTGAAGCACTTTGACTCTCTGATTTGAGTTCATTCTTCTCCTTCTTCTTTTTTTTTTTTTCCCTGAGAAATGTTATTTCATTGTTGCTTGGAATTTGCCAGACACCGAGAGAAAGAGATGTGGAAGGGAGAGCCAGACAAAAGAAAGCAACACTCACAGAGATACAAAAAGGCAGCAGAGGAGCCCTGGCTGTTTGAGCAGGTGGCAGAGGACACAGACAATGGGGAAGGAGTGCTGGAGATCTGTCTCCATCACCATTATTTCCTTCCCTGCCAGAATTAGCATTCAGGCTGGAGCCGCTGCGATACAATGAGCCTCTGCTCCGGGGGTCACCTGCCTTTGGAAAGAGTTGTCTGAGCCTGTTTGCAAATCGAACCAACCCCCTCTGACAGAGCTGTTTCACTCAGCAGAGCTGTTGGAGGAGGCACAGAACGCAGCACCTGCATTGCAGGCTTGGAGAAGGTCCAAGGGAGGGTGGGAGGACGTGCAGGGATGGTGTGTCCCTGAAGAGATGCTGTCCTGCCAGCAGATCTTTCTCCTGGTGCTGCATGCCAGACTAAGCAATCAGTCCTGCCTTGTTTTCCATCAGGAGCATCAAGATTTACCCCCTCCCATCACACACGAGGCACCCAGCAGCTCAAATTTGCCTCTCACTGAAAAAGTTCTGCAAAACGCAGGATTTTTCCTACTTTCACACAGGATGTGATCAGGAAAAGAGCTTCAGCTCTCACTCTGCATTTCCTGTGTTGCCTTGTTGGCCAGTTTTAATTATGACACAGACACAGTTAAGGGGATAAAAGGGTTTTACCCTTTTAATGGGTAATACCCAGTATTTAATGGGAGCACAACTCAACAGAATGGAAGAAACGCCAGAAAATGCACACTGCGTATGACACATATACAAGTTTTATAGACTTCAAAAATTAGCATATCTATCTAGAATCCCCCAATGAGTGCATCAATGAATGCAGCGATGTCCCCCTGTTGTAAAGAATCCCCCCAGCTGGGCCAGAGCCCAGGTTACACAATGTGCTCCAGAGAGAAGGTTCCAGAAAAGGCTGAACCCTCGAGTTTGGGACAGCCCGGGGCTCAGCGGGACTCCAAAGCTGAGCTGGGATATCAGGGAACAGAAATTACAGGTTTGGAGGGTGAGGGTACCAGGAATACATAAAGGATACAGAAAATGTAAAGGGGTACATGAAAAGGAAAGGCAAAAATCGTTGGGCATCACCTGGTCCCTCAAGATTCACACAGGGACCAGAAACAGCTTAAACACCTTTTCTAAGTGGCTCCAGCTCCTGTTAAAGATGCTCTAAGGACACCCAGGTGGGACCAGTCTGTCTGTCAGTAATGTGACATCCTGCACTGATGGTCCCTGGCTGCTGAGCCCAGTCAGGAGCCAGATCTGCCTCTCTCCCTGTCTTTCCCGGAGATATTTCATTTGATAACAGCAATAAGTCACTGCAGGCAGCACCATTCGGGACAATTATTGTTCTTGTCAAGTGGTTTGAGATTCTCAGCTCTGGGCTTTGTCCTCTGTCACACCACCCAAGGCACACAATTATCACTCAGAGAGACCCCTCCTGCCATTCCTTATTGCACTTGTGATGGCTCTGCCAACAGCCCGGACATGGAGCGATGGGAGGGAAGGAAAAGCAGGGGAGCTAAGCAGACGTATAAATAAGTAAGTAAAAATGTCAGCAGGAATGGCTGAAATTGCTGGATGTATCAGGGCAGAGAGCAATCTTCCCAGTGGGAAACAGTGGGAGCCCCAGCATTTGCAATCAGACAAAAATGATCAGGAGTGAGGAAGAGGGAGATGGTGAGGGATGACCCACCTGAGCAGTGCCAGGGGTTGATCCCACACTCTGGCTCGGTCCCTGCCCACCCCTGGCCTTGGCATATCCCAATTCCCAGCAGCCAAATCCCTGCTGGTAATTTTGTCTTGAATTTTTGCAGCTGAGAGCACTGTGTGACTCAGGGATAGGAGAGCGAGTCCAGTACATTTGTCACATCATTGCACTTTAGCAAGAGATCTCGGTGGCATCTGACTCTGTGGTGTGGCGTACAGTGAAGGGAGTGCTAAAAAAAATCCAGTAAAAAGCAGAACTGAGAAAAAAATGAGGAGCTGTTCACAGAAACTCAGTTCTGGGTGGCCAAAAGACAAGCACAGGACTGTGGGATATAGAATCAGGGAATGGTTTGGGTTGGAAGGGATCTTAAAGATCATCTGGTTCCAAGAAAGTCACCCTTGTACATCCACTTCTCAATTATTGTTATTTATCCACATTTAAATGAAAGAGATACCCCAATAATCATGTGGGCTCTGTTGACCCAGACACAAAAATTCAGCCCCAGCTCTCGGAAACAAAGAATCCAAGGAAACAAAATGACTGAGAGCAAGAAGTGTTCTGCCTTTTTATGGCTGGAAAGTTGATGCAAAGAAAGATTAAATTATTTGTGTGGATCATGCAAGGAGTTTGGTGGCAGAGCCAGGTACAGGAACCAATTCCCAGATTCAAGCTCTTGTCACAGGAGTGGTGTAATGGAAAACAGACAAAATTCTGCTAAAATTCTGCTAAAATTCTGTTAAAATTCTGCTAAAAATCTACTAAAATTCTGCAATCAGACATGTTTTAGGTGCAAAGGGGAAATACCATGAAACCACTCTGGATTTGTTGTCCTGAGTTCGCTCAAGCCTAATTACCAAAGAGCAGGATGCTGCAAGTGGTCAGGCACGGATATGGATTTGCACAAACTGCAGGAGTATCTGGTACTACTGAAGAGCTTAAGAGGCAAAAAAAGGACATTTGGGAGTTCAAAACATTGCTCCTGTGAATCACAGCAGCTCCTTCTAGAAGCTTTTTGACATTTCCTGAGGAGAGCCAGTCTGTTTTCCAGGCAGCACAGACTTTCCTCCTCAGGTGGGTCCCCAAAATTGCCTGTAATTTTCTGTTTTGATTACATTATCGTGATTACAGTCCAGATTGGTGAGACTTAGGGGTCAGACTTACATCTTCTTGGGATGTTTTGCCTGTCCTGGAGGAAATTGTGCAGGGAAAAGAGGAGAGACCCGCCCTGATGGTATAAACATTTCCCAGGAGTGTCCCAGAAGCTCTGCTCTCCTGGATTTCGATGCTCCATCCGTTTTTTCCTCCCCCAAAACGCATTTCCACCTTATTGTCACAGCTGAACGAGTCCTTTTCAAAGACCCCTGTCGAGCTCAGTGGGCTTTGAAGAGGGTTCACAATGAGTGAGCAGCTCCTGTGGTCTGAGGAGGACAGAGCATTTCCTCTCTGCTCCGTTTCGCTGCCGTGCAACCCACCAAGTGTCAGATGAGGTCGGGTATCAGCAGTGTGAGCATCCTCATCCCAGCTGGCCTCATCCTTGGAGCTCTTCCATGGGGTTTATCCCCTCATATCCCTTTCCAGTTCTGGATCAAGCCTACTGAGTTAAAAAGTCTAATCTGTGTTGCCCCTGGTGCTGCAGAGATAAGATCTGAAATCCCAACTGGGATTCTCCAGCCGCCTGTCCCTTGGCAGCCCTGCCCTGGCTCTGCCTCCAGCTACATCCCAAAACACACACGAGGCTCTGGTGGGGCAGAATCCTTTCTAAGACTCTTCTGCTGTCTTCAGGATGGCCAGTTATTCTGTATATATCCCATTTTCATTGCCAATCAGTGTTTTCAAAGTGCTGCGCAAAGCAGGGTTCCTGAAAGGCAGAAGTTTAATTATTCACCACTTTTCTGGGTGCTGTCCTTCCCCCTCCCAGCTCCCTGGCTGGGAACAGCCAGTGGTGTGAATCCAAAGAGCTCTGCATCATCTTGAATCTGGCTGGCAGTGAGAACAAAAAATGTCACAAAAAAGCAGATCCTGAATGAGGGTGGAAGGTACAGCCCTTCTGCAAAGGACCCGGCTCACCTGGGCTGCTCTTTACTTCCATGGAAACCACAAACACCCATAAATTCCTTACAACTGGATCATAATCACAGCGTTTTGCAGATTAATGGCTAATTTGGTTTGGTTTGTGCAAAGAGAAATTGCTGTGCAAGCGGCTCCCACTCTGCAATAATGGACAGAAATCACCAGTGACCATTTACCCCGCAATTATCTGGCAATTAATGTGTTCAGGAAAACCTACCTGTAAAGCTCAGAGTTTTGGCATCTCTGTGGAAATCCACAGCAGTGATGGGGAACCTTTAGTGGTCTCTAAGATGTGCCCAACCAAACCAGCTTTATATTTAATCTTGTAGTGGGGAAAATATTTTCTGTTCAAAGTGGGGCTTTGTCCTGCTGTAGAACCCAGTGCAGTGGGAGAATCCTGCTCTCAGAAGGGTAAAAACTTGTGTGCCCTGTGATCAGCAAGAGTAGCAGTCATAAAATATTCCTCCCCACCTTTCCTGTCCTTTCATCAACCATCTCCCCTCCCACCATGAGGCTTTTTGGGTGAAGTGTTGGGTGGAAGGCACTGACAGAGGTGGGCAGGACCTGATGGGCAGTGGGGTGAGCCCAGGGTGAGCTGGCTTGGGATAAATCAAAATCCAGGTGAAAAGGAGCATTCAGCACCATGTGGAGAGGGCCTCCAGAGAGCAGCTTCCATTTCCTTCCTTAGGGTCACCTCTGTGTGCCTTGAGTGCCCCTGACAAGCGTTTGTTTAAACCTGTCCAACTCTCTCAGAAGTTTTTTTTTGCAGCTTTTTAAGACATATCTGCTGGAAACTGGATACTCCTCGCTCCAGCTGAAGCCTTTCTGGTTGTGAGTAGGGAAAAGTGATTGCCTCCTGGGGTTTACATGTGTAACAAACTCTGTCTGCTCCATCCCCAAATGAGAATTGTTTGTTTTTTGGCAGCAATATGGCACGGTTGATTTACAGTCTGTTCATGAGCTCCAGTAGTCCCCAGGCCCTCTGCTGCAGCACTGCCCAGTTGCTCCAATTTCAGAGTTGTTTGCAGCGATTCCTCCCGCTGAAAAATTGTCCCCATTTGCCAGCATTGAATTTCATTTGGTTGATTTTGGCCCAGTTCTGCAATTTGTCGAGTTTGTTTTGAATTCTTGACCCTGCTGCTGGAGGTTCTTAGACCCTCTTCCAGAAATCATGAAATCATCTAAGCCAGTAGTGAAAATACTGAGTAATGCCAGACTCAGGATAATATTCCTTTTGAAACATCCTTCCAGCCTGACAAAGAACTATCTGACTCTTTTTTTTTTTTTTTTTTTTTTTTTTTAATATTTTTTGCATAAACCTTGTGGTGGCCTTTCTTAGGTCATATTTCCCTGGTTTGTTTATGGGATTCCTGCAGGATAGTAGCAAATGCTCTCCTGAAATCAAGACAAATCACATCTGCTGCTTCCCCTTTATCCACAAAGTCATTAAGCCTGTCAAAAAGGAAATTAGATTGGGTTGACACAATTTGTTCTTGACAAATCTATGCTGGCTGATTTTTATCACCTTACCATCTCGCAGGTGCTTATAAATTGATTGTTTAATAATTTGATGTACTTTCTTTCTGGGAAGACAACTTAGGCTGACAGGTCTATAATTACACAGTTGCTTCCTTTCCCCCTTTTTCAAGGGGGTTCCCTGATTTTGAGGCCTCACTCAGCTTCCAAAAGTTCTTCAAAACATCCCTGGTGTAGATAACCTCACAAATACACTCAGCACCTATGGAACACACAGCAGAGGCACAGCTGGGTGGAAGACCCAGAATGTATTATTTACACCTGAAATACGAATTTATCTGTAACTTACACTTTAAAAGTGCACCCAGATTGGCAAAACACTTTTCAAAGCTGTCCTTAACACCTGGAAGGTGGAAATCCAAGTTAAGGCCCATCACACGCAAATGCACTTACATCATGGAATATTTTTTCTATGAGTGATAGGGCAAGAGGGAATGGCTTTAAGTTGAAGAAAGGTTTAGGTGAGATATTAGGAAGAAATTATTGGCTGTGAGGGGAGGGAGATCCTGGGACAGATTCCCAGAGAAGCTGTGGCTGTCCCTGAATCCCTGGAAGTGTCCGAGGTCAGGTTGGACGGGGTTTGGAGCACCCTGGGACAGTGCAAAGTGTCCTTTCCCATGGCAGGGGTGGCACTGGATAAGCTTTAAGGTCCCTTTTACCCCCAGCCTGTGACTTTGTGGTTCTAGGAATATTCCCCTAATGGCTCAATGGGCTGTTGAGAGGGGCAGGGTTTGGATCCACAGCTTTGGGACCATCCTTTGGCGTTCTGACAGCTCCATTTCTTTCATTCCCAACATTCAGCACCTCCTCCTGCCTCGTGCCATCCCCTCCCCACCTCCAGGCACTCCGTAAGTCTGGGTTTGGTGTTTCATTTATTTATTTATTTATTTTGTTTTCCCTTTCCTCTCCCACTTCCAGTACTCGTACGAAGGGATGGAGATTAACAGCCTGCCAGTGGAGCTGACAGTCGTGTGGAACGGGAATTTCAACATTGACAACCCGGCACAGAACAAAGGTAAAGAGTTATTTCAACTTGTCCTTGGAAGCGGTAACCTTAGCAACGGGCCCTCGCTCCCTTACACTTAACAAAGCCGCCACCGTCTCCCCGTGCTGCCTGGTACACACTTGTTCTCTTCACTCTGCAAATTACCAATTTCTGAGTGCTTTTGTGTGCCTCCCCCCAGCCCTCCAGTGCTCTCGTTCCACCTGAGAAATGCTCCTCTCCCTCCCACTCGTGCCGCTCTGCCTCCCGCTTCTCCCCACATTTTTCCCCGTCTGGTTTTTCACGCCCCTCCTTCTGCAGCTTTTTCTGCCCCCTCTTTATTTCTCCTGCAGTGATGCTCTTCAAGTTAACATGCCAGGAGAGCAGACTCTCTGCTCAGAGGCAATTTAGTAATGAACAGGGGAAGGGAGAGGGGGTGCAGAAAGGCTGCGGTGGGAGAATTCTGAGCAAAATACAACGATAATGAAAAAAATAAAATATATCTGCAAACCACCTGTGTTTAACCACCACTGAAGGCCCAGGTTTGATGTGCCCCTCACAGGGGGATGCTGCACATCCAGCCATGACCCTGAGGAGGCTGGGTGTTCCTGGAGATGGATGATCCATTCAGATCTTCTTCCTCCTTGTCCTTCCACCCTGGAATCTTTTCCCCAGGCAGCCCTTCCCCTCGGCTGCTCTGCGTTTGCAGCTCACACCTGCAGGTTCTCTTCTTCTCGCATCACCACCTCTCAGAAATCTCTCCCTCCCTCTCTTTACCTTGTGTTGGACACTTCCCACACCTTCTCCCACTCCATCTGTCCCCATCAGGTACTCCCGTGCTCCTGTCACCATTCCACACCCCCCTCATGCTGAGGGGTGGTGGGTTGTTGCTGTTGGCTAAACAGTGTCACAAAATAACAAATATAAAAAAAACACAGAAAAAGAGGGTGAAAAATAGAGAGAAAATAGGGGGTACTTTATTGTGGGATAAGTTTTTTTTATTTACTTTAGTAATTAGTGTATATACTTGTGTTAAACATATGTTGGTTAAAAGATAGTTGTTTAATTAATAATTAGTATATTATTGGTGAGTTTGTTAAAGTTACAGTATTAGTAATGTTTATAATTACTAGCCACCTGTGTTATTAATTTTATATTCTAATATTTTATTTTTTTTAAAGTAGCTAAGGTTGTGGTATTCTTCTTCTATGCAGGCTGTTAACATTCCCTTTCTTTCCCCAGGACTCAGTCATACACGATAATTGGCTCAGTTTTAGATTCAGGGCTTGTGGGGTCACTTTTTTCCCCCACAGTGGGTGAGGTTCCCACCAACACCACGTTGATGTTGGGGAGCAACACAGCAACACCTTCTCCCCATCCTGCCCTTGTCCCCCTGTGAATGGCAGAAATCCTGCAGAAAAAAAACCCAAAACTGCAGCTTTTGAGGGATAAATCCACGCAGCAAATGCACAGCCCGTGCTTAATCTGCCACTCTCTGTCTGAGCTGGAGCTGTCTCCTTCTCTCCCAGCTGTGCCAAGGGCAGTGTTGATTTTCTTGGGCCCAAAGAGTGCCATGGACTGTGAGAACCTTTAAAGGTGTGGATTGGAGTTCAGAATTTTGGGACAATTGGCCCAGTTTTGCTCAGTTTTGTGCTACCATTACAAAATGAGCACCACTAACACAACACAGTTCTCACCAAGGGTATAAACCCTTATTTTTGGCAGCTCTGAGTTATCCTAGGTAATGTTGCAGTAAAATCCAGCTCGAATTAATGCTGATCATGTTTTAGGTTTATTTGTGCAAGTAACATAAACCAGACCAGGGGATAAACTCAAGATTCACCTCTGGTTCTCAGTCTTGGCACAGGCTCTTCTTGGGTTATTCCAACCCTAAAGGTTGTGAGTAATGCCTAGGAAAAATCTGGGAAGCAGCAGTGGCTGGTGGCTGTCCCAGATGAATGGTCTGGATAATCCCATCATGGTTTTGGTCAGGAGGAGAGCATAAGGGTGTGCCCATGGAGATACCTTGAAGAGGCAATATCACGCTCCTGGGGACACAGAGGTGACTGAGATGCCACTGCTTTGATAGCTGGCATCACACGGGCTGGGCTGAAAGGCTGGAGTGCTAAACTAAACTAAACCCACTGAATTTACCTGCAGAGATACCCAATGGAAGCATCTCAGGCTGAACAAGTCAGTAAATGTGAGGAAATCCAATAGAAAATTAAGGAAAAGGCTGTATCCCACAAGGTCTGGGAAATGCTGTGTTTGACAGCTGTTTTGCAAGGTTTTTCGAGGTACTTTTGGGTACTTTTATTGCACTCAGACTGGAGAAATAAAGAGTTTCTGAGCTTTCCTTGCACTGGCCAGTACTTGCTGAGTTCTAGGGGGCAGGTATGGAGTGACAGAGATTTTCAGCTCAAATATATCCAAAGCCTTGGAGATTTGGGATTGTGTATAATAGTAAAAATTCCTTTAGTCACCTATGGACACAGCAAAACAGCAGCACAGAGGGAAAATCTCCCAGTATGCCCACAAAAAAGGGAAAAAAAAGGAATTCTGACAGCCTTGATTCTGTGATTTTCCTCTTCTGGAAGGAGAATCCTGCTATCCTGTGCAAGCCAGGCCTCAGTTTCTACATCTGTAAAATGAGGATAAATAACATGATCTCATTTTGTAGGAGGACTTCCATATTTTTAGGCTTTATTTGAAAAAGCTCTGAGTGCTTCTAATCACTTAACAGCCCAAAATGGAGCTAAGCATTAATCATTGCTGTCTGTATCAGAGTGGGATCAATTCAGTGCTTCAAGGTGGGAAACAGACTGAATTTCTGGAGTAAAGAAGGGATAAAGGCTGATTGTGAATCCCTAGATTCAGCCTTGTAATGAACCATTGGGTATTTATGGTCAGGATTTCTGTCAAGTGGGAAATCTGAGTGTCATCACCTTGACACACAATTCTGGGCAACTTCACACCCAACTTGAAGCTGTGGGTTGACCAGAAAATCCTAGAAAAATCTAGAAATCTAGCAAATCCTTTTAGGTTGAAGTGCTGAGTCAGAGGGTGGTCATTGGTGGCACTTCATGACATTCAGTCAGTGAAAAAGGAAGGGACTGAGGCCAAATTTTGGCCCAAGGAGCATTTCCTCCAACTTTTTGCTTGTAGCCCCTAACCACACTGAGGGCAACATCCTCCCTTCTACTCTCAGCTTCCAAAAACCCCTTTCATGAAGAACAAACTAACAAACACACTTTATTTCCAGAAGGATGTGAACATTTTCCCTCCTCTCCTGGAAAGATTCCATCCCTCCTCTGTCATGAGCAGCCCAGAACTCCTTCCCCTGTTGCTCCCTCTGCCATCCCACCACTCTCACACATCTCCTGTGTGTTTTTTGCCATCTCTGCAGTTCACCTGTACAAGTGCGGGGCCATGCGGGACAGCTGCGGACTCTGCCTGAAAGCCGACCCCGATTTCGAGTGTGGCTGGTGCCAGGGACAGAACCAGTGCACACTGAGGCAGCACTGCCCAGCCCAGGACAGCCAATGGCTGGAGCTGTCCAGCACCAAGGGCAAGTGCACCAACCCCAAGATCACGGATGTAAGTCACGGATCACCAAGTGTGGGGCGTTCCTTTTCCTTGGTTTGTTTTCCTGATTCGGGGGTGGGTTGATGGTGGGATGGTCAGGGATGGGTTCTGCTGGGTCAGGAAAAGCCCAAGGGACTTTTGGGGATGTGTCGTGGTTTGAACAGGATGGAAAGCTGTGGTGGCTTCAAAGGCATGAGCACAATTTCACACATCTACAACCCAGCGGTGACCTTGGGTTAACGCCCAAGAATTCCCACCATAACCCACAAACACAGCTTGCTGGTGCAACCTGAGGGGCCTCAGAGCATCTGACCTGCCCAAAAAGGGCTGGCAGATGTGACACCAAGCCTTGAGGAGACCTTGGCTTTGGTAGATGTGACACCAAGCCTTGAGGAGACCTTGGCTTTGGCAGATGTGACATCAAGCCTTGAGGAGACCTGGAGGAGCAGCTGAAGGTCAGACAAGGTGGGACATCCCGAATGGTCGGTGTGAGGGTAAATCAAAGGAGCAGCAGGATGGAGCTGAGCTTTGAAAATGTGGGCTCTGTCCTTCTCATCTGCCCCCTGTCTGGAGCATTTCAGAGCCACCAGGCCTTACCCAGCATGAGCAGCCTTTCAGTGAAACCACAGCTTCATTTCACAAATGGGAAAAGTCGGAAGGAAATGAAACGGGGAAGATAAGGGGAAATACAAAAGAAGAAAATTCAGCCTCCGCAGTGGTGGTTTAATAGGAATAATTAAGTGGGTTATTATCCTAAAAAGCAAGAAAGGCATTTTTAAAGTTATGTTTGATTAAGATTCAAAAAATGTGAGTGGTATTTACAAGCCCTAAACCAATGTCTGTGCTTGAACATTTTGGGAGAGCAAAGGCTGGGTTGAATCTGTTTTTCACCGATGTTACTGAAAATTACTCCTTTCACTGTGTTGTGATCCACCTCCCTGTCATTCACCAGTTCTCAAAGCACTCATTCAGCTGAACTCTTGGAGTTCAGCTTATTCTGATGTTTGTAGCTTATTCTGGTGTTTCCAAGGTGAAAGTTTCTTCCTCACTTGGATTTATCCCAGACTGGGATTTCCAATCCCACCCGAACCACCTGAGGCTGTGAAACCAACCCCAGACAGCCAGAAAGGACAGCTAGATCCAAAAATACAAATGTGATGCCTTGGAAATCACTTGGAGCTGGGGAAAACATTTTTAAAGTATTTTCAGATTCTCAGACCTTGTGAAACTGATAGAACTTGGTGTGGGGAATCTGATGGATGATGAGCTAAATTAAAGCACAAATCCAAAACACAAGGATCTGACCATGCAGAGGATCTGAAGGTCCACCCACAATTCTCTGTTGTATTTTGACCCCAACCCTGCTTCTTTTTGAGGAGCAAATCCCTCATTCTCCATCCTACAGCTCCAGAGGGGCCGTGCTTCAAATTCTGCTGTCATTTCCTCCAACAACTCCCCGAGCTCGCACAGATCATTGCAACACTCGCTCGTGAAATATTCCAGCTGTCTGCTGCAATCCTAAGTAGCTCTTGGAAGGCCTTTTTCTGAGCCATTAGCATGGAAGTAATCTCAAGTGACTGGATATATATTGCAGCTAATGGTAGGTCTGGAGCTGTGGGGTGGGAGCATCCAGAGCCTGGAGAGCAGCCAGGGCTGGATCTGTGCAGAAAAAAAGAGGAAAAACACATGTAGGGGCACTCACACCGTCCTCCAGCACAGATCTCCCCCAAAACCTGCATTTCTGTACCAACTCTGGCATTTACAGAACCACTCGGGGAAATTAAAGGACTTAAAGACTCGCTGAGCCACAAAAACCTCCTCTAAGAGTGACAAGCAGCAGCTGATATGAGCAGAGGATGGAAATCAGGATGCAGCTCTGCATCTTCCAGAGGAAGATGAGGCTTTCTGGCAGCTTCTGTTTCCCTGCCTGGCTTTTCCTCTCCAAAACTGACACGTTTCTTCCCACCTTTTTCACCTGTAATAGAAACGGGTTCCTTCTCTCCTGCTGTGAAAACAGCCTGGTAACACCTTCCACTTGGTTGAATCTATGGCAGAGCTATGAAATAGGGTTAAAAAATACTGTTAAAAAATAATAGGGTTAAATAATAGGGTTAAAAAATCTTCCACGTGCTCCTGGGACAAACCTAGGCCTTCATTTTTAAGGAAATTAGTGGGATTTGAAGCTGATCTTTACAAATTAAATATCACCAGGGAGGGTCTCAGTGGTGCTGGGCCAGCATCTCTCTGGGAAGTTTCCTGTTGATGCTTTTGGAGTCATGGCAAAAATTTTTTGAAATCTCTTTGAAATTTCAAAAATTTCAAAATCTTTTTAGACAGATATGGAAGGGGGGGGCACGTTTTCACTGAGTTTTTTGTGATTTCTGCAGTGCAAATTTGATCTCAAGGTCATCCCTAGTTCTGGAAAAAAGGGTTTTTCTAGCAAGGTGTTTTCACCACTACACGTCCCTTCATTCAGGGTAAAAACATCAGTCAAATGAGGAAAAATAAATCATCTTTTGGCTGGCTATGAGATGTGATGCCCACATTAGCCAGCTCTTAGGTGAGCCCTAATTGAGCACAGACCTACCTCACCTTCCCACAACGCGTGAAAACCAACTGATGACAAATTTAATACCACAAAACAGATCCAAAATATTCCACAGGGAACTCAGTTCTCTCACAAAGCGTGTCTAATACACAGAAATGAAAATAAAACATGGGAATTTTAGTTTATCTTTCTATTTTCTCTTTGAGAACATGTTAGATTGCATTTGGTATGGTGATATATTCCAGCCTTGTGGCATCATTTAACATGGTGTTTTATCAGGACAGGATTAACTGACATCAGCAAAATAAATGTTTCAAAAAGGGAACATCGCTTGAGTAGATATTTATTGATGACTCGGAATAAAAATATTTGGGAAATGTCATTTTTGGAAAACAGTTCAAGTTTTCAATGTCAAGTCTCCAACTGAAACAATCAGTATTAGTTTCTCTGAGAATAGAAATTTCATTTGCATTCTCATTTTAGGACAAATTTCTCATTTCCTGGAAAAAACATAATAACCACAAATACTTGTCTCTTTCCTTCTTTTCTTTTCTTTTTCTTTTTTTCTTTCTTTTCTTTCTTTTCTTTCTTCTTTCTCTTCTCTTCTCTCTCTTCTCTTCTCTTCTCTTTCTTTTCTTTTCTTTTCTTTTCTTTTCTTTTCTTTCTTTCTTTCTTTCTTTTCTTTTCTTTTTTCTTTTCTTTTCTTTTCTTTCTTTTCCTTTCTCTTTCCTTTTATTTTCTTTTCCTTTTTCTCTTCTCTTTTCTTCTCTGTCTTTCCTTTCCTTCCTTTCCTTTCCTTCCTTTCCTTTCCTTTCCTTTCCTTTCCTTTCCTCCTTTCCTTTCCTTCCTTCCTTCCTTTCCTTTCCTTTTCCTTTCCTTCCTTTCTTTCCTTTTCCTTTCCTTTCCTTCCTTTCCTTTCCTTTCCTTTCCCCTTTCCTTTTTCCTTTTCCTTTTTCCTTTTTCCTTCCTTTTTTCCTGGAAAACCACCACAAACACCCTTTGATTCCCTGCAGAGTCAGACAAAAGCCTCACTCACTGAGGAGTTGGTGCACAACACCTAAAATTAATTCCCTGAAATTAAATATCCTAAAATTAAATATCCCCTAGTGGCACCTGGCTCTCCCTCCTTTAATTAAAGACGGGCCTTCTAAAAATTGCCCCTTTTTTTTTGGGGAATTGCACCAGGCTCAGTGCTGGGAAGCGGTCGGGAGCAGCTCTGCTCACACCAGTGCCTCACCTCTCCCTGCCAGCCCAACTGCTCCTCCAGGGCATCGCTGCCAGCCCCAGATTCCCACTTGGCAGAGCCATGGGCCGGTGGGTATGGACCTGAAAAAGGGAATTCCCTTTTCCTGGTGCAGAGAGAGCCGTGCCAGCGCTGGCAGATGGCAGCCAGGGCATCCTGAGAGGGCAGAGGGGAGCACCCAGCGAGGGCAGCGTTTGAACCCCTTTCAAACAGGCAAAGTGGGCACGGTGAGGAGCTGGAAGGGCAGAATGGGGATAATTAAAGTCCAGCTCTGTGATTCTGGTGCTGTTCCAAAGCTCAGGAGACAGTTCCAGGGCTGATTCCCACCTGGCTCTGGATAAGGGTGGTGGAGCAAGGTCTGTGAGGGTTTGATTCAGGGCCAGGCTGGGATTGCAGACAGTATTCCAGCACCCCAGGCTGGCTGGGATGGTCGCTCACCTCATGCTGGGGCTCAGAGGCTCCACAAATGACCTTTCCCTGCTCCCTGCCTGCCCTCCCAATGATTCCAGCTCTGCTCTGAGGGATGCTGGAGCTCTTTCAGGAAGAGGTGTTGGCACAGAGCAGCTGCTGCTGCTGTCTCAGGCACCATCCACCTACTCCACACCTACCCTGGCACCCTGTTCCTGCTGTGGCCTGCCTGGGTTTATTCCAGGTGGACATTTCAGCTGAGTTTCTGATGCATGACCATTACCTACCTCCAGAAGAGATCAAAACCTCCATGTGCTTTGGGTTGGAAATTAGGATTTCAACCCCTTGCATCCTTGTCTTGCTCTTTCTCCCATTTCTCTCCACTGTGTCCCTCTCCTGCCTTTCTGTGGGTCGTGTCTACAAAAGGCAGAGCTCAGCTGTAGCACCACAAATCCCTTCCCCTGCCTAGAAAACATCTTCTACTCATCTCTGCATATTCTGCAAGCAGTTAAAATAGAGTAAATGAGATCTGGGACAGAATTTTGCATACTCCGAGTATCAGGAGTAGGTTTATTCCCATTTATCATGCGCATCTGTAGTGATCCCAAAAATTTTTGTGTTTCTTTCATCTGAGAGGATTCTGGTGCCTGGTTTGATTTTCCCTTTTCTCTCGTTTTCTTTCTGCAGATCAACCCCGTGACGGGCCCTCGTGAGGGAGGGACCAGAGTGACCATCCGTGGGGAGAACCTGGGGCTGGAATTCCGGGACATCGCGTCCCACGTCAAAGTGGCCGGCGTGGAGTGCAAACCACTGGTGGAGGGGTACATCCCAGCCGAGCAGTAAGTTGGGTGTGTGGCAGAGAGAAGGCCACAGCACACCTAATGACATTCCTACCTTTAGGGCTTTCCAAGGAATCCATTCCAACCTGGGAACTGATGCAATTCCTCATGTACAGCTCAGGATAATCCATTTATTCAATAATCCATTTATTACTCTGCTTGGATTGCATGTTTAGGTGATCCTCGTTGGGTATTCCCTGAATTTTCCATGTTTTTCACCAAGCACTCACCCCAAGGTGCTCAATTCCAGTTTGGAAGGGAGCAATCCTGAAAAGCTTCTTGCTAAACTTTAAAGCTGCCTCCACCATGCCAGGCTGGAGTCCAGAGGGGTGAAGCCAGACCCCAGCCCAGCATTTCTCTGTGCATTTAAGTGACACTGTGCAGATTTACACCACCTCAGCATTTGTCCCAGCCAGAAGCCACCACTTTCTAAGGGATAACTTAGCCCACAATTTGGATTTTGCATGGGTGGGTTAATCTACAGTCCATCCCCCAGCACTGTGGGCTCTTTGCTCCAATTCCATTTTTCAAACCCTGCTCCTGGTTTGTGTTTTTCCCCAGGATCGTGTGTGAGATGGGGGAGGCCAAGCCCAGCCAGCACGCTGGATTTGTGGAAATCTGTGTGGCCGAGTGCAAGCCAGAGTTCATGGCCAGGTCTTCACAGCTCTACTACTTCATGGTAAGTCCCTGAAAAAAAATCCTATTTTGCCCTGAGCTCCTTGGTTTTGATCCCTTTTGTTGCCTCTGTCCATCGTCCTTCACCACCTTGAGCCTCCAAGCTGTTCCAAGCATACCAAATTGTTCATTCCATTTTCTTTCAACATCTTGTTCCCAGCAAAAATAGCTGGTCTAATTAAAGTTTTAACAATCTAATAATAGCCCAGATTATTAGTCCAGTTACAGTTCCATGCAGCCGCGGTCCAAATTAGTACAGAAAATTCTCATTAATAGTTAAAAATGCTGTACAGAAAAGACAAAAAAATGAGCTAAAATAGAGAAAAACTTCCCTAGTATCTTATTTTTCTTGGATGTGATGCTCCTGGTGCCTGCACCTCTATGGCTGGAGAGCCACCAGTGCCCTCCAGAAGAAACTTGGGTGTTGTCACTACTCATCACCACCCCGAGATCTTTGTCAGTAGGAGTGTGATGCTCTTGGTGGGGTTTCTTTCTGCTCACTCTTGGATTCCTCCAGGTTTCAATTCACCCCATCCATGCCAGGAACACTGGGATCAGGATCCAGCTCAGGCTGCTGGTGAGCAGTAGGTTGTGACTGCTGGTGGGCAGCTGTTTTGGATGCTCCATGATGAAACAGGAGACACCTGCAAGCTTCAGCTTCAGTCCACGTGCAAACACATGTTGTAGACTCTACTAGGGCTTTTTTCCTCTTTTCTGATGGTTTTCCCTGTCCAAGAGACCTGATTATTCCTCTAAGGCCCCTTGCTGGGGACATGCAAGCATTGTCTGGCCTTGATCAGTGCAGATCTGTGCAGGTTTGAGATGAGAGGGTCCCTTTGTTCCCATCAAAAGCTCTCGACTCCTGCAAGGGAATGGGACTCTTCTGAAATTATTCACATGCCTGAGCATTCCTTTAAGGTAAAGGGAAACTTGTAATGAATGCAAATGTCTTGGATTTCTCCCCCTCGAGCTACAGAAATTTCTCTGTTCTCCACATTTTCCGGCGCCACTCAGGTGTTGCGGTGGCGGGGACAGAGAAACACCTTGAGAGAAAGCCCCTACCAGGCAGCCAGAAGGGCTCTTTCCAGGACATTACACTTCAACGTGTCACCTTTGCTACTCCTGGAATTGCTGTCTGGTTTTGATCATCCGTGTCCATCTGTGACAGCTTTTCCCTCTGCTTGCCTCCTTCCCTGCTGCCAGGGCACGAACGCGGAGCCGACAGGGTTTTCTCTGCTGAATACTTCCATCCCTTTGTGCTAGACAAAAAAAAAAAAAAAAAAAATCCCAAAAATACAGACAGTCTTCAGCCTGCCCATCATATTCCCTCTCCTGTGTCCGGTGCTTTCACAGTGGGAGCTGTGGTTTTTTTTTGGATTTTCCTGCCAGGAAGGCAGAGATGCTGTTGCAGGAATCTCAGCGTGCCCTGGCATCCTGCAGCGGTGTGTGGCAGCTTGAAGGGAAAGAAGATGTTTGAAAACCAAGGAAGGGCATCACCTGGGAGATAATGTCTCTTCCTGACTCATAGCAAATCTTCTGGAAAATTGCTTTTATAAAGGTTTGAAGGAAAACTTGGTCAAAGTTGGCCAATAGGCTCAGCCTCCCCTTGTCCTGCAAGAATTGCAAGAGATGATGGTTTGGACTCAACAGAGTATTTCATTTCAGTGTTTTATGAAAGGTGGCTTAGTTTAGAGATGCCAGAACAGTTCTTCTCCACCTTTCTAACCAGAACTTTTAAATTCAAATAGCTGCTCGCTTGTTTTAAACTCATCTGTGATCAAAAAATGCAAATTGCATTAGAAAGTACAATAAGCCAAGAGGGGAAACAAAGCTGAAATGAAATTTATGATGATCTAAATGAAATTTTTTTTTACGGTTATTCATTTTCTTGCTGTGATTATTGCCCCAGTCTTTCAATGAAAAAAAATATTACATGCACTTCTCAATCAGGTGCTGAAGAAACTTTGCCTTTATTATTAGATGAAAATATTGTGTCTCAGTGCAGGTGCTGTGGGCTACTCTACATTTCTTCTGCGTCTGCTCTTAAAATCCTCATCCTAGGAGAGCATTTCCCATCCATTCCTTTCATTTTTCCCCTCTTGTTGCTACCATTGAACCTCTAGGAAGGAAACCCAAGAGCACAAACTCTGTGAGTCACATCTTGCTCTTCCCCTTTTCCCAGAAGGAATGAAATGGGAACCAAGGTCGTGACAAGCTCTGTGGGTCAGTTTAAACTCAGCTCTGATGGTTTTTCTCTGTGGAAAACCTGCTTGCAGGAGATGCTGGAGGAAAGAAAGGGCTGGGGAGCTGAGAAAAGCAGGCAAACTCCTAGAAAGACACAGAAAATTCCCTGTCCTCTTTCCCTCGTTGTCACCCTCCAGCCTATCACCGACCCACAAGTCCCCCTTTGCATTTTCCACCCCCTGCCACCAGCAAGGAAATGGTGAATAGCCTGGAGTTGTGCTGTGAACAACCTGTGCAATATTTATGAAGGCCACTGTGAATAATTAATGGTTGATCACAACTCTGAAAGCTGAGCCACAAACCCATTTGTAAGATTGGCCTGAGACACAGCAACGCTTTGCTCCTGGTGTGGTTGTGACCCTAAAAAGTCCATGGCTGCTTTTTCTACCCCAAGGAGAGGGCAGGGAACCATCCAGGAGTGGGGCAAAAAGTCTTTTGGGTTTTTAATTCAAATGTTATTCTATGATTTGTGAATCAGATGCTGCTGCAATGCTGTTGTGTAGGTTTGGGCACCAATTTGGCCATTCTCAACCCATTTTCTCCCAGGTGGGAGGTGACTTAGCATCAATCACCGTAGACAGCAGGAATTTGCACTGGTGGGGGTGTCCATCAAAAAGGGAGTTGCCATCAGAGCTTGAGGTAGTACCCAAATATAAAGGAAAGATGCTGAAGTGCATCTTTGCATTTCCATACTCTTCCTGCATTTTTTATCCATAAAAGAGAATGGTGGAGAATATTCCTGGAAAATTACACTCCAATCTGGGGGCGGGGGGGGGGGGGGTGTGGAAATGCCCTGGAAAAGGACCTGGGGGTGATGGTCAACAGGGGCTGAACATGAGGTTGTCCAGTGGGCAAAAGCCAATGGCACCTGGACTGTGGCAGGAATGGTGTGGTCAGTAGGGCCGGGGCAGTGACCAACCCCCTGTGCTTGGCACTTCTGAGGCTCCACCTCAAATCCTGGATTCAGTTTTGGGCTCCTCAGGGAAAGGAATGGAGCTGGGGAAGGGTTTGGAGGACCAGGAATGGATGAGGGAGGTGGGAAAGGGGAAAAAACCTGGAAAAAAAAAGGGGATCGGGGGGGACCTTGTGGCTCTGCACAACTCTCTGACAGGAGGGGGCAGCCGGGGGGGATTTGGGATCTGCTCCCAGGAAACAGGGACAGGAGGAGAGGGAACGGCCTCAGGCTGGGCCAGGGGAGGGGCAGGTTGGATATCTTGAGAAATTTTCCCAAGGTATTGGAAAAATTGGGAAATTGGGAAAATTTCTTTATGTAAAGTTGTCAAGCACTGGCACAGGCTGCCCATGGAAGTGGTGGAATCATTGTCCCTGGAAGTGCTCAAGCTGCTCAGAGCCGTGCTTTAGTGGTGAACTTGGCAGTGCTGGGTTAATACTCACTCTTGCTGATCTCAGTGGTCTCTTCCAACCTCAAAAATTCCACAATTCTAAGTATAAAACCAGCTGCCAGAGGAACATGTGAAAACCAGTCAGGTTTAAACGCAAGAAGGGCCCATTTCTGACAACAGATCCTTCCACGGAGCTGTAAGTCCGATTTTCACGTTTTGCTCTTCCTCCAAGAGCTGCATTTTGAATAGGAGCAAAATAGAAAAATGGAAATCTTGCTGCTGTTTTTCAAAATGATTGAACCAGAGGGGCCTGGGAACAGAGGTGGCTGTGTGTGTGTGAGAGTGGGAGCCGTGGCGTGTGTCAGGTGGTTTTATAAACACGGATTAATGGTCTCCAAAGCTCAATAAGGTGACTGTGTGATGTACCTGCTCGTTCAGAGGAGCTGAGAGCTTCAAGCACTTGTGTCATCATTCTTAAAGAGAGGGGGGAAAGAAATAATCTTCATTTAAATGCATATAGTAGCTTTTCACTTGGGACTGAATGGAAAGTTTTTCTATTAAAATGCAAATGAAAGAATAAACTGTAACTCCAAATTTCCCCCTGAATATTGATGTCTCTTCTCTGCGTTGTGGTAACAGGGTGATCTGTGCCTGCAGAGTGTGAGTATTTTATCTTGATTTGGGGAAGAAGGGAGGGTAGCAGAGTAAGAAAAGGAGTTTTGAGATTTGGGGCCTCTGAAGGAATTGTGCCCTTTTTTGATATATTAACACAGCACTGTGTTAGGCTTGGAAAAGAGGCTCAGAAAAACAGCAGGAAAAGGGAAAAGGTGTTCAGCTTGGCAGTTCTGCTTTTGTGGCTGTGGAATTTCAGAGGACACCTCAAAAGGAGCACCACTACCCTCTGTCAGTGCAGGGTGAGGCTGTCTCAGCATCTAAATCTGATGAAAAGAGTGAGATTTAGGGTCATGTGTGGGCATTTTGCACCGGGGCAGGTTCAGGTTGGACATCAGGAGGAATTTCTCCTTGAAAAGGGTTGTTGAACATTGGAATTGCACCAGGAAGTGATGGAATTCCCATCCCTGTGAGTGTTCGAAGAACACCTGGATGTGCTCTGTTCTGGTTGTCAAGGTGGGGATTGGTCCCACGTTGGACTCGATGACCTTGGAGGTCTTTCCCAACCTTTTCCCAATTATGGGATCCTCTGTGGGAGAAGCAAGAATGAGCTCAGATGTCCTGCTGAGCCACAGGGGCACCATTACATCCAAGGGGGAATGGCTTCCCACTGCCAGAGGGCAGGGTTAGATGGGATATGGGGAAGGAATTCTTCCGTAGGAGGGTGGGGACGCCCTGGCACAGGGTGCCCAGAGAAGCTGTGGCTGCCCCTGGATCCCTGGAAGTGTTCAAGGCCAGGCTGGATGGGGATTGAAGCAACCTGGGACAGTGGAAGTTGTCCCTGCCCATGGCAAAGGGTGGAAATGGATGATTTTTCAGGTCCCTTTAACCCAAACCATTCTGACATTCTGAGAATCAACAGCATCAAGTGATCTTTTCAAGACCAAAAAATCTTCATCATTTGTGAGTCCCACAGTTTGGGGGTGGAGATTCCCCATTAAGATCCCATCAAACCTGTTCAAGACCCAAATTATCCTGCAGGGCTGGTGTTGTATGGCAGCAAAAGAGCCCTGAGCTGTGCCAAGAAAACAATGGGGTTGAGAGATGGGGACTCCAGGTGCTCCAGGCATGGAATTTTCCTTGTAAATAATATTATTTGAAAGAAAAAGATATAAAACATAAATATATAACAAATATTCTTTGTAGGAATACTTCTGAGTGGGTACAAGGGCAGATTGTATCACCTCTCTGATTTTGGGGAGGTGAGAACAGACTGGGGTTGTGTCTGAGCTGGTCCCACCAAACCTGACATTCAAGCAAAGTGTCTCTGGTAGGACTGGTGTCACCCCAGGCTCCTTTATCAGCCAGAAGACATGGCTGATCCTCCTTTATCTTCTTCATCACCTTCAGATATCCTGTGCTAGGTTCAGGAGTAACCCCTGGGGGAGCCTCTCTTTCTCCACCCCCAAACAGACAGAAAATAATAAAGAAGAAAAAGAAAAATAAAAAGAAATAATATAATAGTAATAATAATAAATATATAAAATAATAATAAATAATAATAATAATAATAATAATAATAATAATATAATAATAATAATAAATAATAATAATAATAATAATAATGTTTTTGATATGAACCACAAA
Organism: Malurus cyaneus samueli; assembly: GCA_009741485.1. Classification (NCBI taxonomy): domain Eukaryota; kingdom Metazoa; phylum Chordata; class Aves; order Passeriformes; family Maluridae; genus Malurus; species Malurus cyaneus. Next base: position 1,721,225 of record CM019237.1, read on the forward strand.
GGCACTTTTGGGTGTGTTTGGTTATTTTTTGGGGTCGGGGTGGCTGTGGCTGTGGGGTTTGTCTGTATATATTGTATTTATAGGCATGTTTGGCCTCTCGTGGGGGATTTTAGGAACTGCTGCCATGGAATTCCTGGATTTTCAAGGGTTTTTTTGGTTTGTTTTTTTTTTTTTTTCCTCCCTGTCTCCACACCCCCTGCTGCCCTGCTGTGTGTCCAACCCCACCCTTTGCCTCCACAGACTCTGACCCTGTCTGACCTGAAGCCCAAGCGAGGACCGGTGTCGGGTGGCACTCAGGTGACAATCACGGGCAACAACCTCAACGCCGGCAGCAACGTCATCGTGACCTTTGGGAGACAACCCTGCCTCTTCTACAGGTACAGACGAGTCCTTCCTGCTGCCCATGCCTGAAAGATGCCAATAATTAAAGTCAAGAGACTCCTGCAGCACTGTCACCCATCCCTCAAGCGCCTTCTTTGCTCATGTCTATGCAGTGATGGGATTTGAGCATTCTGCACCACGCACAGCCTTGCTGGGCATGTTTTAGGGAGAGAGAATAGGATTTATTCCATTGTTTTGACTGGTATTTGATGTGCTTTTTCCCGTGGCCTCTTGTCAAATTTCAGCACAATTCTCCACGGCCCTGCGCTCTGCTACTTGCTCCGGCAGTGCGTCGTTTAAAAGATTCATTTTCATGTCCCCGCTTTAGTAGAGGCGACAAAGAAAATCTGACAACATCAGTTCTGAGTACTAAACCACCTCCCTTTTATCCCAGAACAGTCCTGTAGCGCTAAGGAATGGATGATTTGCAGCATTTCAGCTCTGGGTTGGCTCCTGTTCAATGGCGCTTCAGAGAGGCTTAATGTCAGTGTTACCTGCTGGATGTTCCCTGATCCCTGTGAGAATGAGCTTGAATCCCATTCCCAGAGGCTCCCGCAGCTCCAAACTACCCAGGGCAGCCCATTTTGCTGCCAGTATTGATGGGGGCTGAAGATGGAGTTGGCACATTTCTCCTAAATATGTGCTTGGCAGAGGAAGGGCTCGTTCACAGGGGACTTTGGGGCCACTGCCCTGGGGCGATGCCCTTCCCTCTGCTGGCTGTGAGCATCCTTTTTAGCTGCCTGTCATCACTCTGGAACGATCCAGCATCCCAAATCCAGCAGGGTGAAGTCACAGCTTGTGAGTTGAGATGCCAAGAGGGAGCCACAGCTGCTCAGAGATGCTCATTGGAGAGATTTTGGAAGGATTTTAAGAGGGATTGAGCATTGTCTTTTGGGGGAATTTAGAGGGTATCTGAGGGTTCAGTCAGTGAAGGTGATTTACAGCCCCATTTTAAGGGTATAATATGCAGCTGCATAAAAAATAACAGGTCAGGGGAGGCTGAGGATGTTTGATACTTGAATTTTTGACTCGTTTTGAAAGGAATGCAGACCTGGAGCCGGTTTTGAGCCCTGCCAAGAATGAAAGGTTTATGCAGAATCCTCTTTAAATATAATCATTAAATGCTTCCCACTGCATTAGCACTTCCAGAGGTCCCAAGCACGCTGCAAACTTCACTTAACAAGGCTTTAGTCCTAATGCAAAGTAAACTTTATGGTCCCAGACTGCAAAGCTGAGGTGCAAACGCCCCTTTTATGAGCTGCTGCTTCTGCTGCACATGTCTGCAGGCAGGAAGGAAACATTCATCAAATATTTAATCACAAAGAAATGTTTCTGGAGAAAGGCCTGGTTTGGGCTGCCCTTGGGGTTCAGGGTTTACTCTGAGACCTGAGAGATGAGGGCTCTTGTGGTTTTATTTAAACAGTGAAAAGGCATTGCTGCTTCCTCAGACACTGCTACAGGAACAGAAATGGCTCACGCTCAGTTTCACCTCTTCAGTGCATAGGTTTAGATCACAGGACACAAAAAAAAAAAAAAAAAAAGTTGAGGTCTTTTTGACATCATTTTGCTGCTGGCAGCACCTGGTTCACTTCTGTTTTCTCCCTCCAGGAGATCCACCAAGCACATTGTCTGTAACACCACAGCCTCCTATGAAGGCTTTGAGAAGGTGAAGGTGTCTGTGAGGGTGGACAAAGCCAAGATCCATCAGGAGCTGCACTATGAATATGTAGAGGATCCCACCATCCTGAGGATCGAGCCTGAGTGGAGCATTTTCAGGTGAGCATCCCATGGAAACCCCCTCCTACGGTTTTCCTGCTGTGATAATTTTGGTTTTAGGTGCAGAAAACTGCTTTCCAAGCATTGTGTCCACAAAGAATTTGTGCAGAGACACTTCCCAGAGCCAAAGGAATCCCTTGGGGTGAATTAGGATGAAACAACACTGAATGACCAGTGTTTGTCTATAGATATATATTTATTTATTTAATATATATATTTGTTTATTATAGAACGATTTGGTTGCAGAGTAAAACAGGTATGTAGCCATTTTGGTTGTGCTATCTAATATGAAAATACCTAAAATATGAAAATGTAATATGAAATATTAGTAATATTAATATGTAATATGAAAATGTAAAAGCCTAAAATTATAATTTAAGAAAATATATAAGAAAGAGAAAAAAGGGATAAGAGCAGAAAGATCTCACCACCTGTAGACTTTGCAAAGAGGCCTGACTGCTGCAGTTTCGATGTCTCTTGGCTGAAGTGATGGTCACAGATTAGATTAATCAGATTGTGAAAAAAATCCCCAGAACAGAATCCTGTCTCTCAAGTTCAGGTGGGAATGCCCAGGAACCTCCCCTGGGGTGGGGAGTTTGCACTGGATGATGGAATGTTGTGGATGAGTGTCACCTGGATGATGAAATGTTGTGAATCAGGGACGCCTGGATGATGGAATGTTGTGGATCACGAGTTTTTGACACCACCGGCATCCCAGTGTCTCTTCCAGTATGACATTCTTCCCCCTAGACTGGGAGGATTGGACAAAAGCATCCCCTTTATCTCCTCCCAAGTTCCCTCCACACTCCAAATTCCATTTCTAGGTGTATTTGGAGCGGAGTCCCTTCGGTGGTCGCAGATCAGCAGCTGCTGCTTTGCAGTTTGCCACAGTTGGCAAAAGCCCTCGATGATTTTAGCAATATGTGAGCCATGAACCATTCTAGTCTCTATCAGTTTTCAAACTGCAATTCCTGCATTTCCAACAGCCTTCTTGGAGTAGAAATTCCTACAATTCCAGCAGCCTTCTTAGACTTGAAATTCCTACATTTCCCACATTTTCCCTTCGTGGATTTGATGCCTCTGGACTTAACAGTGCCTGAAAGCCCTAGGGCTCTGTCCTGAGATGAATCACAACAGGAGCTCTGGTCCCTGCCCTATCCAAGAGCCTTTCTCCTCGTTAGGGATCCCTTTTTCTCTTCACCCCCTTGATGCTGCTTTGGTGAATTCACAGGGTTCACACGAAGCTGCCTGAGAGCAGCGTTTGCCCTGGTTGTGGAAGGCATCAAAGTGATACCCAAACTCTCAGAAGCCTGCAGAAACGGCCTCGGGAAGGGAGAAATTGGTCATTAAATGCACTGAAAAGATACAAAATAAGGAATCTTCGTCTCCCCTCATTCATCCACGACAGCTCTCTGCTTCCCTGTCAAACTGGACTGATTGGTGTCTCTGGGGATTAGGAGAGGGGCTTGCAAATCCCCCCAGTTCAGCTCCCATCCCAAAGATGTTTTCACAAATCAATTAGTGCCTTTAATTACCGTGAGGGAATTTACTGATTTAGCCGGATTGAGTCTTTGCACACTGGGCTTGAAGCTTTAGTGTCGGGATTTTCCATTTGGGGCTTTTATTTTCAGTCAGAGTCCAGGTTATCAGTGAAATGAGAAATCACTTTATTCCCCTATAAAGTGAGTTCAGCACCGCTTAAAAGGTGCGAGATTGACAGCCTAGGAGAGTGAATTCCCAAATATCCCAGGAAAGCTGCAGCACAGGGACTTTTCTTCTGTCTGGCCTCAGGTCTGGCTGGGAGAGGAGAATTTCTCCAGAGCCTCTTTGCTCCGTGGTTTCTCTGCTGCAGCTGCCAGTCAGAGGTGAAGTTGAAGCCAAGGAGATGCCTCAGGTGTTTTGGCAAAGTTTTGCCCATCCTGGAGGTGCAGGGACTCCGTGTCCCACGGCCTGATGGATGGGATCTCCCTTCCCAGCAATGGAAATTAAGCAGGATAATGGAAATTAAGATGAGGTGCTTGCCAGCTTGCCTCATCACCAGTGGAATCATACAGGTTGGAAAAAATCTCTGAGATTGCAGAGTCCAATTGTTACTCCAGCACTGCCCACCACCAAAATGTGTCTCCAGGTGACACATCCAAACACCTTTGGAACACTTCCAGGGGTGATTTGAGCATTTCCAGGGCTGGAACACTTTTGGATACAACCTCTCCCTTTTGTTGTCTTCATCTGAAATCAGAAAGCACCAATTTGAGCATTAATTGATGCCTTAGGATTTTTAGTTTCTATATTTTCATGTGTCTGTATTCTTGTACTTCTCTAGTGTACAGCACTAAAGCTCCTGTTCTCACATCTTTAGACAAAACAATTCCTCTCTGAGCCTGAAATCCAATGACACTTTGCTGCCTCAGAGCCCCAAAATATGGAAACAACAGAGAATTGGGGGGAACAAGTTTGGGGTGGTTGACATCATCACCTAAAGGTGTCATTGGGAATTGGGGCCCAATATGTTAATGAGCCAGAATTTATAAAAGGTGAAGATCTCGTGACTCAGGGTCCATTTTGGGTGTAGCCTCAGGAGGAGGCTTTGTCTGTCCTTAATGTGCCAGTAGGCCTGGATTAAATTTGTCTGCTTTTATTCTCTTAAATTTGGCCTCTGTTTTAGGTGAGCCTTGTTTTAGGCATCATAACAGACACCCCATTTTAACCAAACCTACCCAAATTCATCCTCTTTCTTACACACTTTTGAGTCCCTCCACAGGAGCACAACCTTGGAGAGAGAAGATGGAATATTCATGGGTTCAGGGTGTCAGGGACAATTTCAGGCCCTATAACTGTGGGGCTGAGCTGTTCCCAGGCACAGATGATTGCTACTAAACCAGCTTTGCAAACCAGTAAATGAATGTACCAAGACTGGCTTAAAACCTTTTCAAGGGCCATTTTTCAAGACAATAAAGAAAAGATTACTGCTAATTTACTTCCACGGCCAAAAAAAAAGGAGTCACGCTGAGCTGGCAAGTAAATAAAATTTTATGAGGCTCCATTAATACTTTTGATCAGAGTTTGATTTGAGTTACATCCAACAATTACCTGAGTCTGAAGGCAGAAAATGATACTCAGGGTCTTTTGGGGCAATAGTGAGTTAAATTCAGAGAGCTCTTGGCATCTCTGTTATTTTGCTGGGCAGCAGCAGGTCTCCAGGCTCTGCTCCCACCTGACTGAGCGTCCAGCTGCAGGCACAAATGCCAGTGGCTGGTGATTTTCAAGGCAAGGAACAGTTTTATTTGCTTTATTTTCAAGCCAGAGAGGGCTTGGGGGTGGTTTTATGTCTTCAGCAAACAGAACTGCTTGGCCTTTTTTCTTTGCCTCTTGCTGGTCAGGTGCTGTGGCTGTGTTTAATTCCTGTGGTCTGAGCCTGCAAGTTCAGATTCCAAACCAAACACAGGATTTTTAACATGTGGGTTTAAAACTGTGTGCACAGACTTGGTTGGTTAAATAAAAGGATTTATGTTTGTACAGACACACTCACATTACCTGTAGGTGTGTTCACACATTGGATATTTCTGGAACACGGAAAACCTTCAGCTGAGTAAAGATTCGAAATCCCTTCTAGTTTGAATCAGCAGAGATTCATTATATTGGTAATTATATTATTATTAAATTATATAATAATAGCATTAAACCCAATGTTTTATATTATTATTATAAAGGCTCACAGCCAAAATCCAGAAGATCCAGGAGAGTGCAGAAAGAACAACTCGATTTATACAATTCTGTTTTTTGGTGAATGAGCTCTCCCTGATGATGATGTCAGGAATACTTTTTAAGAAGCTGAATTTTGGGGAGAGGGCATTTTTTCCTGTAAGATAGGAAGGGAAGGTCTCTTGTAAGAAAATGTGTGATTTCAGAAGGATCCCCTGTGCCTTCAAGAAAACTTATCCAAGCAGATCTTATAGAAACAGCAAAATGTGGGTTTGCCCCATAAAATTTCCCATTAGAAATTTCCCATCACAGTTGATGACTTCAGAGAGAAAAAACTTGAGATACTCTGCAAAACTCAGAATCAAATGTTGCCCTAAACATGGACCAGTCCAGTCTTTGAACAAAAAACCATGAGGAGGCTCCCAGAGAAGTGTCCCAGGAATATTTGCTGAAAGTTGTGCCAACTCTCTTTGGATAAACCAAAATTACTTAGTTCATCAGTGTGGGTGCAACTGGAGGGGCTGGAGCACAGGTCACCAAAACCTGACAGCTCTTCTGTGTTTGTTTATTCATTCCTTCCTCCCCAGCTGATTAATAATGGAAGATAAATGAGGAACACTGAAAACAAAGGTCAGAAATGGGATTTGTTGTCTTCTTCCTCACAGGGTGTTTGTTCTCTGGTGTTCTCTCATTTATAATGCATGTGCTTCACCTTTCCTGTATGTGCAGGTTTACCTGGAGGCAGGAAAGGGATTCTGGGCTTTCTTTTCACAATCCTATCGATTTCCACATGGCCTCCCATTCCCAGCAGGAAATAAATTGCATCCTGGACAGTTTCCAAAGGGAGCTATAGAGGCAGGTACTGAGAGTGCTGAGAGCACTCCTCACCCTGCAAACCCTCGGAGATGGGGCTGCCTGCTGATATTTCCTCATCCTGCCCTGGCTCTGTGAACCCTGACAGGTGAAGGTTTTGCTTTCTTGGATAAGTTTTCTCCCTTCAGCCTCGGATCCCTTTGCCCCCACCCTGTGCTGCAGCAGCAGAGCTCACCCTGCTGAGGTTGATCAGAGCTGCTTTAATTTGGGATGGACAAAGCTGCTGGTGGTGAGCTTTTCTCTTTAGTGTTGTGTTCAGAACCAACACTGCTGAAGCCTGGGAACTGTCCTTTGCAGTTTCCTTCCTCCTTCCCCACCATTCCCTGAAGTCCCACAATCATCATCTCTGGCTGCAGCTGGAAAAGGTGGGGGAAAGGAGAGAAGGGTGTTTCTGAGAGCTGTTTCCTTGTGGTGACAGTGACTTCAGGGAGTGAGGAGGGCTCTGGCTTCATCTCCCCATAAAATTGAGAAAAATCCACCAGATGCTTGCAGGTTTTGGGTTGTATGAGTGGCTTTCTCAGGAAATCAGTCTTGGAGCAAGGAAACACAGAGACTGAGAGTCTCTGTTCATGTTGGGTCTAAAATATGTGACAGAGCTGATCTGCCTGGGCCACCACACGGAAACCTGGCCAGTGCTTTATTCACACCAAAACTGAAGACTTTGGCCACATGGAAACCTGGCCAGTGCCTTATTCACACCAAAACTGAAGACTTTGGCTGCATGGAAACCAGGCCAGTGCCTTATTCACACCAAAACTGAAGACTTTGGCCACATGGGAATCTGGCCAGTGCCTTATTCACACCAAAACTGAAGACTTTGGCTTGGTTTCTCCTAATTGCTGCAGGATTGGGTTCCTTGGTGGCACCAAAGAGTTCACTGAGGTGGCATTGTCATATTCAGGGTGAGGTTTGGTAGCAGGTTTGATATGGGGCTACAGACCTCAGGCAAGGTATCCCTGAACCCTCAAGAGCTGTTTCCATGGGATTCCCAGGGAATTCCCCAAGACTGCCAGAGCTCCAGGAGCATTTGGAAACTGCTCCCAGGGATGCTCAGGGTGGGATTGTTGGGGTGTCTGTGCAGGGTCAGGAGCTGGACTGGATCATCCTTGTGAGTTCAATTCAGGATATTTTATAATTCCTTGATTGATTGATTGAAGGGATACAGGCAATACAGTCTGTGGACGGATCTGAAGACCCCGTGTTAAATCTCTGCTCTTCTTATCACCAAAGTTTGTGATTGCTGAGTCCTGGCAATGAAAACCACCCAGAGGAGGCCTGACATGGCAGTTTGAGCAAGCATTCATCTCTACTTATTTCTCCACTTATAAATGAATGAAAAATGATTTTTTTTCTTTCTTCCCTCCCTGTGGGACAGTGACATGCAGATACTTCTCAACTAACATTTAGGAACACAGATCACCTGTTGCTGGTGTGATGAATTATGGCATCTATGAACTGGGTCCATTCTTTAATTCAATTTCTTATTCTCCAGTGGCAACACTCCCATTGCCGTGTGGGGAACTCATCTGGACCTCATCCAAAACCCTCAGATCCGGGCGAAGCACGGCGGAAAGGAGCACGTCAACGTGAGTATGACTGGGGAGGGGACACCTTGGGGACAGGGGCTGGTGAAATCTCCTACTGCAGCCTGAAATCTCCTACTGCAGCCCAAAAAAAGGGCGTGACTCGTTCCCAGAAACATTATCCCATTCCTGAAGGACGCAAAAAATTAAAAAGGGCTGGAACCAAACTTTAGGGTCTTCTGAGATCTACACCTTTGATTTGCCTCTCCAGCTTCCTGGGATTTGTATCAGGTAACATGATATCCAAACTAGAATCCTGAGCACAGCTGAGCATGCACTGCACAAAGGCTTTTGGAGAAACACCCAGAGTGTGGGATCTCACTGCAGGGTAGTAGCGAGGTTTTGGGCAATCTGTGCTGTACAAAAAATAAGGGAAGGAAATGAAGGCAGGGAAAAATGCTGGCACTGGCAGTCCCAGAGGCTGAGCCCTCTCAAGAGGCATAGGATGCCCAGTTGAAGTGCAAATACACCTGCCCCAGAACTGTGAGGTGCAGAACAGCACAGAAATTACCTTCTAGGTTCCATATTTTCCAAAAACCCTCCTTGTGTTGTGTTTTCCCCAGAACTGCGAGGTGAAGAGAAGCACAGAGATGACCTGCCAGGCTCCATATTTTTCATAACCATTCTTTGTATTGGGTTTTTTCCCCAGAACTGCAAGGTGCAGAACAGCACAGGGATGACCTGCCAGGCTCCATATTTTCCATAACCACTCTTTGTATTGGGTTTTTTCCCCCAGAACTGTGAGGTGCAGAACAGCATTGGGATGACCTGCCAGGCTCCATATTTTCCATAACCATTCTTTCTGTTGCTTCTTTTTCCCCCAGAACTGCGAGGTGCAGAACAGCACAGAAATGACCTGCTACGTTCCATATTTTCCAAAACCCCTCCTTGTGTTGGTTTTTTTCCCCCAAAACTGCGAGGTGCAAACAGCACAGGGATGGCCTGCCAGGCTCTGTATTTTCCATAAATATTCCATGTGTTGGGTCTCTTTCCCCAGAACTGTGAGGTGCAGAACAGCACAGGGATGACCTGTCAGACTCCATATTTTCCATAACCACTCTTTGTATTGGGTTTTTTCCCCCAGAACTGTGAGGTGCAGAACAGCACTGGGATGACCTGCTACGTTCCATATTTTCCAAAAACCCTCCTTGTGTTGGTTTTTTTCCCCCAAAACTGTGAGGTGCAGAACAGCACAGGGATGACCTTTCAGGCTCCATATTTTCCATAACCATTCTCTGTATTGGGTTTTTTCCCCCAGAACTGTGAGGTGCAGAAGAGCACAGGGGTGACCTGCCAGGCTCTGCATTTTCCATAACCACTACTTGTGTTGGTTTTTTTTCCCCCAGAACTGTGAAGTGCAGAACAGCACACAAATTACCTGCCGGGCTCTGCATTTCCCATAACCACTCTTTCTATTGTTTTTTTCCCTCAGAACTGCGAGGTGCAGAACAGCACAGAGATGACCTGCCAGGCCCCAGCGCTGGCCGTGGACCCCAATCACCAGTCCGAGCTCGCCGAGCGCCCAGAGGAGTTTGGCTTCATCCTTGACAACGTGCAGTCCCTGCTGATCCTCAACAAAACCAACTTCACCTACTATCCCAACCCAATCTTTGAGGTTTTCAATCCCTCAGGGATCCTGGAGTTGAAGCCAGGAAGTCCCATCATCTTAAAGGTGAGATGAGGACCAAGGACCGGATGAGGAAGGACAAACAAATTCTTCCTCTCTGTGTCTGCCAGCACCCCATAAATCTTCCTGATTTTATTCTAGAAATTTCCTCCATTCCTTGCCCCATATGGAACCATATCAGAGTCACCACCAGCAAACACCAAGCACTGCCCACACACATAAATAAAAATGATTAACCCCTGATGTAGATTCCTGCATGCAGCCTAAATTTATACCCACTGCTGCTGACCAGAGAAAATTTCCTACCCTTGCAATGGGGCTGACAGTTAAATACCCATCTCTGTTTCCTTTCTTGGACATTCAAGACCTTCCTCTCAGTCCTGCTTAAACCCAAACCAGACCTTTCCCATTTCTGTAAACTGCACAGCAACACAGAGAAGGAATTTTGTGATGCAGCATTTCTGTGTCAGTATTTTCACACGGTGAATATGCAAAGAAATAATTTCACCTTCAGATGCTTTTTGCACAGTTTGGAAAGGGGTCTGACTTACTTGGCTATGTTCAGTGAGGGCTTTATTGTGCAGGACTCAGATGGAACATTTCTCATTCAGTTCCAGAGAGGGAGGAGCAGGACAGGCTGTTGTGACTGATTTGGGTCTGTAGCCACTCGTGCTGTTCCCTGCGTGACTTTCTAAATTGGCTTTTCCTCTCCGTGTTAGCAAATGGTGAACTACAAATATTGTAATAGAATCATATTTAGGTTGGAAGGGACTTTAAAGATCATTTCATTCCAACTCCCTGCCATGGGTAGGGATATCTTCCATTAGACCAGGTTGCTCCAAGCCCCATCCATCCAACCTGGCCTGGAGCAGAGTCAGTGCTCAGCCATCCACTGCTATCAAATGCAAAATCCACACTTGCATCTCAGGAATCAGCCAGAGGGGGAAAGAAAACTCTTTGCTGATACTTATTTGGTTATTTTGGGGTGTGATATTCCTTTCTGTGCAGGGCAAGAATCTGATCCCACCGGTGGCAGGAGGGAATGCCAAACTGAACTACACCGTTCTGGTGGGTGAGAAGCCCTGTGCAGTGACCGTGTCAGATGTGCAGCTCCTCTGTGAGTCCCCAAACCTCATTGGAAGGCACAAAGTGATGGTAAGTGGGGCCTGACCCTCAGCTTCTGCTGCCTGGGTGGCTTGGGAGGGCACAGCCATGCTGAAGAGCTGGCAGAGAGCTCCAAGGGGTTTGCATCACCATTTGCCTTCCCAGGAGCATCAGGGACCCTTTTTGGTACAATATCCTCCTCAAGGAGAGCTTGGAGGAATAAAACAGGAAGAGTGACCTGGAGATCTTTGTGGACAGTGAGAAACCTTTCATGATCAAATCCCAGTAGAAGAGTTTGCCTCTCTTTTGTTTTTGTATGGACTGTGTGAACCCTTGATGCTCATGTGAGATCTCACATGTAACATGTTCCTACACACCATTGTTAAATTCAGCACAGTCCCCATCACTGATTGACATGCTGGTGACTAAAATTTGCCTTTATGTAGGCAGAGAAAAAAATGCAGGATGTGGACAATAGTGTGACTGGACTTTGAGGTTCTGGCATCTATAAAACTCAGTGTAGTCCTACATATCCTTCCTGGAACCCGTGAAGAATGGACCTGGTGATTGCATCAGAGGGAGCTTCTCCTCCTCTCACCGTTTATTTATTTACTCCTTTTTTCACTTTCCTCTTGATAATTTGAATTCCTTGATGCTGCTGCTTGATAAACAGCATATCAGCAAACAGCCTGGAGTTGTACCAAGCTGTGGGTGGGAACAACAAAAGCTGACAACTGCCATCAATGTTTCCCATTCCTCGTGAACAACTTTTTTTTCCCAGCTCTCTGTTGCTTCCCCCAAAGCTGTATTTGTCACGTATTAATTTATTAATTTCAGTGCAGAGAGAATCAGAGAGTTTAATGGAGACACACTGCTCTTTAAAAAGATTTCTGTGGGAACTTTTAGGAAGCAAAGTTTAATGTGACCATTTTGGGTCTTGTTTGTGGCTGCTGCTGGGATCCCTTGTAGTGGCTACTTAACTTCTCTGTGCCAGATTTTGTCATCTGGAAAATAGAGGTAATAATCCTTTCCAGCCATGCAAATACACCGTGACTCTCGATTCATCGCAAAGCACATTAAGACCCTCCAAGAGGAGCAATAATGAAGTGAGAGATTTTTCTCTGCGTGAAAACCAAAGCTTTTGAGCACGGCAATAAATGTTCCCTGCCATTTTCATGGGTATAATTAAACATATGGTTAGTCAGAGACGGACAAAGCCGGTCCTGGGGAGAGAAAACTCAAAGCCAGGTGAGCAAAAATCAACCCCTGGGGATCCAGGACGATGGACATCTGGGCTGGTTGTACTAATTGGGAAGATTCTCTACTCCTGCAGCTTGGGACAGTTTAAGTGAAGGCAAAGATTAAGAACAATCCCTTTTTAAGGATGCTGGTCAAATGAGGAATGCTGCTGGGAAGCTGTGAAGGTGCTCAAGGATGGACTTTGCATCTGGAACCAGGGCTGGGAAATGCCTCCTCCAGCATGGCACAGCTCTGCTGCTCAGGCTGGGACCAAATGAGTCCCCCTGTTTCACACAAACACCTCTTTGATAGCCAGGATAACTGACAAGTAGTTCATCCTCCTGATTCTACCAAAGATTCACCGTGTGACCTTGAGGAAATTGGTGAACAAACCTTTCCTTGCAAAGCGAGGTGTCCACGATCTGAGAGGGCCGTGGGAGTGAATCAACCATTGCAACAGAGATTATTTCTAAGAGAAGGAGCAGCAGCAATGACACACATTGATGTCAACACGCTTTTGATCTGGTTCAGCTGTCTTTTACACAATGACAGAGTTAAGTATTTGAAAAAAAAAACAGCAAAGAAATAAAAAGCCTGGGTTGAAATGGTTGAAAAGAAGATTGACTAAAACTCAGAGGCAAGTTTTCTCCATGGAAAAGAAAGGGGTGTGAGGAAGGTCCATGCGTGGCTGCATCGAAGAAGGTCTGCAGGGAAGATGTGGAATACATTTGAAGGGTTACTGGTGTCTGATGCAGTCTGGAAAATCACACCAGACTCTGCATAATGAATGGAGAAATGTCAAAAGGAACAGCTGAAGTTCAGGGTGTGATTCACCTCATCCTAAGAGATAATTTCATTTGGCCAGGACAAACTTGCACCAGGAAAGACACATCTTCAGAACTCCTGAACTCCTACAGGTGGCTACTGAGACTGTGTTGGAGAAAACTGGGCTCTGACATAGAGCTCATTTAGAACATTTGGTGTAATTTAGAACAAATTCGTGATTAATAGCCTTAACAGGTGGCCAAACTGTTGTTTAGCAATATGGTGAGTCCATGTTTATTCTTTTGGACGATAAAAATAGTTTCCTCCAGAACAACTTGGTGGCCCAAGAAATAAAGTAGGGCTTTATCTACATATTTTCTTACATTTCTTTTAAATTTTCACAATAACACTGCAGCCTCAGAGGCTTTCTTCTTCAAGAGACAGATTCCCTCAGATCATGGCAGTTTCACTCATGGATTGTGAGACCTTCCCAGTGATGGAACCACCTTTAAAGAGGAGCACACTGGGCCTAACTTTGAGCTAAACCTTTTGGAGCTTAGATCTCTCATCATTAATGGAGAGAAATGAGAACTTCTGCTGAACAAAATGTCTCATCTCAAAGTCAAAGGTGTCAGAAGCAGCTCACATAAATCAGATCCTGAAAGTGTTTTTTCTCTTTGTTGACTCTGGAATGGAGCATCAGTGCCTGACTCGGATGTGGAATATTTGGTGAGAGAAATCCCACCCATGGAGATGGGTTGTTCCTCCAGCTTTGAGGATGAACCTGCACTGGGATTTGGGATGGGGCTGTTTAAGTCTAGGCTGATATTCCTTGAATGGGCTTATCTGGCTGCATGGCTTGGAGAAAGAGAAAATGAAACAGAACCAATCTATTTATTGATCCACTGACAGGAAGGAAAGTGTGTGAGCTGGTGAGCAAATTTTGCAGTGAGGATTTGGGGCAGTGGCCTTGGGAACAATTTCCAGTGCATGGATTAGGATGAGAGTTTGGCCGTTTGTCTGCTCAGTTGGGCAGGCCACGTTCCAACAGCAAATCTCAACATTTAAAAGAGAGTTGGACTTTGCATTTTGAAATAGGTTGGGAAATTTGTTACTGCTGAGGTTCCTTGGCCACTGAAATGATCCCCAAACCATCAGTCATGGTACCAAATGGTCATCCTGCAACTTTGCTACCTGATCAGTTGAGTTTAGGATTAGTTTTGTTCCTCATTGTGGACATTTTATCTCTCCAGACCTCATCCTAAAATGGCACAAGAGGACCTTGTGGATGGAAATGAGTTTTTTTCAGACACTCACTTTGGTCTTGTCCATGAGATGAGGGTTATAGTTGTGTCTCTTTGGCCAGGACCCACTGAGGAGCAGGTTACACCTGGTGGTAAAGCAAAACAATTGGGACTGGAAAAAATTCCAGGAGATGGTGAGGTGACAGAGATTTGTGTCCCCAGAAAGGGTTGGGATGGAAAGCCCCTGGGAAAATTCATTAATTCCTGATTCTGCTCCGTAGTTTCTTCTACCAGCTCCAGCTGGACCAGTTTCCTTCTTCTGCAGCCTGGAGAGGAAATCTGGCATGTGCCTGAGCTGAGATGTGGAAAATCCTAGGATTAAAATGTGACCAGGAGGGCTGGAGACAAACTGAGTAACTGAGAGCCACTGGCAGGAAGGCAAGGCTGGCCACCAAGCTGGGATGTTGGGGAGAAACATGAGGAGATGTGAGGGAGAGCTCCTCAACAGAGGAAGAAAGCAGTTTAATTCACACTGTAGCGGTCCCAGTTGTAATGGGGAGCAGGAAACACTCACCCCTGGGATTCTAACTGGGTTTGTGCCTGGCAGCAGGATTGTGCCCTTTGTGCAGTGCCAGCTGGGTCTCTCTGAGCTCCCCAAGCTCATTTGGGAGGATGTCATGGGGGGACTCACCATCCTTCAAGCTCTTTGTGTGGCATCTCCCCATCTTTCTGCTGATCTACAACCATCATTCCCAACCACAGCACAGTCCTAGGAGCCTTTTTATACTTCAGGCCAGCCAGCAGAGCTTTTCTCACCACCTCTCACCCACCTCTCAAGCTTTCCTGCTCTACAAATAGCCTTGAACAGCCTCGTAGCAGCCAGGAGTGTCCTGTGGGATTCCTGTTGGGAGTGGTGTTCATGTTGTAATGAAGGGCTCTGAGGGACTTTCTTCAGCAGAACATTTTGTTGGGCTTGCAGCAGGAACTCTTGCAGGGTTTCCTCGGGTTGTTGAAAGCAAGGCCCTCGCACAGCATCTTCTTCCAGAGGCTGGAAGCTGCCCTGGGAACCTCTGGAAACATGTGGAAAAGAAAAAGCTGTGCTCAGCTACGACAGCATCTGCAGCTGCCCTGACAATGTATGGCTAAAAAGGGGCTGAAAAAGCATGGGCCAGGCTTTGTGGGGCTGATGATTTTTTTTTTTTTTTTTTTTTTTTTTACTGTTCCTGGAGGCTTCCAAGTACAGTTTTATGTGGTGGAAGGATCTAAATAAAATATTGAATCTGATTTCTGCAGCCCCACTGTACTGACTGGGTCAGGTGTCCTCTGCCCCACTGTGGGGTTAGGACCCATCAGGCCATAACCATGAGCTCTGTGATCTTTATTTTGGGACTGAGTGACATCAGTGCCCTGTACAACACATCAGGATGAGGAGTGAAAAATCCAGAATGAAATCCAAATTGATATTGAAAAATTATGATTGGTAACTCATCTCACCATGAATACTTTTTTTTTATTTTGTTGGGTTCATGGTCACTCTGCCAACAGAAGTGATTCCAGCTGGCATTTCAGGTGTTTTTAAGCTGCTCCCTATCCAAATAATTCCCCTTTTGGCTTGGGAGTCAAGTGGAAGTCACCATTCACCCTCAGCAAGGGACACAATGGAGTTATGGAATTCCTCTGTGTTCCTGCTTGCTTGACAGTTTCAATGCAGCTCTTTGCTGCTTTCCCTCTAGGCTCGTGTAGGAGGCATGGAGTTCTCCCCAGGGATGGTGTACATCTCCCCGGACAGCCCCCTCAGCTTGCCAGCCATCGTCAGCATCGCGGTGGCTGGAGGGCTCCTCATCATCTTCATCGTGGCCGTGCTGATCGCCTACAAACGCAAATCCAGGGAGAGCGACCTCACCCTAAAACGCCTGCAGATGCAGATGGACAACCTGGAGTCCAGGGTGGCACTGGAGTGCAAAGAAGGTAGGATGAGGAAAGTGATCCGTCAGTACTTCAATTTCTCTATTTCCACGTCTCTGTACCCCTGGGATTCTTCAGTGTTTAACTCCACACTCCACAGACAGTGCTGAGCTCCTGCTCTCCCATTTTCACACAAAACAATTCCTCTGCAGCCCCAAACTCAAGGACACCTCCCTGTGCCAGGCCCCAAGAGATGGAAACAACAGAGAATTGGGGGGAGCCAAGTTGGAGTCAATGACTGCATTGGCTGAGCTGCAATTGGAGGATTCAGCCCCGATGTGCAAATGGACAAAAGTGAGAAAGGGTGAAAACCCGTGAGCCATTGTCCATTGTGGGTGTGGGACTGCCCTGAATGGCCCTGAAGGCTCTGCCATCAAGAGAACTGCTTGAGGTTCTCTCAATTTTGTCCAGACTCTCTTTTAGGTAAGCCTGGTTCAGGCATCACAGGCAGGATGACTCTGTGTCAGTGTTGGTAGGAGAGAACCACCCAGCCACAGAGCTTGGAGCCAAAACCACCATGTTGAACCCCTGTGTGTGGCTCAAACCTCAGTCTAATCTGGCTTTGCCTGTTTTCCCTGAGTCCAGGCTTTCTCCATCCCATCCTAACTGGATTTGATAATTCAGAGTCCACAGAAAGCCTCGGCACACATCCCTGGGAAAAGGCTGTGCAATGGGAAAGGTGACACTACTCTTGCCCACTCCTTCCTCTCCACATGTTACCTCTCCTCATTCTCCTACACGTGGATCTGGGGGCTGTTCCCATCCTGGTGAGGGTGATCTGGATTTTCCCTGCTCCATGAGTTGTTGTGTTTTTTGCCAGCCTTTGCAGAGCTGCAGACAGATATCCACGAGCTGACGAGCGACCTGGATGGAGCTGGGATCCCATTCCTCGACTACCGAACCTACACCATGAGGGTGCTTTTCCCTGGCATTGAAGATCATCCAGTCCTGAGGGATCTGGAGGTAAAAAACAACATTTCCTGCTTCTGGCTCCTCTCATGCCTCCCTTTTCAGTCCTGGATTCCACAGATTCTGTGTCAGTGGTGGGGATATGATGACTTGATCATGCTGTGTCCTACTCGAGGTGAATCAGATCCTCATTAAAAATCTGGGTTGAAAAGGGAAATATTCACTGTTATCTTAGATCATATTAGATCATAAAAATCATTTAGGTTGTAAAAGACCCCTGAGATCATCGATTCCAATCACCAACCAATGCTGCCAATTCCATCACTCAACTGTGTCCCCAAGTGCCACATCCACACACTTTTTGAACACTTCTAGGGATTGTGATCCCACCATTCCCCTGGGCAGCTTATTCTGGCTCCTCATCACCCTTTCAGTGAAGAAATTCTTCCTAAAAGCCAATCTAAACCTCCCCTGGCACAACTTTAAGGCCGTTTCCTCTCATCCTGTCACTCCTTACCTGTTAAATTCTGTTTGATCGCTCACTTATTTGGAAGACTCTCATAAATCCATATGCATTAGGTCTACTCAATTAAGCTTCTCTTTGGCCTTAACCCTTCTGTGGCTTCATTTTTAGGCTGGATTTAATATTTTCTGCCATTCAGGGGAAAGGAAAAACAGTAGAGTGACAGAGGTGCATGTTTGCCTGTGTCATCCAGCTTTGTATGACCCTCACAAGAGGATCTACAAACTACCAAGGGGTTGTTTTTTCCGTGGCAAGTCCTATAAAATCAAGTTTCTGTCACAGAGGGAGGTTCACCTTTGTTGCACTCTGGTTTGCAGTGAGATCAGAAAATCTCAGCAGCAGTCTGTCCATTCCCTGCCCACATCTTCCTCCTCCATCCCAGGAGGGAGAGTGGGAGGACTGTGAGATGTTGTCCACAAATCTTGGGGTCTGCACACAGCCTGTGTTACCTGAGTGGTGACAAAAGCTTGAAGGGAGCCCAGGTGAGCTCTGCCAGGCTAAAATCTCCTCTGGCCTCTGGCAGATGGACGGGCTCTGCTCTAGGAATATTTGGGCTGGAGAATCAGGAGCCACACTGTGGCCAAGGTGTTGGCTGAGCTCTCTGCAAAGCCTTTGGCAGGCTCTGAGCTTCGGAGAAGCTCTGGCACGAGTCTGGGAGATTGCTGGAGGCCAGGACTGGGCTGGGTTGGCAGGAAGGAGGAGCAGGAGCTGGCACAGGCAGGACCACGCTTGGCTGGCTGTGTAATCAGAGATTCTGCTCGGTTTTGCTCCTGCCGCTTGGAAGAGCCAAAATTCACCCGATGGTGTGGAGAGAGATGTTGGAAAAGCCGATCTGTCAGTGAGGAGGGCTTGTGGGACTGGGCAGGAGGCTTTAACTACCCTAAAGATTTGGGGTGTAGAGCAAAGGGCCTCCAGCTGCTTTCCCTCAGGACGGGCAGATCAGCAGCTCCAACACACGAGCAGGAGGAGCGAGGGGTGCAGAGCCTGCCTGTCACATGTGTGTGCACACAAACACCTCCAAAATCCCATCACACATGTGTAAAAACACCTCCCTGCCTGTCACATGTGTGTGCACACACAAACACCTCCAAAATCCCATCACATATGTGTGAAAAACACCTCCCTGCCTGTCACATGTGTGTGCACACACAAACACCTCCAAAATCCCATCACACGTGTGTGCACACACAAACACCTCCAAAATCCCATCATATGTGTGCACACACAAACACCTCCCTGCCTCTCACACGCGTGTGCACACATGAACACTCCCTGCTCTACACGCTGTACAACACAACACCTCCCTCCTCCCATCACACACGTGTGCACACACAAACACCTCCCTGCCCATCACACATATGCACACAAACACCTCCCTGCCCCTCACACATGTGCACACACAAACACCTCCCTGCCCCTCACACCCATGTGCACACACAAACACCTCCTGCCCTCACACGTGTGCACAAACACCTCCCTGCCTCTCAAGTGTGCGCAACAAACACCTCCCTGCCTCTCATGTGTGAACACACAAACACCTCCCTACCTCTCACATGCATGTGCACACACAAACACCTCAAAAATCCCCTCACACACGTGTGCACACAGAAACACCTCCTTGCCTCTCACACCCGTGTGCACACACAAACACTCCTCCCCTCTCACACTGTACAACACAAACACCTCCCTGCCCATCACACATGTGCACACAAACACCTCCCTGCCCATCCACATGTGCACACACAAACACCTCCCTGCCCATCACACGTGTGCACACACAAGCACCTCAAAAATCCCCTCACACACGTGTGCACACACGAATATCTCCAAAATCCCCCCATCCTGCTGCCATCCCCATGTTCATTAACCCCGGCCAGCTGATCACAGAGCAGCATCTGACCCCTGCAGAGGCCTCGGCGTGGATGCTCCCTATGCAGACAGACACTGAGCTAATGTTTCAATCCAACACCTTTGATCTCTTCTCCCTTTCATTCCATTCATTATATTTTTCTCCTTAATCCTTTGTAAAGCTTCACCAGCTCTCTCAGTGTCAATGTCTTCGGCTACCGAGGTGAAGGCAGCTCCCATTTGTCTCCCTTCTCTGTAGCACCCAGAAGGAATTGCTATTTATTGCAAAAGGCCCCAGCACAGATCCCACAGCGAGAAGGTCTTACTTATTTCCAGTTCATTTGCTAATTAACTGCTTCCAGATGCAGCGCAAAACACTTTCCTTGTTATTTTCTTCTAATTCTCCATAATAACCCAGGGATAGACAATATTAAATGTTCAAGCAAGTGAGTTAAAAAATAATTATTGGCGGGATGGGTGGCGGTGGTTTGTTGGTTGGTTGGTTGTTTCAAGCTATTTAGGAAGTAATTTATTTGCTGGATGCAAAAAGAGTTGAGAACTCTAATTTCCAAAATTAAAAAGTAATCACTCTATATGGGGCCTTGCATAGCTTAGTTTTTTTTAAGCATGCCAACTTATTTTGAATTAAAGTGCCAACTTTGGGTGGTTATTAATTCATGTATGCCATGGTGACATGTGTTGCTCTGTGGTGAGACCTTCCAGCTTCCAGGGAAGCTTTTTCAAGGGCTGGAACAGCTTCAGCAGCATGGAGGGTTGGGTTTGAGGTTCCCTGTTTATGTTCCATGAATGCCTAAAGCCAGAAGGACCAAAGAGGCTCCAGCAGTGAGGTCCTGAATTCTTCCAGATCAAAATGAATTCATCAGCCTCCCACAGCTGAGAAATATGAGACTTAACAACCTCTCTGTCTCCAAACCACCCAAATCTCGGGGTTCTACTGCAGTGAGGCCTCCAAGGCAGGTCCCATCTCGGGGTGTCCCCTCAAACCTTCACCTGCCTTGCTCTTCAAACCAAGTCCCAGTTCCATGGTCACATCTCAGCTGCTGCCTCACTGCATCTCTTATCTCCTCAAAACCTCACCCTGCCCTCTCTTGCCCATTAATTTTCTTGCCCATTTATTTTCTTCGTTTTTTTTTTCTCCCAGCTCCCTCAAGCTAAACCCCAAACTTCTGTGAGCAGGCTCCTTGCAGCGATGAGAAAGAAGTTTTGGATGACATTAGAGTAAGACTTCAGTCTGACTAAAATAACAATATAGCGTGGCAAGGTGACACAATTAGGCGCTAGAAATCCCTTTCGGATGTACTACTCACAGAGGGAAATACAGGGTTGGAAAAAATCATCTGTGATGTGGCTGGAAGTCTTCTCAAACTTCCTAATAATTCGAAGATTTACAAATTCTCTTCCTGTCTTTCCTCAACTGGAGGAGCTGGAGAGATGAGAGCAGGGAGGTGACAAAGTGTACGTGACAAAGGGAAGTGTGACAGTGGGAAATGAGGAAAAGGGACAAACTCCCTTTTTTTCTGGTGCAGGTCCCTGGCTACCGGCAGGAGCGGGTGGAGAAGGGGCTGAAGCTCTTTGCCCAGCTCATCAACAACAAGGTTTTCCTGCTGTCCTTCATCCGCACGCTGGAGTCGCAGCGTAGCTTCTCCATGCGCGACCGCGGCAACGTGGCCTCGCTGATCATGACGGTGCTGCAGAGCAAACTGGAGTATGCCACTGATGTCCTCAAGCAGCTCCTGGCCGACCTCATCGACAAAAACCTGGAGAGCAAGAACCACCCCAAGCTGCTGCTGCGCAGGTGAGGGTGTCTGGGTGTGGAGGGAGCCGGGCTGGGAGGGTTGTGCATGCATAAACGTCGTCATCATCTTTGGGGATGTGGATCTTGCTCCATCTCCTCCCTATCCAAAAAGTTGTCACTGATTAAAAGCTACAAAACTAATCCACTTCTGGATTTTCACATGGATCCTCCAGAAATTTTCATAAGGACAGAAAAAACTCAATCCTTATTTTGGACTCTTTGCATGCTCAAGATGCTGATTCATTCTTTTGCTTCCCTTTAACCTGAAAACAAAAGAATATCACAAATGTGGTGCATTAAATCCCTGGTGAGAGGATGACAACTTTTTCCATCTCCTGCCTGGGACATGGCATTCCCAGCTTTGTTTTTTTGTTCCTGAGTTAACTGTGGACACGTGGAGAGTCTTCAGCTGCATTGTGGGATCTCATTTCTCTCCCAGAGCTGGGAGTTTGTGGAAATCAGCAGAAGAATGGGACAACAGCAGTGGTTTCAAGCTTGAATTGGTGCTTCTTGGCTTGGTCTAAAGTCTGAACTTCAAAGTTCTGAGGGAAACATCAAATTAGGAATCCAGTGCTCTGTAATTAATGTTCCCTGCCTAGGGAAGTGCTGCCTCTTCTCCCTTTGGGATCAGATCCATCTCCTTTTCACAGACTGAACCACCCCTCCTGACCCAAGGACCCTAAATAAAATCAGAGGGAGTCTTCTGGAGATGGGTGGCCTTTGCCACTGCTCAGAGCTGACTCTGAGGAGCCTTCAGTTGATTCTGACAGATGGCTTGGACAGGGATTAGATCCCTGGTGCCTGCTGGGCTGGGAGATTTTTCATCTGGCACACAGCCCACGATGGAGAACCGGCAAAAAAGAAGCAGAAGGCATTTCCTGGCATTCAGGGCAGCCATGCCAGGGGCAGAGGCTGGACTTTGCTTTGGTGTCAGTTGACTTCCTGATGTGATTGAAGCCCTACAGCCTGGCTGGTGACCACCCTCCAGCTGTCCCCAGGCTTCCTGTCCATGCTTCTCCTCTGATGCTGGATGGCACTGCCTCCTTCCAGCTGCCTCCCCACCTCAATTCCTCCTTTTCCTTTCTTTTCCTCCATCTCTTTATCTTGTTTCTCACTCCTATCTCCTCCTGAGCAATCCCAACTTCCTTCTTTCTCCTTCTGCCATCTCTTTTCTAACTCTAGTCCTCTTTGCTGAAAATTAATTGTGGCCTTTGGAAGGAGAGCCAGCGAACAACAAAGGCACATCCTTGTGTTCCAAAAGGCACATCCACTGTTCCAAATCCTGGAAATATCAGGACAAGTTCTGGTGCACTGAGCACCAGAACAATGAATAGCTCAGCCTTGGGTTGGATGTTGGTGTGAGGTCCTCAGCTCTTTGGAGCAGCTGGATTCAGCCTGATGCTTCCCTTCCCTCCCCACAAGCCATGAAAATGATTTTTTTTTTCAGTTTTGGAGGTGTTTGGCAGAAGAAATGAGCTGGCAAAAAAAGATTTTCCCACCTCTCATGTGTCCAGTGTTCATCTCACATGACATCTGTGGCCTCAAAGAGATTTTCAGGGCAAAGAACAACAGCAAGAAACAAGAACCTCTGTGTGGCTTTGGTGAAAGCCAGGACAAGGACAACCCACTTTAACTCACCCAGCCAAGGGTCTTCTTTTTTCTTGACCACCAGCATTTGTTCTGGAGCCAACACAGTGTGTCCACACCACTTTTACAGGTCCTTGTGCAGGAAAAGCTCACCCTGGATTCTCGAGATGGATTTTTGTTTGATTGAGAACAGAGTGCTCAAGGGCAGAAGCTCTGTGAATTTGTGCCACATTGACACATTGAGGAGCATAATCACTCCCAAATGCCAGGGAGATAGGCAGTGCCAGATAACTGCTCCCCAAGGACTGAGATCTGTCTCTCCTGAGTATTTATACAGCCTACTTGACATATGGCCTGGCTCTGAGCTCCTCAGATTTGATGGATTTATCCTCCCCGAGCTCTTTGAAGAAGATTCTCTCGAATGTTGTCAACTCCTTCTCGTTGTTGGAGAAACTGAAAAATAGCTGTACAGGGACTTGTAGTCACAGGAGAATTGACAGGGCAGCAGGGATTTTCCTGCAGGCTTCTGAAATCCAAAACTAAAACAGAGTAAATTCTGATGGTGCCACACCAGAATTCTAGTAAGAGCAGTAAGATGGACAAGGAAAGTATTTTGACTGGCCATAGTACATAATGACTAACTCATTTTTAATTTGCTTTCTTCTCCCTGGCCGATTTTAGGACAGAGTCTGTGGCTGAGAAAATGCTCACCAACTGGTTCACCTTCCTCCTCTACAAGTTCCTCAAGGTAAGAGGAGCAGCACACCAGGAAAAACAGCTGCTTTAAAGCATTTTTCCTTGGTGAGGTTTAGTTGGGGTGAAACTTCCCAGATAAAAAATTAAAGGCTTTTTTTTTTTGTTTTTTTGCCCCTGGAAGGAGGTCACTGCCTAATAGGAGCTGGGCTATTTTCTTTGTTAGAGAGGCAGCCCATTGGTGTGAAAGAACTTGAGTGGAAGAATTTGGGGCACCCCCTGATCTCTCTCATTCCTCCTGGAGGGGTTTATGTAGTGAAATAAAAGTATTTTCAGTTTTTGAAACCTGTCGGTGACTGCTGTGGGGATCCAATTTCCGTTTGGGGACCCACATTGAGCCTCAAGAATCACAATTGCTAAGGCACCGAGCTCAGAGCCAGCCTTTCTGGAAAAACCTGGGCTCTCCACCTCTCCCCCACTCCCACTGCAGCTGCTAAACATCCTCCCACCTCACTGCCTCATTTGGACACAATAACCACCTCTGCCTGGCAATTCAAGGCTTTACAAATAACCCCCAATCCCCCTGAGCCTTCCCCCAGTTCAAGGACGAGCACATGGGAAAGTTTTGAAGGTCCCTGGAAGGTAATTTCAGTGCCTTCAGTATCAGATCCCCGCTCTCAGCTGAAAGGAAAGGATATAAGGAGGTGACTCTCTAAAGAGCTGCTTTTATAATAGGCTTTTTTCACCCCACTCAGCTACTTGTCTTCTTGCCTTAGCCTGAGCAGAGGCCTGATAAGGGCAGGAGACAGGCTCACAGAAGCAATATGCTGCTGGCAGATAAGCTAATTAAGTGGGAGACAGGTGTAGGGACTGAAAAAGGGGCCACTTTGCTTCCCATTATTAACTTGTTTTCGCTGGGATTTACACCAGGGGAAAATGACCTCGCTCGTTGAGTTGGGACAGAGAGGAGGGGAGGAAGAGGGGACGGTGAAGGGGAAGGGGAGCAGACAGGATCCGAATGATGCTTGATGATTTTTGCCTTTCCTTTCATGTACCATTTTTTATACTTTTATACATTTTCTGTACCCTTTATGTATCCCTTGTTCCCCTTAGCCCACATGTTTGTAAATTCCTGGAGCCTGATATTCCAGCTCAGTTTAGGAGTTCTGCTGGGCAGAGAGACCAAACATCCTCAGGAAGGGTCAGCGTGCCCTGTGCTGTCTTAAACCCCAGCTCCAGCTTTGGGTGAATCCTTCTGTCCAGAACATCTTGTGTAAACTGAGTTCTGACCTCATCTGGGGGGGATTCATTAGAACAGGGGGACATCACTGCATTTGTGAAGTTTCTTATTGGGGAATCCTAGATAGATATGCTAATTCCTGAAACCTATAAAACTTGTACCCGTGCTATACATGGGTGTGCATTCTGCCATCAAGTTGTGCACCTGGGATCCCAAATACCGAGGTAAAACCCGTTTTTATCCCCTTAAATGTGTCTGTGTCATTAAAAACTGCCCATCAAGGGAACACCACCGATGTCACGAGTGATCTGGGATGGCAAACCCAGGCAGTCAGTGGGACGCTGTGGGGGTTGGATTTTGGATTCCAAAAACCTTCTAGTTTGACCTCATGGTTGCCTTTCATCCCTGCAGGAGTGTGCTGGAGAACCTCTCTTCTCCCTTTTCTGTGCCATCAAGCAGCAGATGGAGAAGGGTCCCATCGACTCCATCACTGGGGAGGCGCGGTACTCACTGAGCGAGGACAAGCTCATCCGACAGCAGATCGATTACAAGACCCTGGTGAGTGCTCTGGGCACCCCTTGCTGTGGGTTTGTCCAGAATCTAAAGGGAGTTTAGAGAGCAGGAAACAGTGATTGACACTCTGGGACAACTTATTCCTGTATCCCAGCAGGATAATGCTGCTGGAGGCTGAGTATTGAAATTAAAAAATGTGTTTTCTGATGAGGATTTCAGCATCAAGGAGTAGTAGGAGGTAGAAAGCGCAGGGACCACTTAGGTCAGCTCTAGAGCTGGTGCAGCCATCCCTCTTGAGAAAGCACAAGCCAAAGGAAAAGGAACTTGGTTTAAACTTGATTTAAATTAAAAGATTTCAAGGGAAAGAAAACTAATCCGTGTCACAGAGCCGTTTGCTTCAAAATGGAATTGTCTGCATGGTGCAAGATACACATTGCATATGTGCAGCTTTAGCTTCTGCTCTGAGATTACACCCTCTGGCCACTTGATTAAAGAGCATCAATTAAAGAGCATTAGATATCTCTTCTTAGTGTGTTTGTGGGCCTTCATTCTTTCCTGGGTGCATTAAATCCACTGAGCTTCTAAGTCTCTGCTGGATGAAGAACACTTCCTAAGCCTTCAGTGATCCTTGTGATTTTTTCTGTTTCCCACATATTTTTCTCAGAAAACCCCAAATTTTAGGACAGTCAGAAGATACTCTAAACTGATCAGATTATTTTATTTGCACTTTCAAATGAGGGGCATTGATCCCACTTAGCTCCAGGCGGCTCTGAGAGCAGTGTCCAATCACAGAATCATGGGATGGTTTAGGTTGGAGGGAATCTTAAAGATAATCTAGGTCTAATCTCGGTCTGTGTTAACTCCTTGACCTGTCTTAGACCTTAGCTCAGGTGGGCTGATCCTAGAAATTCCCTTTTGTGTTCTGTAACTCCAGTCTAGAGCTGAGCCTTGGGTGAATCCAAATCTGATGAGAGGGTGCACTTAAATAAAGCCGCAGTTCTATTTTACATACTAAAAACGTGACTTTCCCATTAAATTGGCAGCTTCTCTGCTGTTACATGTGGTTGTCTAAAAATTCAGAGGGCTGATCACACGTGGAGAAAATGAGTGTCAGGGGGAAAAAAAATGCAGCCACAGAGCGATCACTTTCAGCAAAGGAAATCCCCCCCGATCCTTTTAGGCTTGATCTAAAGCAGCCAGCAAAGGGTAGTAATTATACATCAGGCTGAACAAAGCTCTCCTCCGCTGGCTTTGTGCTGTTTGATGATAATCAGCTCTCCCTCTTACATCTCAAGAGCAGACAAATATATCCCGATAGGAATCGCAGCAGATTTGCAGAGATCAGCTCTGGTGAAGGAGATTAACAAGAAGCAGAATAAGAATAGGATTGTTCTTCATTTCTGTTTCTCTTGATTTCTGTTTTATTTTGTCCTTCCTCTACCTTCCTTGAGCCATCTGACATCTTTTGTTAAAAATACAGAGTAACGAAATTAAGCAAGAACTGATTGAGTGTTTGTAATGTGAGAATTTCCACAGAAAAAGGTGGAGAGAGACTATTTACAGAGGCCTGGAGCGACAGGACAAGAGGCAATGACATCAAACTGAAAGAGAGTAGGTTTAAACTGGAAATTAGGAAAAAAAATCATTCCTGTGAGGGTGGTGAGGCCCTGGCACAGGGTGCCCAGAGAAGCTGTGGCTGCTCCTGGATCCCTGGAAGTGTCCAAGGCCAGGCTGGACAGGGCTTGGAGCACCCTGGGACAGTGGAAGCTGTCCCTGCCCATGGCAGGGGTTTGGAACTGGATGATCTTTAAGATAATTTCCAACTCAGACAATCTCTGTGTCTATAATTCTATTCTATGCCTTAATATTTTTAAAAATCGGTTTTAATATGCTTTAAATGAAGAGCAGATCCAGAGGAATTGACTTACCATGCAGAAAAAAAAAAAAAAAAAAAGAACAGAGCACATCCGACATCTGGAGTTCATTCATTTTGCAATACACATCTCGTGCACTAAATTTAGATTGTTTCAGTCAGATTTCTCTATAAACCAGGAAGCTCCAGGTCTCTGCCAGGTTTCCCAAGAAAGCAGCCCTCAGTGTCCTGGGGTCTTAGCAGTCTATAACAATTCCTGTGCTTCCAGGGGATTTCTCAGCCCAGAAGCAGCTCAGCTGTTTCCAGATGTGATTTTCTAGGATAAACAGCTGCAGTTAAACCGTCCCTAAGCTTCACCTCAGAGGAACCCCTTTCTTGTGTTACTGCTTTGCTACCAGTCAGTGCTCATCACCTCTGCTCTGCTGCCTTGTTCCATCCATGAGACCCCATCACATCTCATCCCTGTTGAGTGACATCTGCTTTTGCCAGAATCCAGGATTTTTTAACATTCACCAAAAAAAGAATCCAGATGCAAAACCCTCATCCCCGCTGCTGCTGCTCTGCCATCACTGGGAGATGGAAAAGCATCCATCTCCTGCATCAGCTTCATTTCTGATGGTGCAAACAACTCAGGGGAGCAGAGATATTCCTGTGTGCTGGAAGCTGCCAGGAAAATTGGCTGATTAGTGCTTGGAGGTGGGAGCTGCCCAGTGTGACTTGGGCAGTGACGTTGCCCTTGCCCCAGAGCTGACAGCCTGATCAGATCCTCTCTCTCCTGAGAGGATAAAGATAATTTAATCAGCCTTTGGTTAAGGTTTCCCAGGGAATTTTGGTGGTATGGAGTCACTATTTAGATATTGGAACAGGTTTCCCAGAAAAACTCTGGCTGCCCCATCCCTGGAAGTGTCCAAGGCCAGGTTGGATGAGGCTTGAAGCATCCAGGGGTAGTGGAAGGTGTCTCTGCCCATGGCAGGGGGCTGGAATGAGATTTTTAAGGTCCCTTCCATCCCAAACCATTCCACAACTCTGTAATTCTCAGAAGGTTTTCCTTTTCTTTTTGGGCTCTTTCTCCTTTTTCTCCACCAAACCTCACTGCGTGCAAACCCCATGGAACCCTCCAGCCCAATCTGGAAGGGAGAGAAGGACTTCTGTTCCTGGGACAGAAACTGTAGAGATGTCCTGATTTAGGGGAAAAAACCCTCAAACTCAGAGCCAGGATCACCGTGTGAACCTTTATGATTTAAATGCCACTAATCTGTAGTGGAGATCAGGGCTCAGCTGAGCTCAGCTTTGCACACAGACACTTCGAGACAGCTCATGGCTGGGAGGGCTGGCAGATAAAAAGAAGCCCAGGGATGTAGAAAAAGGTCAATAAACACAAATCCAATGAGATGAGATGTCCCAAGGTCGCACAGAGTCAGTGGGAGAGTAGGGCTCGGGAATTACTGCTCTGTGTGCTCCCACTTTCCATGCTGACCCAAAAAATGGCACATCCTTACGTGGCACAGACCTCAGTGAGTGACAGAACAGCTGATGTCCTCCCTGTGCCAAAATAGTCACATCCCTGAGTGACACTGAAGCCCAAAGGAAGGTGGTGGGTGATGGATCTGCACCACCGATTGCATTTAGGAGATCATCATCACAAAATTCCCCTCAGAGTGACCAATCCTGCAAGAATTCATCCCAGGTCCTCATAGAGTCTCTTCTCCCCCTGTTGACATCAAAGATTGTGTTGAAGTGTCTGAGCAGCACTGCAGAACAGGGGGATTTTTTTCTCTGGTTTAGTTGTTACAGGGAAAATTTCATGCTCCATGAGAAAGCAGCTGGAAAACTCCACAGGAAAGGTGATGCAAAGCCTGGGGGATTCATGCCAAAGCCACTGTGCTCTGGGAATGCTGTTGGCTTCTATATCTGGTGCTTGAATTACCTAAAATATTGGAGGGAGACACTTGACAGTTGTTGGGATGAACATACAGGAGTTTAGGGATTTTCAGGAATGACCAGCTGCACCCTCTGTGCTTGAAACACAAGCACAGCCCTTCGAAAAATTGCCTTTCCTGCTCCTTCTTCTTCTTCCAGCTGAGCTGGAAAACAGGAAAGCAAGGATTTGTGGAGTCAGGGTGTGAATGAAGGTGGTTCACTCAGGCAGAGTTTCCTGGAAACTTCTGAAATCGGTGAAAAACTTTCACCCTGGGAAATTCCAGGATAACCAAGAGCAAAATCAGCATTTTCCCATTCCAGCTGGATGGTGGGTGTGGTGTGGGGGACACTGATCAGCACCTGCACGAGATGCTGAGTTTTCTGAACAGATGTTGGCCTGGCAGGGCAGCTCAGATCATTTTAAAAAGCCCCAAGTGCCTTTTGTGGGGAACTGACCCAAAATCCATCAGTTTGTATCCGTGATTTATCACACCTCAGAGCTTTCCCTGAGCATCACCAGCTCATTTCACCTCAGCTGAGCTCAGACCACTACGAGAGGGACCTGAAGAGTAATTTCAGAACCAAAGTGTGACCCCAAAGAGCTGTCCCAAGCTGCCATCCCTGCTCCATTTCCCTACAGGGGTGTGTGATAGAATAATTCAGGCTGGAAAACCACCTTTAAGGTCAAGCCCAAAAATAAACTTAACACCAGTGCAGCTCCCAGCAATCAGGTGTTGATTTCTGGGTGTGCCCTAGGAATTTGCAGGGGAAGAGGTTTCTGTGGGGCAGGGAATGGGCATAACCCAGAAGGGCTACAGAGGGCTGAAAAAACCCATAACCTCAACACTGGATTCATTTCAACAGAGATTTTTCTCTACAATTCTGTCATCCTTTGAGATGAAAGATGCCCCAGAACTGTAAATCTGTGCCGTTATTACGATCTGAATTGATGCTTTTTCGATACTTCTGGAAGTGGCATATAAATAATAGCATTATTTATCTCTAATCAATATCTCCTATTTACATCTCCTCTTTCATCCAGCAAGATCACAGAGCCCTTTGTAAGCAATATCTTCACAAGGCCCTCTCAGCTGAGCATAACATCACCAAAGGGAGCCTGGTGTAATTAGGCTGATAGGATTTCACCCCGTTTATGGAGATTTCACCCCGTTTTTGGAGATTTCACCCTGATTTTGGGTTCCCACTGCATTTTAGTAGGTGAAGATGGAAAGTGATGGAGAGCCCAGCACCTCTTGCATGCTACAGGAGGGAATTTAAAATTTGTCTAAAGGACCAAAACCAACATTTTTGCACTTGTAAAAGTGCCACAGGAACATTTAATGAATGTGTACAGCCTGCAGCACCACTGAAAACCCCTTTTCAAGTGCAAAGGTGTGCTAAGTTTATAAAACTTGATAGACCTCACACTTGTGAAACCAGAAATGAGCAGAATGGTCACCAGAGACATAGCCAAGGGTTTGCAGGAAGACTTCTGTTGAATATTCTGTGTTTAAGGTATATCCCCTCACCACGTGCTTTGCATTTACTCTTGGACAGAGTGGAGATAATTAAATTTTCCTTCTGAGAAAGGAGAGGCCTCTCCAGTTGGATTGATTTTCCTCTTCTGTGTGTGAAAGCAGAGGTTGCTGATACAGTTTTGTGTTTCATTTTTAGGTCCTACATTTCAGATTAATAACATTCCCCTGAGAAGGGTCTGTTCAATTCTGTGGCTGTGCAGATGGACAAATTTAAGTCTTTTCACCAGAATTATCAAAACCAGGTGGCAAAGCAAAGAGGCTGCTCCTGAATTAGGTCACCTTGCCACCCTAATGAACATTTTTACTGAAAGCACCAGAACCTGAGCTGATGTTCATGGAATTTCTGTTATTAAGAAAGAAATTCTTCCCTGTGAGGGTGGTGAGGCCCTGGTACAGGGTGCTCAGAGAAGCTGTGGCTGCCCCTGGATCCCTGGAAGTGTCCAAGGCCAGGTTGGATGAAGTTTGGAGCACCCTGGGACAGTGGAAGGTGTCCTTGCCATGGCAGGGGGTGGCACTGGATGTTTTTTGAGGTCCTTTCCCTTTTGTGAGTCCACGATTAAGCAGAACAAAGATACCCCCATGTGAAACCACCTCTCTGTGCCCTCTCGAGGGAGGGAATCCTCTTGAATTTCCTCCCCCTCTTGCACCCCAGATCCCTCTGGTTTGTAAGGTACAGACACAACCAGAGGGACAGGCAGGGGTGGTTCCTGTGCTGATTTGAGATGAGTGGTGCCTCCCTCCCAGGTGCTGAGCTGCGTGAACCCCGACAACGTCAACAGCCCCGAGATCCCGGTGAAGATCCTCAACTGCGACACCATCACGCAGGTCAAGGAGAAGATCCTCGATGCCATCTTCAAGAACGTGCCCTGCTCCCACCGGCCCAAAGCTGCTGACATGGACCTGGGTAGGAGATTCCTGCTGGCCAGGGGGGGAAAGGGGAGGTGGGAGATGGCCAAACTCCATCCAGAAACTTTGCTGGGGTGGGGCGTTCCTCTCCAGACCCTCTGCAAGGCAGAGTAGTGACAGTGACAAGCAGAGGGGACATTATGTTGATGTTTATGCTCCCAGCTTAGGAAATCTTTGGTTTTTGAAGACTTAAAAATACCCAGTAATCTAGATTTTCTGCCCATAGAATCCATCTTGGATGAAAGGGTCTGGAGAAGGCACGAGTGGGACTGTTCTTGCTCTCTTGCCAAAAAACCTTGGAAAAAGAGTAAGGATGCTGGGAGGAGTGGGATGTCTGAATTTGGTACCACACCTGGAAGGTATTATGGGAAAATGTAGGAAAAATGTGCTCAGGGTGTTGCTGAGGGGTCTGGTGGAGGAATGGGGACTCCATCGTGGCTGAATCCACCAGAATTTGCTCTCAGTGACCTTCACTGAAAGAGACTGGGCTGGGAAATGATGGAGTCTATAAAACCAGCTGAGCTGTGGAGGAACCAAGAGGAGAAGGAATGGACTGAGGCCAAGAAACAACTCACAGCAATAATGAAGGCAGGAATGAGAGGTCAGGGATTAAAGTTAAGTGTCTGAGTGTGTGTGTGCGGGTGGGAGGGAGGGATTCCTGACATAAACTGCTCATTGAAAGGCAGTTAAAATAACGAAACAAGCTGCCAAAAGCGGCAGCAGCAAAGAACAGATCACGTACATCATCCAGAAATGACCCATGACAGCTCTGGAGCTGCTGTGAGTGGGCAGGGGAGGGGTGAGCAGTGTGAGGGAAGGCAGGGCAAGGTGCCAGGGCACAGAGGAATGGGGTTCACAGCCACATCTTCCAACCTGTGCTGCTCCAGGGTGGCCACAGAGCCCAACACCACCAGATCTCAGGCTGGGTGTGACTGGGAAGGGTTTTTAATGCTCTGGAGATGAGGGATGCATCCATAATGAAGGCAGGAGTTTTGCCTGCATGCTGCAAATGCCAGGGATAAACTGGAGTTTTAATAAATATTGATGTTTTCAAGGCCATGGTGGACAGGGCTTGGAGCAGCCTGGTCTAGGGGAAGGTGACCAGTTGGAACTGGATGGGATTTAATATCCCTTCCAAGCCATTCTGTGATTCTGTGACCTCCTGAGTGGTGCTGAGCACTGGAAAGTTCCAGAAATGGTAAAGGTATGAAATTTCATACTGAATTTGGTATGAAAATGTGCAGCCCTCAGAGGACAGGCTTGACCACAGTGACAACAGCCTGGTAATGAGCAGCTCTGCCCAGCAACACTGATGACGCAGTTGGGAAAAAAAACCAACCCAAAACGAATCAAAACACACAAAAAAACCCCTTATCTGGTGGAAGAGTCTGACCAGCAGCAATGCAGATAATGAGGTGGGAGGAGCAGGGCTGGCATGGGTGATGCAGGAACAAGAGGATCCCCCACACACCCAGCCACAGCTCCATCCTGGCTTTTCCACAAGGAAAAGATGCTCTTTGGCACCTGCATCCTTCAGAGGCATCAAGGAGAGCACAGAAATCTCTGCTGACCCTCAGGAATCATCAGAGAGCTCCCAGGATCAGCCTGGCCCGGGCTGGGTGCTCAGAGCTGCAGCAGAGCAGATGGCTGTAATCTACCCATGGCTTCCCAACAGCAGCGTGGTTTCCTGCTACCATCACCATTTTCTGGGCTTTCTGTCCCTGCTCAGGCCAGATTGCTCACACGGCAGAAAGCAAACAAGCTAATGAGTTGTTTGGAGCTGTTAAATGCAGGGTAGCTGCAGGCACAGGGACTGGTGTGTGTCGCAAATGTCACAATGTTTGGCAGTTGCCCAGGCAACTCCTGGAGGGGGCTGTCAGCTGAAAGCCCTTATTTTGGACACCCTGAGGTGACATTTTCCTCCAAACCCCCAAATTGCAGCCCTCTGAGTAAAGACTTCTTTCCACAGTGGTGATTTTTGTTATTATCATTTTTTTTTTTTTAACTTTCTCTCCAAACACGGAACACCCCATGTCTGGGAAAACATTCAGGTGTGAGGATCACAAAACAGGAATGTGGCTTCGTGCTGAGGTATTTGCTCTTCCCTGGGTTTGGGATGGTTTTTTGGAAGATGCTGCTGAAGTTGATGCCTTATCCATCAGGTTAATCTGAAATAGAGGCCAGACAAACTTAAGGGAATGAGAATTGACAACTTTAATCCAGGCCTAACAGGCCTACTGGTATATTAGGGCAGACAAAGCCTCCTCTTGAGGCCACACCCAAAATGGACCCTGAATCATGAGATCTTCACCTTTTATAAAGTCTGCCTTTTTAACAATATTGGGTCTTAATTCTCCAATGATCTTTACAGGTGATGATGTCAACCACCTCAATCTTGCTCCCCTCAATTCACTGTTTTTTCCATATTTTGGGGCTCTGAGGCAGCGAGGTGTCCTTGGATTCAGGCCCAGAGAGGAATTGTTTTGTCTAAAGATGAGAGAATGGTAGTTTTTACCGTTCTGTACTAGAGAAATGCAAGAATACAGACGTATGAAAATACAGAAACTAAAAACCCTAAGGCATCAGGGTGGTGGGAGCTGCTGGCTTGGCTGCCTTGCACTTTCTCAGTGATGTTGTCTCAGGTTCTTCCTGGGCCGTGTCAGGTGAGATTTCACCACCCCACAGCCCTGCAGCACTGGGATGTAGGGTTCATTTAAACTGGAAATATTTAAACTGAGTCTGAGTTTAGTATGCATAGAGAAAGGCAGTTTTCTCTCCTGAAAACAGGCTGGGAGAGCTGGGGGATGTCCAGCCTGGAGGAGACTCCAGAGGGATTTTAAAGCTTCTTGCAGTGCTTGAAGGGGCTCCAAGAGAGTTGGGGAGGCACTTTGGGCAAGGGCCTGGAGTGCCAGGGAAAGGAAAAATGGGTTAAAACTAAAAGAAAGGAGTTTTAGATTTTATTTTAAGAAGAAATGCTTAACTTTGAGTGTGATGAGGCCCTGGCACAGAATGCCCAGAGAAGCTGTGGCTGTTTCTGGATCCCTGGAAGTGTCCAAGGCCAGGCTGGACAGGGTTTGGAGCAACCTGGGATAGTGGAAGGTGTCCCTCTCCATGGCAGGGGTGGGACTGGATGATCTTTAAGATCCTTTCCAACCCAAACCATTCTGGGATTCCATGATTCTCCCCACACAGGATGAAATATTTCCCAGGCATCTTTCAGCTCCGTGATCTGAGATGAACTTTTATTCCCCACCATGACCCTTCTCTCCACCCCAGAACAGATCTCAGTTTCTCCTTGCTTTCCTGGATCAGAGGGAAGGCACAAGGGAGCTGTAACATTTTCTGTAGGATTTGAGGTGCAGGATGACATCTCCCCATCTTCCATCTCCCCACAGAGTCACTCCCTAGCCAGGCTTTCCTGCAGCTCAAAAGAAGCCCTCCTTGTCAAAGGGCCTGGAATTTCCTTTTTTCCCAGTCAAGTTGAACAGAAAGTTGTTTCTTAAAAAAAAAAAAAAACAAAAAGAAAAAAAAAAGAAAAAAAAGCAAAGAAGAAGTAATTCCTGCGTGCAATAAAAAGATACACTATCTGCTGAATGAAATATAAAGGCTTCACAGCAGCTGTCTCCTGAGTTTGCATTTACCACCGCTCCTGATTGGAAGGCTTGATAAAGTTAATGGGATTTTTACCTCCCTCCCCCTCTCCTCCCTCTCTCTGGAAGGTGGAAGTGTAACAAATTGGATTGGAGTGTGTCTGTCCTTTGTGCCAGCTCTGAGGAGTGTTCAGATCCAAGCAGAGAGGGGACAGGAGCTACTGCCAGCGAGGACAAAGCTGGCAGGGTTCACTCAGTGCTGTGAATGGATGGCAGGGTCATCTTTTCCCTTCCCATTCCCTTTGCATTTCCTTGGAGATGGTTCTGTGACCCCCTGAGCTCATGGAGAAGGAGAGCAGGGAGACCAGGAGGAGTTGGGGACAGCTGAGGGTCCTGTCCCTGCCAGTTCTCAGAGCACCATGAGGGGTCAGAGATGAAGGGATTTGTGTTTGGTCAGGGCAAACAGGCTGCAGAACCAAAGCTGGAAAGTCTAAGCTTGCCCTGAAGGTTTTCCTCCTTGTCTTTTACAGTCAGACTTCCTTCCTTCCTTCCTTCCTTCCTTCCTTCCTTCCTTCCTTCTTCCTTCCTTCCTTCCTCCTTCTCTTCCTCCTTCCTTCCTTCCTTCCTTCCTCCTTCCTTCCTTCTTCCTAAATTCCTAAATTCATTCCTAAATTCCTAAATTCCTTCCTAAATTCCTTCCTTCCTAATTCCTTCTTCTTCCTTCCTTTCTAATTCCTTCCTCCTTTCTAAATCCTCCTTCCTTCCTTCTTTCCTTCCTTCCTTCCTTCCTAAATTCCTTCCTAAATTCCTTCCTAAATTCCTTCCTTCCTTCCTAAATTCCTTCCTTCCTTCCAAAATTCACAATTCCTTCCTAAATTCCCCTTCCTAAATTCCTTCCTTCCTAAATTCCTTCCTTCCTAAATTCCAAAATTCCTTCCTTCCTTCCAAAATTCCTTCCAAAATTCCTTCCTTCCTTCCAAAATTCCTTCCTTCTTCCCAGCCAACACAACCTTTGCTTACCCTGAGCATCTCCAGCCAAAGGAACACCCAGCAATAAACACAACTGCTGACCTCTTCCTGCTAATTTAAATGAGTAATAAACGCAAGTGCAGCTTTCCCATTGCATTTTAATTATGTGATAAGAAAAGTGCTGAAACCAAAAGAAATCTGTGACAGTCCTTGCATTTTTATATTAGGGAAAAACAAGCGAGGGTGGCAGGTGACGTCTCCGTGTCCAAGAGTTCATTTTAATTAACTCCTGCAAATGAATGGCCTTTCTGCTTTGGCTCTGGCCAAAATTGGTTGGGTCACTGTGACTGAAATGTGACAACCAAGAGGAAAGCTCTGAATGGTCCAGGCTGCCTGTGCAGCTTTTCCTGACAGAGTATTTCTCTCCTTTTGGCCGGGGTTATGTTTTCATGGGGAAACCTGTGGCAATCCTCCTCAAGACTCCATGATCGTAGAAGTCTTTCCAACTTTAATGATTCTGTGGAGAACCCTTTGAGATTTTAGCCAAAAAAATCTTATCATTAGGCCAATTGGAAGAGCAGTTGGTTTGGTAATTTTTCCTGTGCCTGTGATGAAGGCAAAGCTTTTCCTGACAGAGTATTTCTCTCCTTTTGGCCACGGTTATGTTTTCGTGGGGAAACCTGTGGCAATCCTCCTCAAGACTCCATGATTGTAGAATTCTTTCCAACTTTAATGATTCTGTGGAGAATCCTCTGAGATTTTAGCAAAAAAAAATTGTTATCATTAGGCCAATTAGAAGACCAGTTGGTTAGCTAATTTTTCCTGTGACTGTGATGAAGACACAGCTTTCCCCGACAGAGCATTTATCTCCTTTTGGCCATAGTTACGTTTTCATGGCAATCCTTGTCAAGACTCCATGATTTTAGAAGTCTTTTCCAACCTTTATGATTCTGTGGAAAAATCCTTCAAGATTTTAGCCAAAAAATGTTACCCTGAGAAGTGATGCGCTGCTCCAATGCTGCAGGAATCCATCATCCCAGGATAGAGGCTGGAGAAGTGGCAGAAACAAATTATCATATCTAACAAACATTGGCCAGTTAGAAGAGCAGTTGGTTAGGTAATTTTTTGTCCTCGCTAGAGTTGGTCCAGGGCTTCTTTGCCTCATTTCTTGTTCTCTCTTCTCTGATTCTGATTGGAAAACAAAATGTTCTTCTTGTAGAAGAAATATTCTTATTTTCTTCTTGAAAATAAGACTAAACAGTATTTCAGGAATGTGTTAAAAGGGTCAGCTTGTTATTCTAAAATCTAAGAGAAGGGTAGGAAAAATACTGGGAGCTATATAACTATGTAAGAGTAATTTACAGAGCCACGAATGTATGAAAAATACATAAAACCCAAAAATCTGTAGATATCACTATGGAGCCTGTTCCTAAGGGCTCCACCACTGCTGGATTTGAGATGCAAGAAGCATTTTGGGAGCACCAATGGGCATGAACTGAGCCCAGGAGAGGTTCTGGTGCTGTGTCCATCCAGACACTGCCCTCCCTGGGCTGGGTCCTGGCAGGGACAGGGATCCCAGGCACTGCTGAAGGCTCTGTCTGTGCTGCCAGAGGAGAGAGGACCAGGATTTCTATCCCTGACATGGTGACATTTGCTCCATGGGGGTGGCAAACACAGGCAAGGGCAGGCTGGACTTGGGAGCAGCCGTGTTGGGGCACAGGCAGAGCTGTGAGTAAATGAAAAGTTGAGCACTGTGAGTAATCAGAGAGTAGAGGTGATGTCTGATGTGCTCCTATGGATTCTGGGATTGCCAGGGCTCTGTCCCTTTGTCATTTGTCCCGTTGTCCTTGCAGAGTGGCGTCAGGCCAGTGGGGCGAGGATGATCCTTCAGGATGAGGACATCACCACCAAGATAGAGAACGACTGGAAGAGGCTCAACACGCTGGCACACTACCAGGTAACTGTGGGAGAGGGTGGGCGGGAGTTAGAGCTTCTTTCTGGTAACATAAAAAGCAAAATATTAATTCTCTTGCCCAGGGAAGTGGTGGAATCAGCGCTCCTGGAAGCCTTCAAAAAACATGCATATGTGGCACTTGGGGACATGGGTTAGTGGTGGCCCTGGCAGTCCTGGGTGAAGAGTTTGGCTTGATGAGCTTAAAGGTCTTTTCCAACTCTAATAATTCTGTGATTTTTAAAATGCTAAGCTGCAGAGGTAAAGTGTGATTGAGTGGGCGATAACTGGGCAGAAACCCCACGATGAGCCCATCCCTCCTGTCCCACTGTCCTTGTCCCAATTATCCTGCCCAAACTAGAGATGAAGCCAAGAGTAGAAAAAAAATCTTCTTTCTGTCTCAAAGGACATCCCAGGTGAGTGAAGATGAAGAGGAGATGAGGACAACATGAGTTAACATTTCTCACGTAGATAAACAAATCCAAAACCTTCCATGCCTCTTTTTCCTATGAATCCATGGTCTTTTAGTGCAAGCAGAGTTCAGAAGGATGGAAGAGAGAAAAATGGATGGAGGGAGGTGGAAAAGCAGCATGGTTGGAGACCACAGGGCAGTGGAGTTGTCAGTGCAAGAAATCCTTGTTTCCAATCCCTGTCCTGGTCCAGGTGACCTCCCCTGCTTCCCTTCATCTCTGCATGACCTGGAAATCCATAAGGGAAGGCTAAAGATGTATGAAAATATCTTACACAAGTGGCAGATTTAATGGAAAAAAAACGGAGTTTTGGTCAAAAGCTTCTCCCTTGGAAAAAAAACAACAAAAAGGACCTCATTAAGTTTAATCCGATGCTGATGATTTTGTCATTTCCTCCATCACACCTCAGCAATCTCTGTTTCATAACAAGATTATTTTCTTTTCATTTAAGAGCTGAGCTGAGGAGACAGCAAGCAATATTTTGAAATAGAAACAAAACTTCTTGCTTCAGACTGACTGAAGCATTGCTGGCTGATTTTGTTGTTTTGTTTTTTGTTTTGTTTTTTTTTTTCCAGACAGAGCAAGGACATTTCCTACTTTATTTCACCAACAAACCAGGCATAATTTTCTTTCCTCTCTGTGCTTTTTTCTGTATTTTTTTTTGCTTCAGGCAAACAAGCTCCCAGCTGTATGATGAGCTGGGCCAAGTCCTCAGGATACATCATTTTCCTGGTTGTCCTGGAGGCTGACACGGAGCATGCTGGGACAGACACTGAGATTCTCTTTGCCTCAGTTTCCCCATCTGTGGCATGGGGCTAAAACTACAAAGAGCCAATAATTGCCTTCCGTGATAGCTGAGGGGCTATTTAATTAGCCTCTGCAGTGCTTTGAAGATGAAAAACTCCATGCAAGTGCTAATTATTATTATTATTATTACACAGACAAGAGTTAGATGTCGTTAGCAGGGGCTTTTTTTTTTACCCATCTCCTTTTTATGATGTCTTATTTATCACAGATGTTCCTGATATGGCTCTTTTGAGCCACGGGCTTGTTAACATTTCTGATAGGAGACCCACGTGATTTGCCTCACTGTAGAAATGGGAAGTCTGGCTCCTTTGAAAAAGCCCTGTGGTCCCCCAAAACATTGTCCCGTGACATCCTGCCACTCCAAACCTTCTGCTTTTCCACATCTGAGACCCACAAAGAGAAAGAAGTTGTGGCTTCAGTCACCTCAGTCCATTTGTCACATGGAAGGGTGACAGGCTGACATGATCAAAGTGGAAAATGCAGACAGGAATTTTTGAACCAGGCACCCAGATCTCACCTGCAATCCAGGAGGAAGGAACTTTCACATCGGTTTTATCATCCTAACAGGACAGCTGAGCCTGTTTGATGTAGCTCAGATGGTTTTATTATTCTCATGCTCCTGTTCTGCCTAAGAGCTTCCCTGGGACGAGCCCATTGTCAGATTTACTGAGGTTAATGCAAAAACCACCCCTGGAAGTGTTTAAAGGGCCTCTGGATGTGGCCCTTGAGGACGTGGTTTAGTGGTGAACACGGTGCTGCTGAGTTAATGGTTGAACTCCATGATCCTAAAGGCCTTTTCCCACCCCAGTGACTTTGTGACTCACATTGTCGTCACTGGGCTTTGAATCAGGGCCTGAATGGAACAGAATTTGTCACCAATTGTCCCTTTGTCCAAGTGCATGATTCTGGCTGTGTAACAGCAGATTTTATCCCTTTTCATCACTAGACCAACTCAGCAAGGAAAGAAATTGAAGCTTTGAGGCCGAACTGCTGCCCTGCCTGCAGTGGCAGTGATTTGCAGCTCCTGCTGCCCTGGCCATGGTCCTCAGCCTCTTTTCAGGAGTTTTTTGACCAAAACCCTTTTTTTTTCTGCAGGTCCCAGATGGTTCTGTGGTGGCTTTGGTCTCCAAGCAAGTCACTGCCTACAACGCAGTCAACAACTCCACGGTGTCCCGGACGTCAGCCAGCAAATATGGTAAGGGTTTGTGTGCTGGGATGGACTGGGAGGGCACTGGGAAGAGATCCCAAATGTCACAGTGGGCACAGGACTCTGAGCACCAGCAGGAACACTGATGGGCAG
The DNA here is from genome assembly GCA_009741485.1 of Malurus cyaneus samueli. NCBI lineage: Eukaryota > Metazoa > Chordata > Aves > Passeriformes > Maluridae > Malurus > Malurus cyaneus. Next base: position 1,761,937 of record CM019237.1, read on the forward strand.
ATGAGTATCTGATGAAATGAGGCAGAAGCAAAGGATTTATACATCTAAAACTTCTGGTTCAAGGCTGGTCCAAGTGGTTGGGTTGCTTTTGGGAAATTCTCCTCTCTCGTTAATGAAAGGATAATTAGCTGCCTGCCCCTTGGATCATTAAATGTCACCGTGAGTTTGAGATCTTTATCAGCAGATCTCAGGGTGGTGGATTGCTGGTCCCACCATGACCATGAGACAGCTGAGAGTGACACAGCTCTGGAAGGGAGACCAGGAGGAAACCCTCTGCAAAACCCAGCAGGGACTTCCTGAGCCTCACCCACCCCCTCCCACACCTCCCTCCCCTGCCCTGAAATTGTCTCACTGAGATGGTGCTGGACATCCCTGAACGTACAACCAGAGTGCTGCACCGCCCCTGAAATCTGAGTGCTGCTGTCATATAATTTTATTAATATTTTTAATTTATGAAAGCATCTCCCATCCTTCTCGCTCCCTTTATCTTAAGGGAAAGTGCAGTTACTCAATGTCCAGAGGTGCCCCCTTCTGCTTTCTCCAAGGACATAAATGATCCATGAGGCCTTATTAATATTCATCCTCTTTGCCATGTTGTTGCAATTACTGAAAGACACAGTGACCTTTGGAAAGGAAGACTTGAGGGGGGTTAATTTCTGTTGGATTTCTTTAATTCTTCTGCCATTTGATTTTTCAGGAAGAGGGAACGGGGAAGGAGGCAGGGGGAGGAGAAAATGTGGTGGGTCAAAAGTGATTGTTAATTGCAATTAAGAAAACAACATCCAGAGAGAAAAAGGATATTCCATCTGATAATTAATATGTAGAGATTGGTAATGCATTAATGAGGCTGATTCAGATCTTGCTACAGAAAGGTGCAACACTTCTGATAATTATGGCTGGAAAAGGCAACATTGCTGGAAGGTCAGGGAGAGGGGAATGCCTTGTGTCATCACTCACAGGCAAAGAGAGGTAAAATGTGAAGTCTGAAAGTATTCTTGGAGAAGAAATTTTTGTGGGCCTACTCAGCTTTTTTCTGTCAAAACAAGATTTTTGGAGCAGGGAGTGAGGAGGATGGCCGGGCAGGAATTGTTTGTTTGCTTTGATGCCAAGGAAAGGTAGGCAGCTCCTTCTAAATCTGGGGATGAGGAACTAGATAAGAGAGCACATTAGAGACATCAATATTTTTATGTCAAGCAGCATGGCAGAGGATGGATAAAAATGTGAGAAAAAAAAGTCCCATGAGGAACTGGTGCTATCCCCTGAACCAGTCCTGGGCAGTGTCTGACCCTGACAGTGCCACTTACCAGAGAACATGGTAAGAAGTCAGGAGTATGGACAGCTCAAAATCAGTGTTTGAACCTCATTTAATTTAATAATGTAAACATTGACATTGTTCGCCTTTGTTGAGCCAATCACACAAAATTATTCAAGAAACGAATTTGATGGGTATTTCCTGAAAATCCCGATCCTGAGAGCTCCTGAGACATGTGGAAACACCAGGAAACAGAATGATTTTTTTTTTTTTTTCTGCAGAAAACATGATCCGCTACACGGGCAGCCCCGACAGCCTCCGCTCCCGCACCCCCATGATCACCCCCGACCTGGAGAGCGGCGTCAAAATGTGGCACCTGGTGAAGAACCACGAGCACGGGGACCAGAAAGAGGGGGACCGGGGCAGCAAGATGGTTTCTGAGATCTACCTGACGAGGCTGCTGGCCACCAAGGTACGTGGTGGGGCGGGGGATGTGGTGAGAAAGGTTTGGTTTGAGGTTGTGGGGGAATTTTTTGCTGGCGGTAAAGGAGAGGCTGCTCAAAGGATGCCAAGGGTGGGTAAAGAGAAGAGAGCAGAAGGAAAACAGAGCAAGAGGAAAGTTGCAAGCATGGAGGGAATGAGCTAGAGATTTGAAAGCAGAGTCAATAATGGGACACTGGAAAAGCAATGAGGAGCAACAATCTAGAGGTTGGTGGAGAAAGTCAGCACAGGGCGTTGTCAGTTGTGCTGGTTTGTAATTTGTACCAAAATGGAGCAAATGAAGAGCCAGGGCAGGTGTTCAGAGCAGGTTCCAAGGGTGTGACAGGCCTCACAGTCTGAAATGGGCTCCTCTGCCACAAAATCGTGAGTTTTGTGGCGCAAATCCTTCTCCACGTTTCCCCTGAGCCAATAAAGACTCTTGTGCTGATGATTTGGAAGGGATTATGTGGACCAGGGTGTAGGAAAGGATGGCCAGCTTCAAGGAGAGCAGAATTAGATGCTCATCCCCACTGAGACACGAAAACTCAGGGTCTCCAAAGAGAAAACACAGATTAAATCAGGTGGGGGCAGAGCAGGGTCACTCTGACCTGAGCCTCCAGACACATCCAGAGCTCTGACTCTTACAATTTTTTGTCAGGTTGTTCACTGGCACAAGCACAAGTGCATGTGTTCATGCAAATGCTGTCAGATTTTGCCCATCAGACACATTTCCATCACTTTTTAAAGTCCTCCCTTCCAGATTTACCTTCACAATCACTCTTCAAACCATTTTGCCTCTGAAGTCTGGCTCTCCCTGCAGCCTCACTCAGGCTGGCTGAGCTGCAGAGGGATTTGGAGGTAAAGTGTCTTTGTCTTTAGCCCCTGCTCCATGCCCCATTCCCTGGCATCAGGATGCTTTTATGGATCACACGATGTGAGAAGGAAATGTTGCTCCCCAGGGCTCAGGGCACAGCTGGTGCAGACCAGCAAGCGTTGGATTGGTGCTGATTTATGTTGTCTGGGGATATGGCCCCTACCCCACCACTGAACTGCTTTTGCTTTGTGTTCTGGGTCACAAACTCACCACTTGGGCTGGTTTTTTTGTATGTTTGTTTTTTTTTTGGTTTTTTTTTTTTTTTGTTTTTGGTTTTTTTTGTTTGTTTGTGGGGTTTTTTTTTGTTTGGTTTTGGTTTTGGTTTTTTTGGGTTTTTTTTTTTTCTTTGTTTTTTTTTTTTTTCTTTTTTTTTCTTTTTTTGTGGGAGATGACAGGCAAGAAGCTGCCAAACCTGCACAGCAACAGACAGAGTAGAAAGGTTGGGATTTTACTGTTTCCTCTCTTGGGCTGAGCAATTTTCTTTCCTCATTGGGACCATTTGAGGGATGGAAAGGGAGAGAGCAGTGGCTGGTAATGCAGTCCCCAGGAATTCTTGGTTAAACTGACAGTGCTTTTTATCCTGGTGAATCCCTGACCCCTGATACCTGAGAGCCTCTTGCCTAAAAGCCTCAGAGTTTTTTCTTAATGCACGTAGAGAACGAATTCTCTCCAGAAACGGAACCTGAGGGCAACTCTTGCATGTCAGACCAAGAGGATTTCCCCTGGGGAGCCCTTTCTGAGTCAGACATGTGCTGCAGGGCTGTGCTCACCCCACAGGAGTTCACAGCAGCAAAAGGTGCCTCTGTTTGTTTCCTCAGGAATAAATCAAATGAATCAGATGGAGATGGCAGCGTTCTAATTAAGTGTTTGTTAGCTCTAGGTAAATTTGAGCCACTCTGCTGGAACCTGGGGCTCTGTTTCTAGAAAGGAGACGTGTCTTCCCTAGGTCTTCAGAGAAAGGGAAGAGTTTTACCTTTCAGGAAAGGAAATTTGTCATATCAGGTGATGTTTGTTGGAGATTCAATTGAGTTTTGGTTATTTTAGAGGTTGTGTGGTTTGTTCACGCATAAATGCCTGTCCCACCTGGTTCCAACCAAAACCCAGCCTAAAACTTCTCAGCTGCCCCTTTCTCCAAGTCACCCTCAGATATTCCAGCCCCTCTCCTTCCTGCTAAAAGTCTCACCAGGTTGGTTCTCCAAGCCCAGGATTTGGGATTCTCCTCCAAGAGGAGCATGAGGAGATCTCTGCAGTGAACATCACAGCAGAGCAGTGCACACACATCCATGGATCCTTCTAGGATTTGCCTCAGTCCTGGGCCAGTGGGGAGTAAAAAACAAGGAGGTTTCTTGGGAATGAGATTCATGTTATTCATGACACTGGTCACACATTTAAAACAGATGCCTCTCCAGGTTCTCGTGTCCTGTTGGTCTCCATGGCACCTTTTGTTGCACTCTACAGCCTGCTGTCTTCTCTTCCCAGCTTAAAAAATGGCTCTGGGTGAAAGGAAGCCTGGAAAATGGCTGGGGTTTGTCTCATGGATGCACTAAGGCCTTGAGGAGAGGGTAAAAACGAGGTGTGGTGTTTCTCGTGGCAATGCGTGCTCCTGTTTAAAGTCACCTGTGCTGAAATTTAACCAATTAAATTTGGTTCAATGTGTGACATTTAACCAAAATCAGATGGTTTCCACTTTTCAATCCCACCTCCTAATTCCAGGCCTGATCCTCAGACATGCACCGTTTTCCAGTGAGGAGCCAAAAATCCATGCCCACTCCCATCTGGTGAACTCATATCCTTCTTTCCTTCCTTCCTCCCCCCAGGGCACCCTCCAGAAGTTCGTGGATGACCTGTTTGAGACCATCTTCAGCACTGCCCACCGTGGCAGTGCCCTGCCCCTGGCCATCAAGTACATGTTTGATTTCCTGGATGAGCAGGCGGACAAGCACAACATCCACGACCCCCACGTGCGGCACACCTGGAAGAGCAACTGGTGAGTGAGTGAGTGAGTGAGGGAGACAGCCCAGTGCATCTAGCAGCAGGAACTGGGCTGGAAAGAGAGCAGAGGGATGAGTATTTTGGGCTCTGGCTGCTGGGGAAGCTGAAAATCCTGATATGGGGTTTGGAACAGAAGGCTCAGTCTTCCCAAGGCGATGGGGAAAGTCAGAAGATCCCAAAATAATGGAATTTTTCAACCATGCAGCACTTTTGCTAAACAGGTCATGGTTTTCCCTGTATTACACATGAGTGGCAGGATTTTTGAGGGATTTGATGAGGAAAAATGAAGGTTTTAATTGCTGCAGTGCTCAGGATCACATGGGAATACCTAGGGATCAATGGGAGAGGATTCAACACCCCTGGCTTCATCCATACTGGGTTTGGATTCCCAGTGAGTCTTAACCTCCATGGTTCACCCACACAGAGATATCTGATGCCAGCTGGGATATTTTTAAGGTGTCTCAGCCATCCTCAGAGGATGTGCAGCACCCACAGGACATTTGTACCCTCCTGGGTGTAGGCCAGGAGAGCTTCTCCAGTGGGAGGAAGCTTTTGAAGGGTCTGGAGCTGGGTGTGAGCATCCTTTGGAGTGACAAAATGTGACATCAGTGACAAAGTGTGATGGCAGCAGCCCCTCCTCATACCTGCAATAGGACAGCTGGAAAAGGTGGAATCCATGGAGAAAAGTCTGAGCCTTTTCTGCTGAGCCTCCCCACTGGAAAGAGCTCCCTGGGGAATGGTTCCCTCCCCTTCCCCTGTGCAAACACAGGGACTATAAAAGGAACAGCAGAGCAGAGCCATGGGGCTCCCAGCTCATGATTTATTTTTTTTTTCCTTTTCCTAGCCATGCTGATGGCAGACCCATCACAGTGCCGGTGACATAAAAAAAAGAAACCCCATGCACCAAAGAGGCTTTCAACTAATGAAACATTAGCATATTATTAACATTATCTGCGGCACTAATCTGAGGCTGATTGCAGCCACTCAGCCTAAATGAGCAGGAGGTTTGTTTAAGGGGGGAGGGGGAAGGCAGAGAGTGTGTGTATGTGGGAAAAGGGGCAGTGTGAAGAAATCTGTTCGATCAGATCAAATTAACTCAAAGTCACATCACAGGGCTTCATTATTCCCAGTCCTTTGTTCCCTCCCTGCACCCAGGCAAACAAAAACACTCTGCTCCTCCTCACCAGGGCTGGGTCTGCCATCCAAACACCTGCACAAGCACCTGTGCAAGGTTCACTCATCCACCTCATCCCCCAAGGGATGATTCTCCATTCCCAGCCTAAAATCCCACAACTCCATCGGTCTCACTGCCATTTTTCACTCACTCTTCCCTGTGAAGCTGTGGCTGCCCCATCCCTGGATGGTCAAGGCCAGGCTGGACAGGGCTTGGAGCACCCTGGGATAGTGGAAGGTGTCCCCACACCATCAGTTTTGGAACTGGATGTTCCTTAAGGGCTATTCCCACCCAAACCACTCCCTAATTCTAGGATTTCCAGCATCTCCCATTTCTTCTGAATGTAGCTGACAGGATTCCCTATGTGGGGCTTGCCTTGCATTTGTTCTGTGATTTTTCTGGCTCAGGAGAGCACAAAGAGTGGTTGAGGAAAACATTGTGTCCCCCCTCTGCCAGGAAAGCTGTTGCCCAAAATCTATCAGAGCTGCAGATGAATTTTTCACAGTGTTGTGAACACAATGAGCAAATGGGAGGAACTGGGGAGTTTATCCTGAATATCAGGAGAATTTGCTAAGCTGAGAGGTGCAGAGAGTGAAGGTAGACTTCACAATCTGCCTGACAGAGAGAGAGCTGGGCTCTGTGCTCAGTGACACATCCCAGCTCCTGGCCATGATCACTGGAACATGTTTGCCCTGACAAAAAGGCTTGAGGCAAAGGCTGGAGGCATCTCACACAAGCTACCTCGGGGCATCTCATACAAATGAGCTGCTCTTTGGAGAAAAAGGGGGTAAAAAGGCCTCTGGATTTCAGCTGGAATAACATTTCCTTGGTTAGGGCAGAAATGTTTTCATATCAAAGGCTGTGGTACTTGTTTCCCAGTTCCTTTTTTTTTTTTATTTTTCCTTGAGGCAACAGGGCTTTCCCTGTCATGTAGCAACTTCTTCCTGCCCAGGGTATTGGGATGGTGTGCAGGCTTGGACTGGAGCAGTGGAGAGTGACAGGACACGGTGTCCAAGCACACAGAGAGTGTCAGGAGCATTCCCACTCTCCACCTGCGAGCTCTATCCGCCTCTCTTCCCATGGGATTGCTGTGAGGGCTGAAAGCCAAGTCCTAAAATGACAAATTTAATAAACACAAAATAGTTTGGGTTGGGAGTGACCTGAAAAATCATCCATTTCCACCCTCTGCCACAGGCAGGGACGTCTCCCACTATCCCAGGGTGCTCCAAATCCCTGTCCTTGGACATTCCCAGGGATCCAGAGGCAGCCACAGATTTTCTGGACAGCCTGTGCCAGTTCCTTCCAATTTTTGTGGGTTCAGTGCCTGTCCCCATCTGATGGATCAACCAACAAGGCCAGCTTTTCATTGCAATTCAACACAGAGAAATTCAGAGTCTTTGTCATCACCTGAATTATGCTCCCATTAATTTATGTGCACCTTCAACAAGATTGTATTGACTTTAAGGCTCACAAGATGTGCCTTGTAAGGACAACAGGGACAAAAGGTGACCTCGCTGCCATCCCTAGGCTTTGTAGGGGAGGAATTTATTGCATACCAAAGTTTATCCCAGAATTTCCATATCCACAGGGTGATCTGTGATTTCCACCCACCATTTGCTGCCACTGTCACCGAAACTGTGGGAAAATTAAAAACTTTCTAACAACATTTTTAATGTTAGAAAATCAAGGCATTCTTTTATTTTCTAGCCAGGATGTTTTTTCTGGCCAGGATGTTTTTCTGTCCTGGATGTGCCACAGAAAGAATTTTGTATATTTTTCCAGCACCGTGATTTCACACAGCAAGGTTTATGAGCTGTGCATTGACCCTCTGTCCCCTTTCCCACCCCTCCTGCAGCCTCCCCCTGCGTTTCTGGGTGAACATGATCAAGAACCCCCAGTTTGTCTTCGACATCCACAAAAACAGCATCACAGATGCCTGCCTGTCCGTGGTGGCCCAGACCTTCATGGACTCCTGCTCCACCTCAGAGCACCGGCTGGGCAAAGACTCCCCCTCCAACAAGCTCCTCTACGCCAAGGACATCCCCAGCTACAAGAACTGGGTGGAAAGGTGAGTTTTAGGGGTGGGATGACATAAAGTGACACAAGGAGGCCCTGCTTTGGGGATGGAGGTAGGAGGCAGCATCGCTGTTGCTGTTGGAAACTGTCCTTGGGGCTTTTTTGGCTTTTTTGGCTTTTGCTGAGCTGGAAATCTCCACGTCAGCCTTTCATTCCCTCGTTCCTTGCAGCAGAGGTGGAAACTGAATTAATGCAATGGACTGAAGGTGTTTGCCATGGTTTTTGTTGAGAGGCTTCAGAGGCAGGAAGGAAAGGGAGGAGATGTGGCTGAGTCCTGGCGAGCACAGGGGTTCCTCAGTCTTTCCACACAGGTCAGAAGTGGTTTGCTGCTCTCAGCATCATTAGGACAGTCCCCACACTGCCCAAATCCCAAAGGATTTACAATTATCTCCCAGTACCTTCCCTTGAAGGCTCTTCTGTGCTTTAAATGAGATGCCAGAAGCAGACTGAAGCTCTGCAGGTATTTTCTGTCAGCTCAGAGGTCTTTCTGAGCGTTTTGCCCACACCTCCAAGACCTGTGGCTGTACTCCAACCTGCTGTACTGCAGGTCAGTGCCTGGCAAAGCTGCTGCATGGGGAATAGAACCAAAACAACCCTTCTTGCAGCAGGCTGGGACTTCAGTTTCTGTAGAGTTTACACAGGGAATACAACCAAAATAACTCTTCCTGCAGCAGGCTGGGACTTTCTGTAGAGTTTCTCCCAGAATAAGCAAACAGCACACCCTGCACTTCATCCAGCAGGAGCTGTGCTTTGTTTTTGGACATACTGCACTTTCCTGGTGTTATTGACAGGTTTGTGAGATGGGGAGCAGTCGCTGCTCTGTAAATACAAAGGCAGGTTCATCCTACGGACCATTCCCGGGTGCTGCATCCAACTTTCAGCAGTGATTTCTCTGGATGGCTTCCCAGGCACAGCCCAAAACTGATTCCACGTCCTGCAGGTTGTACAAGTCCTCTGCTGCTGCAGACACCTCACACTGCGCTGTAAATCCCCGAATTGCCTTTGCTGAGGATGATTTTCGTTCATTTCGTGAAGGGAGCGTGGCTGATCAAAGAGCTCCGTCCCCTGCTCGGCACAAGGCAGCATTTTTTTCCAGCAATTCTCCCGTTGGTCTGTGATTTGCCTGGACAATTATTTTTAGATGTGGTTAAACACTTCAGCAAATGTCGTTTCTAGGCAACCTGCAAGGCTCTTACGAGCTACCTTGCTTAATTATGACCTACTTTTGGTACCGTGTCCAAGTTTCTTAGTATGTATCGAGGCTGATTGCTGGATTGACCTGGATAATGAGAAGGAAGTGTTTGAGATTCGTTTAGAAATCAAGTTTATGCCAACAGTGACCCAAAGGTGTCATTCTCCGGTGATGCTTTAGCAACACTCTGTGTGGGTGGGTGGTTTCCGTGGACAAATAATGTGTTTTACATCTCAGCCTTGTTGATTTTGTCCTTGGGAGATGCTGTATTTGAGTGACAAATTGAGGTTCTCAAGTGGAGAATGGGATATTTCCTTATACAACACCTTTTTTTGTTTTTTTTTTGTTTTTGTAAATCTCTGGATAAACAAAAGGCTGCAATTTCCATTTTGTTTTTCCAGTATTGATTTCACTTTACAACTTTTTGGAGCTAAATCCTGGTGCCCAGTGATCTTCAGCAATAGGTGCTGCATTTCCTTGGAAGTTTTCCCAAACAACTGGGTTTGCAAACGAGGTACATAACACCTCCTGCTGCTTGTAAACACCCTGGATTCCTGTCCCCAGCATGTGCTGGGTTGTTATCTGCACTGATGTCTGACAACTTGAACTGAAGCCCAAGGGGAAGCTGCAGGTTTTGGAATACGGTTAGAGCTTTTTCCCTGCTTCTATTTTTGTGTGTCAGTTCCACTGACTCAAGGCAGTGGCACCTGGATGCTGTGGGAGATGAAAGAAAAAAAAACTATCAGGGATGAATAAAATATAATTTGAGTTCTACCCCAAGCTAATGAATTCCTCTTCTCCGTTCTGCAATTGTGCTTTGAGGGAGTTATTCTGAATCCAAAGGCTTCCAGTGCTGGTTGGAGCAATTTCTGTAGTCAGCATCAGCTGGAGATGGCATCCTTCAGGACCACTAGACTCCTTCAAAGAGTGAATCACCAGATAAAAAATCAGGGATTTTAAGAAGTGGTTGAGTAAATCAGAAGAACCTGAAATCAAACAAACTGCTTTGACGAAGAAGAAGCTCTGAGAGGGTAATTAGACAGCGGTGGATTGTACCCAGCTTGAGGCATTCTGGATTAAAACAGGCCTGGCTTTTGAGAGGACTGGAAATGTAGCTGAGCTGGGGTACCCCAAGCCATCTCTTTGAAATCTTTGGTTTCTGGGTGTGTGTAGCCTTTAGGACTCAAAAAAACCCAGGGCAGGGAACGTCCTTGGCATGAGAAGCAGTCAGGGATGAAAGCGCTTCCCTCTGATCCTTCAGATATTTGTTTTCCACCTGGGAATGTGCATTGGGAAGGAAATGGTTACATCTTCTGGCCTGACCAGTGGTCCACCTCCACAGATTGGTCGAGTGGAAATTTGATTCCAAAAGGTTTCAGCAGCAGGACTGTCAGGAATATTCTCTGGTTTCATTTGTTTGTTTGGCTCATGGTTTAGAGTAGGATTTTCTCATGTTTTCAGTTGCTTGTTTGTTTGTGATGAGTCAAGTTCTGCCTTCAGTATTAGGATGCATGACAATGACTAATGAAAATATTTTAAAACTTACCAATTTACCAATTTTTGCAATTTCCTGTCGACTTAATGGAAAAACTATATAAGAAATGGAGATCTTCCTTGACATTTTGAGAGGCTGGTTGTTTTACTGCCCATTTCTACAATTATTCAAGATAATGGATTTGCTGACAGCAGCAACAAAAAAATATTGTGCATCACTTAAATTTAGTCGAAGATGTTCCCTGCTCATTACAAGGGGGCTGGACTGGATGACCTTTAAATGTCCCTTCCAACCCAAACTATTCTGTGATTTTGTTGTAGTCCTTTCATGACATTATTGGAAGCAGAGGTGGACTCTGCCTGCTGGAACAATCCAGCTGAGAAATTCTGTCTTTTGGGGAAAATCAGGTTCACTTTTCAAATGTTACACCCAGAGTTGGAAACACGTGGTTAAAAAGTGCCCTGGTGCAGCCACATCTTGGATTCCCTGCTGCAGAACGTGAGGCTTGATGAGGCAGGAGAATTAACCCAGGAAATTGGGACAGGCTATCTGGCTTTTGTTAAAGCCACGGAGAGTCAGGCTGCAGTTCTAAAACAAAGTAGAGGCTTTTCAATTATCATTATATGAGTTCTTTTAAAAAAAAAAAAAAAAAAAAAAAAAAGAAGGGGAAAGAATGGAACGGTGGGATGAGATCCTCATTGCCGACTCTCAGTTAGTAAAACTCCATATAGACTCTGCTGAATTTACATTAGAGCAGCTTCAGATCTGCATCTTTTCAAGTTTACTTCAAATGTCCCCTTTGAGCCTGGAAATCTGGAGAACTTGGGAGCATTTGATACAATCCCCAAGCAATACAAAGGGGAGCCTGTTCTAATTGGGACTGTCTCATTAGCATTCAACACCACACTGAAAAGATGACAAAGGGCTGTGGCTGACCTTTCATTTCTCTCCATGCTGCCAAGCTTATGATAACACTTGTTTGAACTTCATTAACACCATTTAATTGCCTGCATCACAATCAATATGATGTGTCCCTACCGAAGCCTGGCACCGAGGCAGGGATGTGGGAGACTGAAAAGGGGCAGAGCACAAAAAGATGAAGCCAAAGAGATTTTCCATTTCACACTGGTGCCCGAAATACCTGCAGGGCTGCAAGGAGAGGGTCTGGTGGGTTTTATTTTTTTCTCATCCCTGCAGGGACTCAGTCTCCTTTTGGCTGCTTATTGTGCATTGAAAATAGCCCCTGTCAGAAAATCTTAAAGTCAATGGAGACTTCACAGGTCTTCTTAACTGAAGAATCATCCAATGAAGACCATTTAAATTAAGCTTGCCAGGTTCAGGATCAAAAGAAGCTTAAAGTGACCTGATATGTGTGATCCAAAGTTATAACATCTGCGTTTTATTGTGTCAGTCTGGGTGCAAACACCGCCTGACATGGCTGCTGCTACCCAAATCCTTGGCCCATGATCTCATCTACTTTTTTTTTCCTTACATGCTCAGAAAATTATTGGGTAAGGGGGAAAAATTTTAAACTAAAAAAAGAGAGATTTAGGTGAGATGTTGGGAAGGTATTCTTTACTCAGAGAGTATGAGGGCCCTGGCACAGGATACCCAGAGAAGATGTGGCTGCCCCTGGATCTCTGAAAATGTCCAAGTCCAAGTTGCATGGGGCTTGGAACACCCTGGGACAGTGGGAAGTGTCCCTGCCCATGCCAGGGAGTGGCACTGGGTGAGCTTTGAGGTCCCTTCCAACACAAACCATTCTGATTTGGTGATTCATTAAGCAACTATGATTTGCATCCCATTAACCTTCAGATGTGGAGATTTCGAGCCTTTTAGGAAGGTTTTGAAACAAAAACAGTCTGTACCCATTTGGGATTTCACCTACCCAGTGTGCTAGTTTGGGCTTTCAGAGTTCTCCAGCCACTAGGAAATCTCCACCTGTGCAGTGTTTGTGCTGTGTATTGGCCACTCTGCAGCTAATTTGACAAAGAAAGACAAACTGGACCAGTTTAATACAATAAAAAGCTGCATGTATCCTAACATCGGGAGTTATTGAGGTTTTAAGTAGAAATTCTGAGAGTTTTCTCTCAGAGCAGCAGCACATGACAGGTGCAAATCCTTGTTGTGCTTTAAAAAATGAGTTTTTTGTGCCTCCTCTCTTTCTGCCAGAGAGAAAGCTCAAGAAGCAGCGCACCAAGGGTCAAGACAGGGGGTGCTGTCAGTGGAGATAATAAAAAACAGTGCTGGAAGGGCCTCGTGAGGTCAGCCCGATCACCTCCTGCCTCAGGGCAGGATCAGCTCTGTCTAAAGCCTTCCTGACAGATGCTTGTCTGCCCCTTTCTTAAAGGCCTCCAACAACAGAGCCTCTGCTGTCCTCAGGCAATCCATTCCTGTGTTTCCCTGTCCTTCCCATCAGTGTTTTCCCTGCTGGGCAGCCCAAATCTCCCTGGCTGTAATTAAAGCTCAGGCATCCACTGGGCAGGGGTTACAGCTCATTCCCTGCCTCTCTGGTGCAGCTTTTGGTGTATCTGAAGGCTGCTCACTTGTCTTTCTTCACTTTTCATCCCCCAAAAAAAACCCTGATGTTTTCTGGTCACGGTAACAAAGTGCTCCTACACAGTGCAACTTTCAGCAGAAAAGATGAAAACCCTAAGTGGAGGGTACAGCCCCATAAATCTCTGCACCAATGTGATTCTGGGGGATCTCCTCCCCCAGAGAAATTATCTGTGCACCCATTCACTCTTCAGCCATTGAGGCAGTGTTGTCCATCCATCCTCCTGTTTGTTCTGAGAGGAGAAGCAGCAGGAAAAGCCGTGTGCAGGTGAAATGAAAGCATTGCCCTTCCTAGGGCTTGCACACACAGACAGAATCTCTCCCTCAGACAATTTGGGTTGGAAGGAGCCTTAAAATCATCCCAATCCACCCCCTGCCGTGGACAGAATCACAGAATGAACTGGGCTGAAAGAGACCCCCAAGACCATCAACTCCAGCCTGTGAGCAAAGAGCTCCTCATCACCTAAACCATGGCACTGAGTGCCACATCCAGCCTGGTTTTAAACACATCCAGGGACGGTGACTCCACCACTCCCTGGGCAGACAATTCCAGCATGCAATCCCTCTTTCAGCGAAGAATTTTTTTCCAACATCTAACCTAAACTTCCCTTGGTGCAGCTTAAGACTGTGTCCTCTTGTTCTGTCATCATCAAGGATGCTTCCCACTATCCCAGTGTGCTCCAAGGCTCATCCAGCCTGGCCTTGAACACTTCCAGGGACCCAAGGGCATCCCCAATTTCCCTGGGCAATCTATTCCAGTGCCTCAGCATCAGCTCAGATGCTTCCCAGGAAACCCAAACTGCCATTCTGTGTCAGCGCAAGAGCTGACAGCACATCCTTGTGCTGCTTTACCACATCCCACAGAAGAGCTGGCCGTTCCCAAGCTTTCCATCAGCCCTTCCCTGCTGGAAGAGTCCCCCATTTCCCTTCCACGCACCTCTCCCTCCTCCAGCGGTGTGGATACAGCCGGCTATTGCATAACCCTAATTATGTTATTGCTGTAATTGCGTCTGCCGTCTGCAGCGCATGGATTCGTTACAAGCTTTTCATATGCTAAAATGATTATTAATGAGTGCAGTCCCATCCCAGCGACAAACAACAGCCACGACAAAAAGATCTTTTGGAAGGCAATTAGCTCCATGCTAAGCTGCCTAAACCATGGGCTGTGCTGGGAAATTTCAGGCTGGGGAGGAAGCACTGGCAACGTGGTTTTTCTCTTCTCTTTTGATGAGTTAATGAGTTACTGAGTGGCAGCAGGCGCAGTCAGTCTTGTGAAACAGCTCCACTAAGGAGCCTTTCCCCCTCGGTACCGAGGGGAAGAACATTTATCCCTGGATAAACAGAGGGGAAAATGTATTCCCGGGTCACTGTGATGTGTTCCCGGGTCACTGTTGTGTTGCTTTCTTTGGGGAAACAAAATGAAACAAAGCAAAACAAAACGAAACAAAACAAAGCAAAGCAAAGCAAAATAGAATGAAACAAAACAAAGCAAAGGCAACCCAGGGAAAGATGAGGTTGTGGAAAGAACAAGAATAGTTTTTGTTTTTAGAGGATAAGAGGGAGCACTATGTCCTGGTGCATCCCAAATCCTTCTCCATCCATCAGTGGCTCACTCTCCTGGGCTCTCTCTCCAGCTCAAGGCAGGCTGGGGTGAATTACTGTGCTCATGATACCTGTAAGGACAGGTCCCATGGCCCAGTTATCCTCACATTCTCCTTCTGAGCTGGAGTATTGCAATGATGGGCTTACCCCAATTTCTCATCATTTTAATTGCTTATGAAACCAAATGAACAAATTTCCCATCATACCAGAGGATGAAGTGCCTTGAGGTAAGAATGGAGGCTGCTCCTGTGATTCAGGAGAAACTCAGACACATAAGGCTGGATCTTTTGATATTCATCTGAGGATCTTCTGGAAACAGCTGGGGTAGGATCCACTGCAGATAAGCAAAACTGGAGTACAGAAGTAACAGCAAATCTGCTCAGGACTCCACTTTTGACCCTTTGAAGGCAGATCAAGCTGAATTTGCTGCTTTGCTTTGCCACCTTTCTGTCTCATTCAGAGGGAATTGGCTCAGTCTTATGCTCCCAACCTCCTGCTGGCTGTGGAATTGTGACTCAAAGACCTGTCCCTGTCTCAGGTGAGGCTGGTGGCCCTCCACAGGTGACAGAGCACCTCTTCATCCCTGGCACTGCCTCCCAGCCCAGCTGAGAGCTGTCAGCTGCAGGGGTGATGGAAAATTCCAGCAGCGGAAATGTGAGGGCCTCTGGGATCTGGTGACAGCTTCTCAGTGTTTTCTGCATTAGGGGTATGCAAATGGCAGAGAGGCCCTAAGTACCTCTGAGGATCGGGGCTGGAATGGAAGGTAAATAAAGACTCAGCAGGGATGTTGTCATCTCCCTGCTAGGATGCTTTAATACACACATTCATCATTTCTTTAGAGAGCACAGTGATGGCTTCATTAGAAACTCTTCTGCATAAATAAGTCACTGGGCCATGGCAGAATTTGGAGGGAAGGATATTATGTCTTCTCCCTCGACTAGATTGGGCTACTGGTACATGCTTTTTTCCCCCTTTGTCAAAAGAAATCCCATCTGGAAATTCCGTGAGGACCTGTCTCCCAGGAGAAGATGCTGAGCAGGATGAAAAAAATATTTCTTAGACTTTTGCCATTCCCAGGAAAACTTAAAACAGGTCTAGGCATCACCTGCTGGAGAAAATCAGATCTGTGCTAGATGAACAAGAGAAAATGTCAGGAAATGGTGGCATCCATGGCATTGCTGAGAAAACAAGGAATGTTATGGTCAAAAAAAAAGGAATCTTAGAGTCAAAAAGCAAAGTGTGACTTGGCATCAGAAAAAAAACCTAAATCCATCTGCAGCCAGGACAGTTCACAGATTTGTGAGGAAAACAGGTCACAGTGCAGTGAAATGTATTGATTTATGGTGCCTGAGAGGAGCCCACGGAGAAGATCCCAGCTTTTCATGAATATTGGATCTGCACCCTCCTGATGGGTGAAATGAGAAGGGGATTCATCACTGCAAAAATAAACTGGGGTCGGTGGAGGAAATCAGAGGTGCCAGTCGGGCTCTGACAAGCAGTTAAAATGCTCCTTTTCCTGCCTGGTTGAGCTGTCACCAGGTGGTGGTAGGACAGTGGGTGTAGGGACAGGGTGCTCCCAAAAAGTGGGGCAGAGACACATTTACCCACTCCTTTTCCGAGTTTTGTCCTGTTTCCTGTCCACCTGGTAGCAACAGACCCTTGAGTCTGTGACTCACGAGGGTTTGAAAGCTCCCCATCCCTTTGCAGCCCTGCAGAGATCATTTCCAAGCAGCACAAAACTCCCATGACTCATCCAAACACGGAAAAGCAGCATGAAATGCTCCTTGGAACCGAGGATGGGATGCTGATATGAGTTTCAGGAGTCAGAGTTTCAGGGCTCAGAGGCTTCTTTGGACATAACATACCCTCAGGATGTGATCTCAGTGTCCACCAAAGTGTCCTGAGCATCACACACCTGAGCACTCAGTAAACCAAGGTATTGTAGGAAGTGTGTCTTGTGGCAAAAATAAAAGGAAAAAAAAAAAAAAAAAAAAAAAAAAGGGGGAAAAAAGCATGTACCAGTAGCCCAATCTAGTCGAGGGAGAAGACATAATATCCTTCCCTCCAAATTCTGCCATGGCCCAGTGACTTATTTATGCAGAAGAGTTTCTAATGAAGCCATCACTGTGCTCTCTAAAGAAATGATGAATGTGTGTATTAAAGCATCCTAGCAGGGAGATGACAACATCCCTGCTGAGTCTTTATTTACCTTCCATT
>CM019237.1:1786888-1812826 GCA_009741485.1 Malurus cyaneus samueli
CCGACATCACATCCTCACTCTGCAGAGGTGAAATCGGGAGGTAACTTCTGTCATGCTGCTTTAACTGCCCTCCAAGGGCTGTGAGCCCTGGAGCGGACATGGAAATGAACTCAGTGTTACTCAAGTGTCCCCGAGGGGAAAGGGAAGGCAGCCTGCAGGGCTCCAGGAGGGCAGAGCCCATTCAGCTCCTCTTCTGCAGAGCCACCTCAACTCTGCCTCTTGACAGCCACCCACTGGGAGAGGAAACCCAAGGCTTATCCTGCCTGGGCAGGGAAAGGCTCCAGAGGGGACGAGGAGACCGACGCTGCCCTGCCCACGTGTTTCGTATGGTTCTTCTCATTTTTCTCAGAGCCGCGTGTCCCCCTCCGTCGTTCCCGTCGTGTCCTGTTGGTCGTAGCACTGCAGCCAAACGCTCTCTCTGCTTGGTGGCGACCTGTCAGTGGTGCTGGTGGTGCTGGTGGTGGTTCTGCTCCTCCTGGCGATGGACAGCACAGCATCCCCCTCGTTCCCACCTCGGCCAAAGGCTTTGTTTTGTTCCAGGCAAGGAGCTCAGCCTCGAAAGAAGAACCAAGAGGGACTTTTTTTGTTTTTCAAAGTTCTTTGTCCTTTCCATTTCGTTTCCTCAACTGGAACACAGCTGTTGTTTTCCCACAGTGGAATATCAGAGGGATTCTGAAGGGCTTGCTGTGAAGCGAGGTGATGCGTGGGGCTGATGGAAAAGCCTTCCTTCCCAGCCGCTCCTAAGAGGAAATGTCACCACATTTTGAAAGGAAATCTTGGAGGAAATCCAAATGAAACGCTGCAAAAAATTCTTCTACCTAGACCTTTCCAGATGAACTGCCTGTCTTCTGGAGGTCTCCAAACTGCTGTGAGCCCGTCTGCCTTTTGGTGCCAACTCCTGGCCTTTCCCCTTCTCCACTTCTGGAACCAACAGGCCTTGCTGAAGGCACAGTTGTTGCCTGGGAAAGATTTAATTTCTCTTTGCACTTCTTATCCCCTCAGAGATCACTGTCACTATGGGACTGTTGTGGGGAATCACCCTGTCCCTGTCCCATCCTCTGCTCAGCTTCTCCAGAACAACATTTCAACTTTTTTCATGGCCAACCAAAGGGAGTGAGCTCCTGATGTCCTCTGCCTTCAGCTGTTCCATTCACATGGTTCCAGCCTGGAGAACACTGTGCTTAGAGACCCTTCGGGCTGTGGAGAACCTTCCCTGTGCCCCATGGAGGCAAGAGCTGATCAGCAGAGCTCCCTGGCAGATGGAGGAGGGGCTGGAGAATCACATCCACCTCACCCCATCCTCGGAGCCACAACCTGGATCTGCTTTGCACCGGGAAGGAGGAAGGGCTGAAGGCAGGGTGTGTAAATTGATTACGGAGCCAGTTGGGTTTGGGTTTGTTCCTGTCTCTTGCCATCAAACCAGAACCTGTGGGGAGTGAGAGATCCCGAGGGGGTGCGAGGGGGGATGTGGTGCAAGCAGGAGTCAGTCAGTCCTTGAAGGAAAGTTTCCTTCAGCCAAGCAGATACACACCTAGGCGAGTCCAAAACCACTCAAAAGAACAGCAGCCCGAAACCGGGCATGTCTGTGGGGAGAAAATCACCAGATCCACGTTGAGACAGCAAACCTAGGGACACGTCTTGGTTTTAAACCCCCAGACATTTCTCTCTTGATTCCAATTCCGATTATTTTGTGTGTGTGCGTGTGTGTCTGTGTGCGCGTGTGCGTTCCTTCCCTTCGTTTTGGTTCTGCTTGCTTTTCTGTTGGATTGCTGAGCTGATGGACTCGTGGTGCACCTTATGGACGTCTCAGCAGTTTTAAAGAGGCCTGCGCATTGGGGATGATTTGGGTTTGGTTGGTTCCGCCACGGTTTCGTTTGATCCATTTTAGTAACGTCGGCGCATGTTCCGGATCCACTGATTACGGCTGTGAAAGTGGGGAGTCCCACCAGAGCCAGTGGTTGAGAAAAACGACAGCAAACAACACAAACACGATATTTTTTATAAGTACGTAAATTAAAAAAAAAAAAAAAAAAAAAAGGGGAAAAATTAAAAAAAAAAAAAAAAAGGAAGAAACCAAAGGTTTTGACAAACAAAGTGCCACAAAAGATAAATATGGAACCTATTGTCATGCCTTGTACTCACAGCTGGATGGTAGGAGTCTAAGGACAAAGAGCTGGCTTGGAGGGAAGTGGTTATGAGTGATGGGCGATCCTGCCTGGACATGCGCACATGAGAGGAAGAAGAAGCTGTTTAACAAAAAAAAAAAGAAAAAAGTATCAAAATGAACTGGTGTGATCCTGCACTGTTACTGGAGTCAGAGGAACACCACAGGGGAAATCTGAGACTCACCCTGTTTCTTTTCGATGTTTTTCAGGGCTGTGTTTTTGGTTTGTTATGGTTGTTTTCCATGGTTGTTATTTTATTTCTTCTTGCTGGTACGGAGTTTTTCATCTGTATATTATATATATATATTTTTCAAGAAAAACTTGAACACCTCAGAGACACTGAGAATGAAACACTTAGGGGAAACGGGGAGCGCCAGGAGATTGGTGTCGTAACCCTTTCCAACCTCCCATTTAGGCATTTCTGCTTTCTCTCCACCTTCTTCTTTCCCCCATGCCCAGGATTTGAAAGAAAATCTGCATTTTGCTTCTCTTTCATCTCCTCTTTGTTTTTTTGTCTTCCTGTTTTTTTTTTTTGTTTTTTTTTTTTTTTTTTTCTGATGGAGCTGTTTTTAGTCCTTTTTGCTTGGAAAATGTGCCAGAGTCGTGATGTAAATGCGTGGGCTTCCTCCCCTGTCCCCTTCAGTGCCCTTCCCATTTCCAACCACTGTCCCAGAATCCCCCAGTCTATGAGAAGTCTTGGCATCTTTCTTCCCAGCCTCACCTGTTGAGCTAACTATTTTTTAAGTGCATGTAAAATACAACTAAAAAAACAAAGACACAAGCAGAAGAATGAGCCCTACTACAACACGGATGCTTTCTTTTCCTTTGATTTCTTTTCCCCCACCTCTCTTTCCACACTTGACCAAAAATTCCTGAGAAATGGGTAGTGTCCCACACTGCTTTTCAAGCCACATGGAGAGAACTGGAGCCAAAATTCCTTGGAGTCCATGGACAGGCTCCTAATACCCAGAATATGCCAGATGATTGGCTGATCCTTATGGGCGTTTCTCAAACACTGCGATCAAATAATTCATGCTGCCACTGGCAGCACCATCAGAAACAGGGAAAGGGAACTCATGAGGACTCTCTGAGGTTCTACAGAGAGAGTCAAGGTTATTTCTTCACTGCAGGGTTTGCTTTGGGGCTTTGCAGCTGGGTTAGAGGAACAAAGGGTGAACGGCCCCTCTATAAACACCTCGAGTCCTCCCTGTGAGTTGGACTCACCTGTCAGTGATGGTGATTTGAGACCTGATCCATCACATCATGTGCTTGTGAGGACTGAGCCTTCCAGTGAACAGCGGGGTGGGGAAGGTTGTGTGTCTGGAATGAGGTGTTGGAGATGGTTTTTCCCCCAAGAGACAGCACAGGAGAGCAATGGAGGAGAAATTCAGCCACCCGAGGTCACCTTCCCCTTCCAGCGTAGAATCAGAGAATAATTTAAGTTGGAAAAGACCTCTGACATCACAGGGTCCAAATGTTAAAATATGGCCCAGTCCTTCTTTCCCACTCTCCATTCTGTCCTGAACATATCCAAAGGTTTGGTCCAACCCAGCACACGCCAGCCTTGCTCTATTAGATAAGAGGACTGTGCCAACCCTCTCCCCTGTAGTTTTACCACTGCAGTCATCTAATCTTGCCTCTTTGACACTGAAGGTCATAAAAATTGCTGGGGCATGAAGCAGATTTACCAGCAAAGTTTTGTTTGGTAGTTGCTTGGATTGAAGAGAAATGACCAAAATTTCCAGACCTTGTTCATTCACTTACACAAGCTCTTTGCCATGAAGGGAAAAAGACCAAGCAAATCAGATAAATGTCACTATTTCTATTTCTAATTTTGCTGTTGAAAACTGAGAGATCAAATTTGAAGAATCCACTGCTCAGTCCCACTGTGGAGTCCCCTTTGAATTTCCTGGAGTCTGAGATATCTGGGAGGTAAAAATCCAAACATATAACAGCCAATACAAAGAGGAGAATTTGGAACTGAGTCAAAGCATGAAATGTAGATCTGTCCCTCCCCAAGGCTTTATTAAAGTGCTTTGGGGAGAGTCACTGCTTTGTGGAAGGCTCTTCCGAAGGAAAATTGGAAACCTGGAAGGACTTAGTCCCGGATCTCTACTAAGTGGGACATTTGTGTCTGCACAAAGGACACTCAGAATCGTGGAATCACAGAATTGATTTGGGTTTGGGTTGGAAGGGACCTTAAAGATCATCTCATTCCAACACCCCTGCCATGGGCAGAAACGCCTGTCCCAGGCTGCTCCAAGCCCCTTGGGCACTTCCAGGAATTAAAGTCCTTAAGTCCAAGGATCATGTCACACAAAAAAAGAAATGTCTGGGCTGCTGGAGATGACCAGGACTATTCTCTCACATCACCAAGGCTTCAGGCAAACAAGCCCTGCTTCTCCCTTCCCAGCAGCCTGTTTGAATTACTCCCAAAGCAGCTTCAACTGACAGTGTGGACACATTTCTTGGTGCTGTAGGAAGAATGAGAGACAGGAAGAATTCTGATTCTCCTTCCCTAATTCCTGAGGTAGGCTCTGGTGTGTAAGAGCTTTGCTCCTCCACTGGAATCCTTTGCTTTCGGTGGTGGCCAATAAGCAGATAAGGATTTTACTGGAGCCCCACCAGTCCCAACAAGGTGGCTTTAGTCCCTTTCTTCTCCCTGCTTCAGCACTTAAATGTGGAAGTCAGTCAGAGAGCACTGCATGGAAATGTGATTGTGGTTTGGCCAGTTTTGTGTTGGGTTTGGGTAGCTCACCAAAAATTGCACTCAGGAACCCTGTGTGCATGTTCCCAGTCCTTGAATGAGGAATTTGATACAAAAATCCAACTCTCAAACCAGTATTGTTTAAACCTCTGAGATTCTGATAACTTCCCCACCCTGGGATTATCAAGGGACTCCAGGAATGGGTCTCTTTCCCCTAACTGGGAAATTAGGATCATTTATAGGATCACAGTAAATAATGTTTTTATATCGGCAGGTGTCTCACTGGGTAAAGAAATATTGGTGTGGAATCAGAATCCCAGAATAACTGGGGTTGGAAGGGACCTCAAAAATCATTCAGTGCCACCCCTGCCATGGTCATGGACACCTTCCACTGTCCCAGGGTGCTCCACGCCCGGTCCAGCCTGGCTTTGGACACTTCCAGGGATCCAGGGGCAGCCCCAGCTTCTCTGGATGGCCACACAGCCTTAATAATTCCAGCACAATTTGCTCTGTGCTTTTGATGAGCAGTCAGAGTTGCTCTCCAGGGCACAGGAAGGTTTTGGGATGTCCTCTTGCCATCCAAATTTGGTGGGCTATGGAGCAGGAAACTGGTGACACATGTGAATCTCAGTGTCATGGTGTAAAGCTCATCCTCCTGCCCATTCCCAGCCTGAATTTTCCTGCTTTGCACCTGGTGCAGAGCAGTGTTTGGTCCATGGAATCCTACAGTTTTCCCTCAACTCTGTGACTGTGCAATGCCCCTTTCTCAAAAAAAAAAAAAAATCACATTGTCTTACTGGGAATAACTATTTTGTGGAAAATGCTTTGAAAATGGAGCTTGTCAACCATGTTTTGTTTGGGATGGTTCAGTTCTCTACATTTGGAGAAGCACCCAAAGGGACACAGGCTTACAGAAAAAAAAAATTGTAGAAAGATGTCAAAAAAAAATTAAGTAAAAAAAAACCAAACAGGATTTACTCTTGGAAAATATAACCGCACTCAAAAATCAGCTACTGAAATTTATAAAAGGCTGCTTAGTCTTAAACCAACGTGGTATTGTGTGTGATTTCTGTTGTCGTTGTTGTTTGTTCATGGTTTGGTTGGTTTTGGTTTGTTGTTGTTTTTTTTGGGGTTTTTTTTTTTTCAATCTGTTCTAAAAATGGAGAGTTTACCTCAAGAAATTCTTTCTGCTTGGAAACAGATCACCTCAAAGATGCTTGCAGCAGTGCAGGGAAGCTCAGTAAAGCAAACCTGGGTGTGGAAAACAGAGGGAAAACCAGGACATTCAGGCTCTTTTCAGCATTCCCTCCTCTCACTGGTGTGGTCTGGCATTCCCCAGCAGAGAGGCTGCTGTTTGCTTTCAGAGCCAGGTGGAGAAACCAAGGCCCATGTCCAAGCTTGAAGTCCTTTCTGGAGTACCTTAAGAGAAACTTGGTGTTCTTTAAAATTTCTATGCTGCTCTTTCTCCATTCCCTGGAGAAATTCCACTTTCCAGCCGAGGCTGGGGTAAGGAAGCAGAGAGATTAGGTGCTAGCTAAATGCTCCCAGTGTTCTCCCCCAGGAATTGAGAGGCAACTGGATTATTTAAGGTCACAAGAGAGGCCCTTCCTTGTGTCTGACCCTGTGTCTTGGACATACACGTGAGCCCAGAAGTCTCATTCTCTGTTTTGCTAAAGCTTCCACCTTAAAAAGACATTTCCTTTCACCACAGTGTTACTAACAGCCTCGAAGAGATGTCAAGACAGCATTAGAAAGGAGGTTGGGATCCTTTTTCTTAGGTTGTTGTTGTTGTTGGTTTGATTTTCTTTTGAATTGATCCTAGTTAAAAAAAAAAATAAATAAAATCTATACTATTTAAATTGGAATCCCGTTGTTACTTGGTAAAGGCAAAGCTTCTGTACCTTTGTTATAATTAATTGTATACCTGTGTATGTAAATATAAGGCATTCCTATTTTGCAGTCCAGAACAAAAAAGAAAAAAAAAAAGAACCTATTTGTAATATAGAATAAAGTTTATTAAAAAAAATAAAGAAATAAAAATGCCCCAGGCTGTGATTGCTGTTTCCTGTGCCAAATGGAGCCAGAGGGAGGGAATTCAAGTGAAGGAAATGCTGGAAAAGACTTTAAAGTTCATCAAGTCCAGTTCCTTCCTTCCTTCCTTCCTTCCTTCCTTCTTCCATCCTCTTCCTCCTTCTCCTTCCTCACAAATCAAAATCCACAAATTCCCCAAAATCCAAACATTCCCTCCAAATCTTCAACATTCCTAACACATCCTTACTCCACCCAAACACTTCCCCTCCTTCCAAATTCCTCTTCCAAAATTCCTCCAAAACTTCCCTTCCTTCAAAATCCTACCTCCTCCGTTCCTCCATCTCCTCCTTCCTCCTTCCTCCTCCTCCTTCTCCATCCCTTCTTCCTCCTCCTCCTCCTCCCCTCCACTTCCCCCCTCCCGCAACTTCCATCTCCATCCCCTCCACTCCTTCCCGTCACCCAAGCGTAATGTACTGACTTGTTTAATTTATTTAGACAGCGGATCCCAAAGTTCTATCCCTCCATCTACTGGGTTCCATCAACTCAGGAAAAAAAAAGGTGGACAGCTCAAATTCAGGCAGCCACTCGCACAATGTCACCTCCTGCACCAAGCATCACCCCACAAACCCCTCAGGCAAGCAGGACGGTGCAAGAAATGCATGCTAACAAAATTTGCTCAAAAAACGAGACGCGTCAGCCTCATTCCAGCCTCATTTCGATGAATAGCTCCCTCGTTCAGGCGTCAAAACCCACACCCACCTCTAATAATAGAGTTATCGAAGGTGCTTGGCAGGGCAATTTTAACACAATAAAATATCTCACTAAAAAAACTCCTCCACACAAAAGCGGCCTCTTGTTACACCTCGCATCAACAGGTAGCTTTAGAGCTGTCCCTTCTGCCAACAATAGACAATGAGCAAGAGGTTCGTGAAACACAGCCTCCATACTCCCAGGATCAACCAATCCACCCAGCACTCTTCTGGTCACAAACCCCACCACGCCGTCACATCCTGGACAACCCATAGGGCAGGACATGGTTGGGATCAACCGTGTGTGTTACAGATTTGGGACGATCCATAGGGCAGGCATGGTTGGAAATCTGTGGTTACAATTTGCGGACCAATCCATACGGCAGCATGGTGGTGACCCAACCCTGTGTGTTAACGATTGGGAAATCCATAGCGCAGGGCATGGTTGGACAATCCTGTGTGTTACAGATTTGGGACAATCCATAGGCAGGCCAGTGGATCCAATCTGTGTGTTACAGATTTGGGACAATCCATAGGGCAGGGCATGGTTGGGACCAATCCTGTGTGTTACAGATTTGGGACAATCCATAGGGCAGGGCATGGTTGGGATCAACCGTGTGTGTTACAGATTTGGAAGCCCAATCCAGGGCCAGGACATGGTGGATCAACCGTCGTGTGTACAGATTGGACGACTCCATAGGGCAGGGCATGGGGCAAACCCGTGTGTTAAGATTGAACCATAGGGCCAGTGGCAGGTTGGACCAGCACTCGCCCCTGTGATAGACTCCTGGACCCACAGTGCCCTCTTTTCTTCTGTGCCAAAACACCGACTATTCCCACAAAAACACCCATCCAAATATGAAATGGAGCTGCAATCACTGAGCCCAGCCAAACAAACAGACTCCAGGCTCGTGGTAACTCCCTGTTGCCCGCTGTAAAATGTTTGTTTTTGTGGGGATTACACATGTGGGTTTGCTGCTGCTCAGCGGAGGATTTCCCTGTGGGTTTAATGAAAGCTGCAAGAGCAGGAGTGAGGAGGAAAACCTCTGACATGGATCTGTCTGCAGCAGGACAGAGCATCACTGGGACACCCTGGAGAGGCTGAGATCTTGGCTGTGGTCACGTATGTGGGACAAAGACTGGAGGAAACGGCTGCTTCTCCCAGTTCCAGCCTCTGAAACACCCCTGTCTGGCTCCTTAATGAGATGCAAATGATAGTCAAAGCCAACAAAGTATTTACAAAGCAGTCAGGAGCCACCTTCCCATCATTAAGGTTGGGAAAAAACCCTAAAATCACCAAATCCAATCATTAAGCCAGCACTGCCATCACTAACCCATGTCCCCAAGTGCCACATTCTTGCCCTGAAGTCACTGGTGGTTCTCTGTTTGTGCTGGATTCTCCCTCCCACAAACTACAGAAAAGAGACATTTTCAAAGCTTTCCTACTTTTTATGGTCCAGGAAAAATTAAGGCCATTTCTGCACCACAATCCTTCCCATCTTCCAGCCCCTCCACAGAGGAAATGGTGACTTCACTTCAGACATCCCTGGTGTAAAATAACACACCCCCAGTGTCCTGTGGAAACCTGGCAGGGGAAAAGGCATTGCAAAGCTCAGAGATGATCTCCATCTCCCAGGAAAAAGCTGGGAATTCTTCTGCAGCTCAGCTTCCCAAAGCAAACCCCAGATGTCAGCTGAGAAGGACCATTTCCAGCACCCCGGGGAGGATTTGATTTGCTTTTATTATTTTCCCTTTCCTGCTTTCTGACACATCCCAGGTTCTGCTGGGAAGCCTGGATTGTATTAAGATGCTCCCCTCACCAGTCCCCGTCCTCAGGATTTTGTGAGATTTAACAGAGAATAATTCCAGCTTCAGCTCTCATGTTGGACATCCCTCATCCAAGGGATCCCTCCCCTGAGTTCAGCCCCAGGAGCCCCTCACCAAGGTGGTGACAGTGATAGGGACCAAAACTTTGCCCTGCAAGGACCTGCCAGCTCCTGTGTCAAGGTGTTCAAGCTCATTGAGTGGCAAGAAAATCGTTCTGGACCCTAAAATGAGGTTTTATTCCTACAATCCCAGAATGATTTGGGTTAGAAGGAGCTTTAAGGAAGATCCAGTTCCAACCCCTTGCCTTGAGCAGGGACACATTCCACTATCCCAGGGTGCTCAGAGAAGGATCTCTGCAATATCACCTCCTCTGATGAGGAGTTTTCAGAGTGGTTGTGGGTGTTTTCTGCTGTGGGGGTTGTCCTGTCTCTCCGTGCCATCCCCCAGTGAAAACTGAGCCCTTCCAGGACCCCAACTCACCTCATTGATGGCTCAAACAGATCGGTGACTGACATGGGGAAATGCTGTTTCCTGTGGCTGGCCCCAGGGAGGAGCTCACCCAGCTGCAGAGGATTCCAAGACCAGGTGGGATGAATCCCAGCACAGCTCTTCTTTGACCTTTTCTGCTGTAATTGTTTTAGGAAAAGTCCCTTGTTATACACGCAGCAGAGCCCTGAACTTCTCTGCCATGTGCTGCATGTTCCCACAGCCCAGCAAGCATTTGGGAGGAAAGCAGGAATCAATTTGGTCTTTTGCCTTTAGCTAAGATTTTCAAGGAAAAAAAAAAATATCGAGAGGAGAACGTGCTTTATTATTTTTATTATTATTTACCCCTCTGAATTTCCTGCCTTCTCATATAAAGCCTAATGGGAAATGTACTCACTGACCCTATAACTCCCCAAACCAAACACGATGCCAAGACTTCTCCACAGGCCAGCTTTGCTTCAGTTTGCCATATGGGATGCAGCCCTCGTTCCTACAACACAGGCAGGCAGGTCAGTGTTTAGTCACAACTCATGACACACAAACATGTTGTGGGCAGGAACATGACATGCAGATAACACCAGCAGGCATCGTGTTTTTGCTGGCTACATCTGTGCTAGTAAATAAAAGAAGGCCAAGGTGGAGGCTCTGGGCTGAATAGCAGTTCCCCAGCACAAATTTTGATAATTTTCTCTCAGGGAATGGCCAGGCACAGCTTGGGATGAGTTATCATGGATTTTTTTTTACTTTCATGGATAAAAATGCATCCAGTCTGGCTGTCTCTGCCCTGTAAGCTCCTAGACACAGTGGCTTCACAGGGCTGGATATACAGAGTTAGATCAAAAAAATACTGGGAAAAGGTTCTGCTGGGTCAGGAGGTGTTTGGAATAAAGTATTGGAACAGGAGCTGCTTTGAAGGTTCAGTCTGTCCATGAGAATGTGAGTGTTTACCTGGGGAAGCAAATGAGCCCTGAGAAATGGTCTGAAGCTGGATTTAAATTTTGAAACATAGATTTTGGGGGCAGAGAGAGGATGACAGAGGGAAATCTATCCCCTGGAACGAGTGCTACATCCCAGGACATCCCAGCTTTGTCTCAGACACCACTGGGCTGGTTTAAGTTGTTCCTGTGGAGCTGGATGAAGCTTTGCTGGAGGAGCACTGGGGTGCCAAAATACAGACCCTGAGGGAGCACCAGGACCTGTTTTTCCATGGAATGTAATGGGGCAGGTCTGCAGGTGTGGGATTGAGGCTGATCTCATGTTCTGGGTTAGGACTGAGGGACCTGGGATTGTTTTGCCTGGAGAAAAGGAGACTCAGAGGTGATCTTATTGCTCTCTACAACTTCCTGAAAGGTGGTTATGATCAGGTGGGGTCAGTCTCTTTCTCCAGGCAGCAGCTGGCAGAACAAGAGGGCACAGCCTCAAGCTGCACCAAGGGAAATATAGGTTGGATATTAGAAAAAATTTTTTTACTAAAAGAGTGATAAAGCATTGGAATGATCTGCCTGGGGAGGTGGTGGAGTCACCAACCCTGGATGTGGTTAAACAAAGATTGGATGTGGCTCTTGGTGCCATGGTTTAGTTCAGGTGTCAGGGCATGGGTTGGACTCGGAGATCCTGAAGGTCTCTTCTCTCTTCTAACCTTGTGATTCTGTGATTCTGTTATACTGTGAATCTCTGATTCTGTGATTCTGTGTCTGTTGGCCCTGAGCTGGGTCTCACTCACCTGCAGCTCAGGACAAACCTTCATGAGGCTCACAGTCCTTGGGAAGAGCCACATGGAAAATGTTCAGGGCTCATCAGGGTCACCTCAGTGGCCATGCAAAGGCTCTGGTCCTGTGCTCTTTCCTTGTGATGAATGAAAATGAAAGAAAGAAGTGCAGACACTGATCCAATTCCATTACAGTTTTGCTCTGTGCCTTCTCAGTCCCCCAGCCCAGCCAGAATGCCAAAATTCCCAGAATTTAGGGAAAGTAGCTCATGAAGCTGCCCTGCTTTGCATTATCAGAGGCAATCTGATTAACTCCCCAGCAGGGGCAGGGCACAGCTCTGAACTCCAGCTCAGCTCCCACATCAGAGAGCTGCAGTGAATTGGATCCAGAAGAGGCAGCTGTGAGTTATGGGGCTGGAATTCCACCAAGGGCTTCTGGGGAGGTCATAAAGCACCAAACAGCTCTCAGAGCCTCCCCCCCTCTTCCCATCCTCCGTCCCCAAACAGAATTACAGCCCCGTAATTCAAAGGGGGTCTGTTTGTCTGCAAGAGGATGAACGCAAGGAGCCATTTGGGGAGGGTGTCAGGCTGTGAATTCATCCTTTTTCCTGCCCTTCTTCCATCTTCACAGGATGGTGCTTCCAGGCTTCACCCAGGGCTCCTCACTTTCCCCACCCATCCAATCTCCTTCCTTTCATCTCCTTTCTCCTTCCTTCCCTGCTTAACAGAGACATAAAAGCAGTGGGTGTCCCACAGAGCAGCCCAGAGCTGACCACTCACACCCAACCCCTTTCCCCTCACCCCAGAGAATGAGAGCAACACTCCCTCTGCTCCTTGATCCTTTTTATCCACACCCCATTCCCTGGCAAACATCTAATCCAAATTAAACCTCCTCAATGAAAACATTCCTGGATCTTTTCAAGTTGGGCCAAACAAAGTATTGATGCTTAATTACATTTTTTTTTATGGTTTAGGGGGTAAGGAGGGGGTTGGGGACAGCCCTTTGTATTTTTGCGGAGGTATTTACAAGCAGAAAACTAGTCTGGAACATTTCAGCATTTCAAGTTAGATAAAACAAAGTAATTCCAACTCTGTTGTGTTCATGGGATGTTTTGGGCACCCTGGAGTTCAGAGGTGATCCATGCTTCTCAAAGATTCCCTCCCATGGTTGACAAGCCAGGTTGTGAATCTCTTGGAAGCTGAAGCTGGCAGACATCACATGCTGAGAAAAATCTCCAATTTTTCCCTTTCTCAGTGATGAGAAGAAATTAAAACCCCCAAACTCTTTCTAAAACTGTGAGGCCAATAAGTGTTAAAGAAGCAATATTTCCTTTTATAGACACATCATGATCCTTGGAAAGAATTCCTGTTTCTGCTTTTATATCAGAGTTATTCTCTCCTAAATCAGCACCAGTTCAGCAAAAGGAAGGTAAAATCCAGAAAAGAAGGCTTTTCTAGCATAAGCACAAAACTAGGACTAGAAGATGCTGATCACATCATCTCTTCTACCAAACCACCCAGTCAGTCTGCATAAATAAGATAAAACTGGGTTTGGGCACTTTACATCATATCAATATCCCCTTTTCTCTTTCCACCAGAGCATTTACATCCTCCTGAATTCAGGAATTTGGGGTGACAGGTCAAGAAGCAGCACCTGGAAGAGCTGGACATCCCTCCATGAGAAATGACAGGGCAGCATTTCTCTGTGGCTCAGAGATTTCTGTGCCTTCTCTGTCATTTTTGTCACCCTTCGTGTATTTTATGATATAAATGATCACAAACTCTGTCAAAGACAGGAGGGAGTTGTACCCTTGTCAAACCCCAGTGAATACAGGAGCAAATTTGCCATGTTTGTTTAAACTTAAATACTCTTGTGAGTTCAAAGCTGAAAGGCCAGAGGGTTTGTGGTGCTCTGACTTGGGCAGCAGCTCCAGAACACTTAGAAAGGCTTTTTCTGACAAGTGATGCAAATTTTAAGGATATCTTGTGATCCTGACTCTAAAAACAGCTCACTGAGAAGGTTTTTCACCAGTCAAAAATACAGGTAGGGTCACATGTGGACTTTAAGCCATATAACAAACGTTGAAACCTTATAGGGCAAAACATCTGGGGAAAAACGTATTTAAACCACTCCAAACTCTTTTTAAAAGCCAACTGATAAGAAACCAGTGAGAGTTTTGGTGAATCCCAGCAGAAAAGTGCTTTGTAAACGGGATTGTGCCCTGTGATCACATTGTGGAGTTTCACATATAGTACAAATTTTTTAATTACCAAGATTACCCCATGTAATATTTGATAATTCGGCCCCTTTGGGAAGTTGACTGTAAGAGAAAGGAACAAAATATTGTCCATGATTTTTAGCCTGGGGAATTATCCTAGAGGCTTGTTTTGCCTTTTTTTTTTTTTTTTTTTTTTTTTTTTTTTTTTTTCTGACTTGCTACTTCTTGCCCCCTTTCGGAAATCTTTAATTTTCCTTCCTTAGGACAGAATTTCAATTAGCAGAAGGATAATTCTGTGGGGAGGCACTGAATATCCTTGGACATAAATCCAGCTGGGAGTTGTCAATGCAATATCTGAAGCAGCAGAGGTCCTATAAAGCTTAGATTACTCTTAATAAAATTAAAAAAAAATCAGTTGGCCTTTCAGAGAGGGAATGAAAGGGGCGGGAAGGAGGTTGTTTTTTTTGAATTGCTATGTTCAGCTGCAAAAGAGGATGATAAAGGAAAAAAGAGTGTATTAGGGACACCCAAAGTGCTTCATCTGACTGAGAAAATGTCTAGATGAACTTCTAGGCACGTCCTGTAAGCATCTTAAAGCCTGGTGGGTGTTTTCATCAGGCAGCTGAAAGTTTCCTGTTGAATCTTCCCTTACGAGAGGGCTGAAAAGAGACCTGTAAAAGCTGCAGGAAACCATGAGAGCATTCCTGAACGCACAGAAGTGTTTATTTGTTGTTGTCTGGTCCTTAAAAAACCAAGAGTTTCAAGGAAGGAAATCTTCCCTCTGGGAGAGGGGGATTTTTTAGCCTGGAGAGGGTGAAGCTCCAGAGAAAACCATAAAACCTTCCAGTACTTGAAAGGGCTGCAAGAAGGAAATTTTATAAGAGCATGGAGTGACAGGACAAGGAGGAATCTTTAAAATGATCAAGGGCATGTTTGGATTAGATATTAAGTAGAAATTCTCCCCTGTGAGGGTGGTGAGGCCTCCCAGAGGATTCCCAGAGAAGCTGTGGCTGTCCCTGGATCCCTGGAAGTGTCCAAGGCCAGGCTGGATGAGGTTTGGAGCACCCTGGGATGGTGGAAGGTGTGATAGGGCAGGGGGTGGAATGAGATGATTTTTAAGATCCCTTCCAACCCAAACCATTCTGTGATTTTATGATTCTGTGAGTTAATCCATGTCCTGTGGACACAACTCTGCCTTCCCCTCCTCTCCACTGACTTTTCCCCATCACCTGATGAGTTTACCTGGCTTAGATCACCACAAACAGCCCAAGGCACTGCTCACCTCTGGCTGCTGCCTGAACTGGGGGCTGGAGGAGATCTCGAAGGCTCTCAGAGATAAGACACACATGTCCTAATTCCACTGAGCCCCTTTATCTGCTCACATCTGGTTATCTTCAACGCAATCTGTTTGCTTTGATGCAGCTGAGGAGTGGCCCCAGCAGTGTTGGGGTTGGGGATGTGCTGAGAAGGGCCCATCTGATGGATTCCAGAGGCTCAAAGCAGCTGTGGATGCTCCTTGGCAGAGGATTTTGGATTAGCTGGGGCTGTGAAGAGTAAAAGATGTCATCACCCAGCAAAAATGGCCAAAGAGTCACTGAATGGTTTTGATGCCTGAACCAGGCTTACCTACACCAGAGGCTGGACAAAATTCAGATAATAAAAGCATTTCTATTTATTGCAGGGCCTTCAGGGCCATTCAGGGCAGTCCCACACCCAATGACAATGGACAATGGCTCAGGTTTTTCACCCTTTCTCACTTTTGTCATTTGCACATCGGGGCTGAATCTCCAATTGCAGCTCAGCCAATGCAGTCAACTCCAACTTGGCTCCCCCAATTCTCTGTTTTTCCTCTCTTGGGGCCTGGCCAGGAGGTGTCCTGAGTTTGGGGCTGCAGAGGAATTGTTTTGTGTAAAAATGAGAGCAGGAGCTCAGCACTGTCTGTGGAGTCTGGAGTTAAACACTGAAGAATCACAGGGGTACAGAGACGTGGAATAGAGAACCACTGAATCTAGAATATTTTTGGTTGGAAAGGACCTTAAAGATCATCCAGTTCCAGCCCCCTGCCATGGGCAGGGACACCTGGAAGGAAGAAAATATTCTGGTATCACCAATGGAACCTCTGCAGACCTTGAGTTCCATGAAGAAGGGTTTTTATGGATATGTTCTGTGACATTAGAAGTCATCAGAGGGTAGAATTTGAGGTCTGCACTCCAGCTCTGCTGGACATTCTGCACTCTGTCCTCTACCAGCAACTCCTTTCAGTAATTTAAATCTAGACAAAAAGTGACAGAGAAAATAAACTATTTATTTTTGAAGTATGGGCTTGTCCTAAGACATTTTACATGACCAGTTTATGATAGACCTGGAGTTGAAAATCATATTTTTTTAGTCACTGTTACAATGAATGGGCATTCTGACATTTAAAATGTTGCCTTTCAACTCCTGCTCCCTTTTTTAAATTAGTCAGCTTGCTTGAGAGTGAGATTTCTGCATTTAGGTGAATGCTGGTACTGTTGCAAATATCTCCTTTAAATATTTTCAGGATAAATAACTGCAACAGAAAAGTGTGCACAGCTCCAAGCACCTGGCCAGTGTCTGACTATTCACAACCTGCAAAGAGAAAGGAGGGGAAAAAAACCCAAACAAACAACAAAAAAAAGAAAAACAAAAACAAAAACAAAAAAAAACCCACAACCAGTCTGTCCAGTTGGGAGGCAGAAATAAAAATCATAATTAAAACATTTAATGGAAAATAAACAATCATTGCTTTTCAAAGCAACTTGGACCCTAAAAATCCTTTTCACAGAAATGTTGGAAAACTGACTAGCACAGATTTGATCAGGAATGTGACATAATTCACAGATAGAATGGCAAATTCTCAGTCAAATTCTCAGTTAAACCTCCAGAGTAATCTGCCCAGTCACACAGTTCAAGCCTGTATGGCACCAGCAGCAGTTTTTGGAGGATGAACTCTTCCCTGAGACTTTTCTCAGGGTTAGATTTAATATCTTTAGGAACAGCAGATATTTCCTTGTGATGGAGTGGGAATCCCTCTGCATCTTCATCCTAGAGGAGGAAGGACAAAGTGTAACCAGGAATAGTGGCATCAAAGGGAAGGAAAGCACTGCCTGCAATCACACAGAGAGTTCTAATCTGGGAAGATGCTGCCAGCAGGAGACTGAAGACAGGAAGATTTGGATCTACCCAAAGGCCTGCTGAGCAGGGTTTTGGGGTCTGTGGGTTGTCTTAAACCCATATTAACCCTTCAAGCACTGAAAACTGAGCTCAGCTCAGCCATCGCTGCTCCCTGGTCCTGGTGGTGACTTCCCTGTGCTGAGAAAAATCTCTCATTTTTCCATTTCTTGGTGACACGAAGAGATGAAAAACCCCAAAACTCTTTCTAAAACTGTGAACCCAATAAGTGTGAATGAAACAATATTTCCTTTTGCAGTCATATCATGATCCTGGAAAAGAATTCCTGTTTCTGCCTTTATCCACCTGAACTAACGCTTCCCAGAGACCACTCCAGAAATATCCAATGGGAATTTCTGTGTGTCATCTGCACTTTGAACCTTGCAGTACTGATATACTTCAGCTCTTCTCCTCTCCTTGCTGCTATGAGCTCAGCAATGCATGGAAGCACCTCTCAAACACAATTTATTTCAAGCACAAATCACCTTGGTGGATTATTGTGCCATAAGATACCTGCAGATAATTTTGGGGATGTGGGAAAGGAGCTGAGCCATCCTCAGACACCAAATCTTGGCCGTGGACTCTAAACTTGCCAACCACCAGCATCATAAAGATTCCACGTGAAGTTGTCACTGGAGAAAAGTCATGGCCAGTCCTCTGAGGCCAAAAAATGTCCCTTAGTTCACCCTGGAACAACCCAGACCAAGGTGACCTGGTGGAGGAAGGCAGATATAGCCCAAATGAGCAAAATGCCAGTGGGTTGTGTCTCAAGGAAGGGAAGGGAAGGTTTGCAACTGTTCTGCTTGCCCAAGGGTGAAATTATGCGATTCTCAGAAGCAGCAAGTCGAGATCAAAGCGGGGAAAATTCGGAAAAGAGAGAAGAATGGAGAAGTGGGAATAATTCATGCTAGGGTAGTGCTCCAGGGCTTGCTCTTTTTTTGTGCTAAAGCTTTCAAGTCCACAGCATGCTGGGGAATGCAGCTTTTCTTCTCCTCCTTGTCCTGTGAACTGATGCCTTCTCTCTCCCTTGGCCTCTACATGAGGGAGAGAAATAAAAATATCCCTCTTGGCTGGGCTGGGCTTTTTCCAGGTAGGAGAGATCACCTTCCTTCTCCTGGTTCCCAACTCTACCTGAGCCACACCAGGTGTCTGTCAGCAAGAGAGTAAAATGAAATTCTTGCTCCTTGTCTTGATGCCTGAACCAGGATTACCTACCCAGAGGCTGGACAAAATTCAGATAATAAAAGGATTTCTATTTATTTCAGGGCCTTCAGGGCCATTCAGGGCAGTCCCACACCCACACAATGGACAATGGCTCACGTTTTTCACCCTTTCTCACTTTTGTCCATTTGCACATGGGCTGAATCCTCCAATTGCAGCTCAGCCAATGCAGTCATTCACTCCAACTTGGCTCCCCCAATTCTCTGTTTTTTCCATCTCTTGGGGCCTGGCCAGGGAGGTGTCCTTGATTTGGGGCTGCAGAGGAATTGTTTTGTGAAAATGAGAGCAGGGCTCAGCACTTGTGGAGTTGAACACTGAAGAATCACAGGGTTACAGAGACGTGGAAATAGAGATTCTGAAATCCTGAGGCAACAGTTGTATATCTTGTTTATTCACTGTGTTTTTATCCTGTTTTGGGCTCAGAGGAAACCTTCCCACCTTAATTCATCAGCAAGGCTGATCCAGCAGCTGGATTCAAGAGGGATGAAAATGCCAGCAGCCCCACACAGGGCTGGCAAAGGTGACATGGGAAACAAAAGGTGATGTGGGAAACATGCGATGCAGAAAGCTGTGGTTCTGCAGCAGCATCTGGATGTTGGGCAGATAATTCACGGTTTTAGAAGATGTTTAAGAAACTAAATCCAGAATTATGCCTGCATCTCTCTTCTTCTTCCTCTGCCTTTACAATGACAAACGAAAAGCAGAAGGCAAATAGAATTCACAATACTCAGTGCTGAGAAAGTGATGGGGGTGAGCAACACCTTTTGGAACCATAACAAAACCCAGAATAATATGGGGCCCAGAGGGCTATGGAACATTACATTTTGTAATAAAAAGTTCTGCTCCAAACTTTGCCAGGTTCTCCCTTTATCTGTCCACCAGGTTCCCTCTCTGCCCGGGGAAGGAGCAGTTGGATCTGGGCTCTTCTTCCCACTGCAGTGCTTTGTATATTGGAAACAGTGGCTGCACTTGCACCAGGGGATCTGTCCTAGCTCAGTGCTCACAGCCCAGGAAAATTGCCAGGGATGGGTGATGGCTCAGAGAATCCTCGTGGGGGCAACGAAGATGACAGCAGCAATATTGAAGACAGCGTGTTTGGCTTCCCACTTCAGCCTCAAGTCTGCTTTACCTCGGTAAACAGAAAAATCTGTTTATTCCCAGAGAGGAAAAGGGGATGAAGCGATTTGGATCAGCACATATTCAGGGTTTGCTAATAAATTGCCTATGAAGTTTGCCTGCAGAATGATTTTACACTTTTTAGGTAGAGCCACAACATTTGCAAGGTCACCTAAGAGCTGAGCAATCAAGCAAGAGGGTTTCCCGAAGGAGCCCGGACTCAGCTGTGGCACAAGTGGAAGAAAACAGGCTCCTAATGACTGATTGCCTGAAATACCTTCATTATCTCTTGGGGACATCAGCTTGCAGCAGAATTTGTGGCCTTGGAGTCCTCCAAGGCAGCAGAGCGAGACAGGCTGGGTGGGAGAGAGCTGAAATCACAGCTCAGGTGATGGGGTGACACTTGCTTGGCACCCCCTGGGCAAATATAATTTTTTGGGTGCTGCAAAAACAATTTTAGACCCATAATTTTTGAGGTCTTTTGGGTGTCAGGATCAGAATTCAACTTAGTGCAAGGCATTTGGTGTTCAGTGCACTCCCAGCACAAAACAGAGTGTTTTCCTTCTTCTGGCCACTGGCAATTTTACAATTTTACAGTTTTACAATTTTACCATTTTACTATTTTACTATTTTACACTTTCTTTACCTCTGAACGATGTCTCCCCACATATATTCAGAATTATAACACCCATGTAATTTCTCCATCTCCTATTTCCTTAACTGAGTGGTTTTTGCAGTTTTCAAGGGTTTCCAGCACAGCAAAGTGTTCTGATTTTTTTTTTATTGTGCTTTTAAATTGGGCACAAGTGTTTGGTGTGCTTTCAAATGCACAGCACATCAGAGGCCTCGGTTTTGTAACTGACAGGGCTTAAACCTGAATGAAATTAATAGGATTACACAAATCAAACAGGTGCTGAGGTATTTGAGTGGTAATTTATAAAAGCCGACAAAACCAAATTTTCTACTTTCAGGGTAACATTAGCAATACTTCAAAGGAGAAGCAGCATTTTGGCATCCAGAGAAAATACAGAAAATTCAGGGTGAATTTCAAGCATGGTTTAGGTAAGGAAAAAAAATTGGGAGAGTGAGAGCTGGGGAAATACCAAGAAGCAGCTTTCTTGCTTTAATGACACCTTCCTGGGGTGTCACAAAAGAACAGGGAGCTGTAGGAGGTGTCTGTGCTGCTCGTGTGGTGTTTGAGGCAGGAGCCATCCCAGCACTGGCTCTGATGAGGGCCTGTAAGTGCTGTTATTATCATTAATAACAATCAGGATCCCTGAAATGGGGGCGTAACGGGGCTGATGCTGCCCTGCTCTTGCTTGTAGAGGAAGAGAGACTTTTTACAAGGGCAGGTGGTGTCCTTGCAGAGGGCACTTTACAAGGGGGGATGGTTTTAAAATGAAGTAAAATAAGGTTAGATGGGATATTAAGGAGAAATTCATCTCTGTGAGGGTGCTGAGGCCCTGGCACAGCGTGTCCAGAGAAGCTGTAGCTGCCCCTGGATCCTTGGAAGTGTCCAAGGCAAGGCTGGATGGGGTTTGGAGCACCCTGGGATGGTGGGAGGTGTCCCTGCCCATGGCAGAGGGTGGGACTGAGTGATCTGTGAGGTCCCTTCCAACCCAAATCATTCTGGGATTCAATGAAAAATAGTTCACAAATGATGCAAACTCATCTCACCACAAGGGCTTTGCCATCCTCTCTCTAAGATATTGAGGAAATGTGGGATTTTCCCTGCCAGATTTAAGCAAGCCAATGCGGCATCAGGAAATTTCAAAGTTTTGTGGTTTTGTGTTTGCCAAAATCATCTTCAGGTCCGGGTTCTCCAAACTCTCTGCAGTCTGTAATTTTCAGATCAGTCCCACTGCCTTTATTAATGAACAATCCAAGGCTGTTCACTTGAGAGATTTTGGAAAACCAGAATTTCCCCTGTCCATGCTCCCTTCACCTCATGATCCCCAACCATCCCCACAGCTCTTGATCCCACAAGAGGCTACCCTTTCAGTGTTTCAGGTATTTTGAACTGCAAAAAGCATCATAAAAATAATAATTCTACCTTTAGGGCACTGAGTGACACAGCCCAGTGCTCTGTTAGGGACAGAGCTTCTCCAAATCTTGTCAGCGCTGTCTGAACGCAGCTGGCAGACAAACGCGAAATGAGATTTGATGCGGTGAAGGGAAGGTGGAAAATGAATGAAGGTGGAAAATTAAAATGAGTAAAAGCAAACTTGTCATGTTGGATTTTTTGTTTTGGTTGGTTGGTATGTTTTTTTTTTTTTTTTTTTTTGGTGGGATGGATCATCAAAATAATCACCTTGGGTGAGGAGGGAGGTAAGTTTTGCCCTTGAGACCTTTAAAGAATGGCTAAAACCTTTTCTGGCCTCATGTACAGGCTAAGACAGATTTCCCTGGAGGTCAGAGAAGATTATGATCCTTCTAGTTTTAATAGCAAGGAATCCACCTTGAGGGCAGAATCCGTGTTTATGATCAGGGAAAGCAAACCCGAGGGTAGGAAGGGGCATCCTGAGAGGTCCTGGGCAATCAGGGGCATTGCCCAAAAGGTGTGGCTGCTCTACCCTGGAAGTGTTCACCCAGTTTTGATGTGTCTTGGAGCAATCTGCTCTAGTGGGTGGCAGGGGGTGGGAATGTGGTGGTTTCAAGCCCTCAGCCCGAACTGTCTATGATTCTGTGATTCTCACTCACCCTGAAGAATTGTGCATTTTTATTTCCTCTTCTCCCAGGGAATGGTTTACCCACCTCACCATGGTGTTCTGTGGGTTCTAGGGGCTGCAGGCTCAGCCCCACTGCAGATTCTCAGCTGTTCCAGGTGTGGAAGGGCAATTAAGGAAAGCAAAGCTCCCCTCACTGTCAGGCAGGATTGACCTGTTCACCTGAATAAATGGTGGTTGAGGTAAAACACAGATCTTGGTGTTGCTTTTTGGCTGGTTTTAAGAATCTGAGGCAGATGGAGAGGGAACAAAGAGTTTTTCCTGGTGTTTTAATGGGATCCTTGGGTGCACAGCTCTTTGGGTGGAATACACGAGATGCACACCCGGGTAACGCCCATACAATTTTTATCGACCTCACAAATCAGCAAATGTGTCTGGAATCCCTCAATGAGTGCATCAATGAATGCAGTGATGTCCCCCTGTTGTAAAGAATCCCCAGCTGGCCGGGCCCAGGTTACACAATGTGCTCCAGAGAGAAGGTTCCAGAAAAGGCTGAACCCTCGAGTTTGGGACAGCCCAGGGCTCAGCAGCCCCTGCTGAGGGGTTTGGTCTTTGTGCCACACAGGACCACAAAATCAAGCTAGAATATCAGGCTACAAGAATTACAAGCATGTAGAAAAAGTACAGAATACACAAAGGGTACAGAAAATGTCAAAAAGGGTCTATAAAATATCTAAAAGGGTATATGTAAAAAAGAAAAGGGAAAGATCATAAGGCATCGTTGGCTCCCATCTTTTGGGTCCTGGTGTTCTGAATAACTTTCTTCCTCCTCCTCCACTGGGATTTCCATGTTGAGCAAGATGTTCTCCCCAGATCTCTGATCCACCCCTGTGAACTGTGGGAAAGAGCGACACGCACCAAACACGTCACAACTCATAAGAAAAACTTCTCAGAAAATATGCAGAACTTTAAGACAGGGGAAAAAACCCCATAAAATCCAGCTGACATAGCCCTGGGAATCTGTGGCTGTTGTCATTACTTGCCTGGTAAGGAGTCAACGCAGGGATCTGTCACCTGCCTTGAACATCTGCGGCAACTGCAGCAGCATCCGAATGAGGAGGGAAAGATTAATCATGCTCTGGACGTTGCTGGCTAATGCATCTTCCCTGGCAGCCTGCAGTCGGTGACAGGGATGTCCTGAACTCTGATTTGCAGTGGGCTCAGCAGGGACACCCAGACAGCTGGGAGGATCTGGCCTTAAATGGCTTCATTTAAAAGTTGCTCGCTGGTTAAATTGCTTTCAAATGTTGCTAACTTCTCCCTTGTTTTTACCCCTTAATCCCAGCTTGGAGAGCAATGAATGAGCCTGGAAGTGGATGCAAACACAATTTGGAGCTGAATAAAGGTTGGTTTTATCTGAGCAATCAGCATAGCTGGCAGAGTTCTTTTGACTTTTGGATGGAGAATGGGGATGCAGGAGGGATGTGACACATGTGAAAGGGAGAAAGAGAAAACAGTCACAGCTCCATACCCTGCCATGGCTGGACCAGGGAGTGTCT
The DNA here is from genome assembly GCA_009741485.1 of Malurus cyaneus samueli. NCBI lineage: Eukaryota > Metazoa > Chordata > Aves > Passeriformes > Maluridae > Malurus > Malurus cyaneus. The sequence goes on from CM019237.1 coordinate 1,810,535, forward strand.
GCCCTCCCCAAAGGTCCCAACATCTTTTTTGTCCCAACAGTGAAGGAAAAGTGAGGGGAATGAGCTGGGTCTGCATAGAACACAGAATCATTAAGGTCAGAAAATACCTCCAAGGTCACCGAGTCCAACCTTGGACTGAGCACCACCCTGCCCACTAAACCATATAACAAATGCCACATCTACTCATTTGTTTGAACCTTCATGGCTGAGAACTTTATGAGCTGTCTTCAAGAGGTTTGCACGTTTTCTGGCTTTTAACATCAGCTGAAGATACTGGAGAGTCTCCTGTGCCTCATAGTAGGTGAAAAAGTGGTTGTTTTAGGGACCCTTCTGTTGATGGTCTGCTGGACACTGGAGTGATGGTCCATCTCCTACAGACCTATTCCCACAAGATAATTTTTAACTTTTAGATATATTTTATTATATTTTATATATTTTATTATAATTTTTATTTATAATTTAATTTTTATATTTTTAATAATATTTTTAAATAATATTTTTACATCACAACACTTTGGTTTCAGTAGAGACATGCTTCCTGGAAGATCAAGGTGATCTCTGTGGTTTCACCTTACACAAATCAGATTCTCTCATTCCTGGCATTCCTTAAAGACTTTCCCTTTGTGAGAGAGGATGGAATTGCAAGGGATCCATCCCAACCCCACATTAGGGTTAGGAATAACCAATCTGTAAAAGTGAGGAGCAGCAAATCCACCTGTGAACACATCAGGGGAAGTGCCAGTGATGAAAATCAGATAAACTTCAGATAAATTCCCAAGGGCTGAGATGATGGAAGGCAGAGTCCTTGAGCTGAGTGCAGGAATGGGCAGTGGAGACAGCACTTCTTGGTACTGAAGCATTTCACAGCTCTTTCATGTTTTTGTTACCTCACAGATTATGGTGAAAGCGAGGTTTTATTCAATTTTGACAAGATCATCTCTCCCTGCGCAAGACAGGCCATTGAAGGAGTCAAGGTTGTATAACTGTGTTTATCTGAAGGCTGTGGAAGAAGGAAATAAAATTGGGAACAAAAGAAACTGTTCGCTCTCTGGGAAGGCAAGCCACAGAAAACAAAAACCAGATTCAGCCAGCCTCCTCTTGGTCCCACTGGTGTTTCCTGCTGCCTTCAGAGGTGACAGGCATCCAGGACCAGAGAGGAATCCCATGGGATAATCATGGAAAAACAGTGACACATGACTCAGGGAAAAGATATTCCCAGATCTTAAAAACAATTTCCAGGTGGTTTTACTCCAAATCATTATGCCATGATTTTTCCATCTCCTCTGATGAGCAAGAGCAGAGCTGTGGCCATTCCATGCTGGAGGAGGAAGTTCACCCATGAGAAGTCCTGGATATGGACAGAGCATGACCACAAACCAGAGCTCTCCTGGGACACAGGAGGGGCTTCAAAGTCATTGAATCTTGGTTGTGATGTGACCAAAGAGCTGTTGGCAGGTTTTGTTCCCAACTTCCAGCATCACAGATCTCCCCCTGCCTTGAACAACCTCCTCCTTCCTTCAGGGGGTCTCAGGGAGCTGGAATTGGCACCTGGGAGCCTCTCTCCAAAGCAGCTGGGAGCGAAGGCAAGCGGTGTCTCGGGCCATTAGCCCTGGCTCTGTGCCACCAAACCCTTCCACAGCGTGTCACCATGATGGATGATGGCACAGCTCAGCTTGTCCCCAGCCAGGGACTCACAGAACCTTCTCTGGGGGGTTGAGGGCAGAGAAGGAATAAATAGGGCGTGAAGAATCTGTGGGGGAGAAATGACAGCTATCACAACATATTGTGGAGCTGGGGAAGGATAACTAGTGGGGATGGCGCCCAGAGGAAGGGTCATTCTCTGGACAGTGGACATCAGGGGCTGCTGGAGGGGCAGGGGATGGGAGTGCCAGCAGGAAAAACTGCTGGAGGTGCTGGGATGAGATGGAGCTGGGGAAGGGCTGCAGCCAGGGATGGCACAAGGAATGAAAGGAGGTGCCAATATCACTCAGTAAATGAGGAAATGATGGCTCTGACCCTATCCCAGCCTCAGGACAGGGATGTGGAGGCAGGAAGGTATCACAGATAAAAGCCAATTCCTGCAAATTGGCAATGCCTTGCTAAGCCAGAATCCCAAATCAATCCAGAACCTCAAATCAATCCAGAATCCCAAATCAATCCAGAACCTCAAATCAATCCAGAATCCCAAATCAATCCAACTGTGTTTGCTCTGCTGAAGGCTTTGCCCCAGGGAGGGGTGGCCATGGTGCAGGAAGGTCAGGTCCACACATTTTGGAGAAGCTCTGTCCCTAA
>CM019237.1:1813111-1832970 GCA_009741485.1 Malurus cyaneus samueli
ACCTGCCATAACCATATAACAAAATGCCATCATCTACTCATTGTTTGAACACTTTCATGGCTGAGACTTTATGAGCTGTCTTCACAGAAGGGTTTGCACGTTTTTCTGGCTTTTAACATCAGCTGAGATACTGGAAGTCTCCTGTGCCTCATAGTAGGTGAAAAAGTGGTTGTTTTAGGGACCCTTCTGTTGATGGTCTGCTGGACACTGGAGTGATGGTTCCATCTCCTACAGACCTATTCCCACAGATATTTTTATACTTTAGATATATTTTATTATATTTATATAATTTTATTATTTTATTTAATTTTTTTATTATTTTTTTTATTTAATTATTTATAATTTTATATAATATTTTTAATAATATTTTTACATCACAAACTTTGGTTCAGTAGAGACATGCTTCCTGGAAGATCAAGGTGATCTCTGTGGTTTCACTTACACAAATCAGATTCTCTCATTCCTGGCATTCCTTAAAATTTCCCTTTGTGAGAGAGGATGGAATTGCAAGGGATCCATCCCAACCCCACATTAGGGTTAGGAATAACCAATCTGTAAAAGTGAGGAGCAGCAAATCCACCTGTGAACACATCAGGGGAAGTGCCAGTGATGAAAATCAGATAAACTTCAGATAAATTCCCAAGGGCTGAGATGATGGAAGGCAGAGTCCTTGAGCTGAGTGCAGGAATGGGCAGTGGAGACAGCACTTCTTGGTACTGAGCATTTCACAGCTCTTTCATGTTTTTGTTACCTCACAGATTTATGGTGAAAGCGGGTTTTATTCAATTTTGACAAGATCATCTTCCCTGGCAAGACAGGCCATTGAGGAGTCAAGGTTGTATAACTGTGTTTATCTGAAGGCTGTGGAAGAAGGAAAATAAATTGGGAACAAAAGAAACTGTTCGCTCTCTGGGAAGGCAACCACAGAAAACAAAACCAGATTCAGTCGCCTCCTCTTGGTCCCACTGGTGTTTCCTGCTGCCTTCAGAGGTGACAGGCATCCAGGACCAGAGAGGAATCCCATGGGATAATCATGGAAAACAGTGACACATGACTCAGGGAAAAGATATTCCAGATCTAGAAAACAATTTCCATGTGCTTTTACTCCAAACCTTTATGCCATGATTTTCCATCTCCTCTGATGAGCAAGAGCAGAGCTGTGGCCATTCCATGCTGGAGGAGGGAAGTTCACCCATGAGAAGTCCTGGATATGGACAGAGCATGACCACAAACCAGAGCTCTCCTGGGACACAGAAGGGGCTTCAAAGTCATTAGAATCAATTAATGGGAGTTTGATGAAAATTCTCCCCCTCTTTTTTTATTTTGCTCAGTCCAAGGTTGGACTCGGTGACCTTGGAGGTATTTTCTGACCTTAATGATTCTGTGTTTCTGTGCAGACCCAGTTCATTCCCCTCACTTTTCCTTCACTGATGTTGGGACAAAAAAAGATGTTGGGACCTGTGGGGGAGGCAGACACTCCCTGACTGATCCAGCCATGGCAGGGTTTGTAGGGGCTGTGACTGTTTTCTCTTTTCTCCTTTCACATGTGTCACATCCCTACCTGCATCCCCATTCTCCAATCCCAAAAGTCAAAAGAACTCTGCCAGCTATGCTGATTGCTCAGATAAAACCAACCTTTATTCCAGCTCCAAATTGTGTTTGCATCCACTTCCAGGCTCATTCATTGCTCTCCAAGCTGGGATTAAGGGGTAAAAACAAGGGAGAAGTTAGCAACATTTGAAAGCAATTTAACCAGCGAGCAACTTTTAAATGAAGCCATTTAAGGCCAGATCCTCCCAGCTGTCTGGGTGTCCCTGCTGAGCCCACTGCAAATCAGAGTTCAGGACATCCCTGTCACCAACTGCAGGCTGCCAGGGAAGATGCATTAGCCAGCAACGTCCAGAGCATGATTAATCTTTCCCTCCTCATTCGGATGCTGCTGCAGTTGCCGCAGATGTTCAAGAGCCTCCTGGCAGTGACAGATCCCTGCGTGGTCCTGACTCCTTACCAGGCAAGTAATGACAACAGCCACAGATTCCCAGGGCTATGTCAGCTGGATTTTATGGGGTTTTTTCCCCTGTCTGTAAAGTTCTGCATATTTTCTGAGAAGTTTTTCTTTATGAGTTGTGACGTGTTTGAATTGCGTGTCCGCTCTTTCCCACAGTTCACAGGGGTGGATCAGAGATCTGGGGAAAACATCTTCTTCAACATGGAAATCCCAGTGGAGGAGGAAGAAAGTTATATCAGAACACCAGGACCCAAAGGATGGGAGCCAACGATGCCTNCTCTCTGTGTAGTTTTTTTTTATATTTATATATATCTATAAGTGGCAGACTGTGGATCAGATTTTGATTTATGCCATCCATGAGTACTCTGCAAAATACCCACAGTCATGAAGCGATGTCTGTTAGTTGATATACAAATGTCACATGTGTCAAAGGAATTTATCCAGTGGCACACACAACTGAGGCAAAATATTGTGCTTTACGGGAACATATCATTGAAATGAACACTAGCAGCATATCAGGAGTCTGCCCATGTAACCAAGACAACAAAGGGAGAAAGAAAAGGAAAAAACCAAGATAGAGATAGGGTAGGGAAAGTGAGAGTGAAACCGAATGACACGCTTGGCCCCAGCTATTTCGCTGCCCCAGGCAAAAATGCATTTTGCAACTCTTGCTCATTCACAAAGCTCTGTGTGCAGTCCATCAGGAAGGCACTGAATAATGTGCTGGAGAAATATTCCCTCCAATTCAGCTCCCTGGTCCATGGCACAGCCTGGGCCTGCAGAATGGAGAAATAAATAGGATAGAAGTGAAGAGCTATGGAAAGGAAAAATTTCCCTTGTCCATGTCTAATGCACAAAACCCACTGCCCTTGGATTAAAGGTTTAATGGGGCTTTGCGGCATCTTGGGGATGGAGAAGGGCAGCCCAGGAAGGAGTAGGTTCAGTCTTTTGCTCTGCCAAAAACTTCTGGTGTGTCTCCATGCCTCGTTGTCTTTCTTACAAATGGTAGGGAATATTTTCTTTGCTCAAAGAGTGCTGGAGAAAGAGTGTGTTAAGTGCTGTGAGGTGTGTGATCACCTCAAACAGCTTAACAAATCAGGAGTGGGATGGTGATGCCTGCTGATTTCTGCCTTTTCTTTTTTAATATATCTTCTAGACCCTTTTAGATATTTTATAGGCCCTTTTAGACATTTTCTGTGCTCTTTATGTATTCTGTGCCCTTTGCCTATGTGCCTGTAATTCCTGTAGCCTGATATTTTAGCTTGATTTTAGGGTTCTTCTGGGCACAAAGATCAAACCCCCTCAGCAGGGGCCGCTGAGCCCTGGGCTGTCCCCAACTCGAGGGTCCAGCCTTTTCTGGAACCTTCTCTCTGGAGCACATTGTGTAACCTGGGCTCTGGCCCAGCTGGGGGGATTCTTTACAACAGGGGGACATCACTGCATTCATTGATGCACTCATTGAGGGATTCCAGACACATTTGCTGATTTGTGAGGTCGATAAAAATTGTATGGGCGTTACCCGGGGTGTGCATCTCGGTGTATTCCACCCCAAAGAGCTGTGCACCCAGGATCCCATTAAACACCAGGAAAAACTCTTTGCTCCCCTTAACCCCATCTGCCTCAGAATTCTAAAACCAGCCAAAAAGGCAACACCAAAGATCTGTGTTTTACCTCCAACCACCATTTTATTTACAGGTGAACAGGTCAATCCTGCCACTGACAGTGAGCAGGGAGCTTTGCTTTCCTTGAATTGCCCTTCCCAACACTGGAACAGCTGAGAACCTGCAGTGGGGCTGAGCATGCAGCCCCTGGGAGCCCACAGAACACCATGGATGAGGTGGGTAAAGCCATTCCCTGGGAGAAGAGGAAAAAAAAAATGCACAATTCTTCAGGGTGAGTGAGAATCACAGAATCATAGAACAGTTCGGGCTGGAAGGGGCTTGAAAGCCACCACATTCCCACCCCCTGCCACCCACTAGAGCAGATTGCTCCAAGACACATCAAAATTGGGTGAACACTTCCAGGGATAGAGCAGCCACAGCCTTTTGGGGCAGAATGCCCCTGATTGCCCGAGACCTCTCAGGATGCCCCTTCCTACCCTCGGGTTTGCTTTCCCTGATCATAAACACGGATTCTGCCCTTCAAGGTGAGATTCCTTGCTATTAAAACTAGAAGGATCATAATCTTCTCTGACCTCCAGGGAAATCTGTCTTAGCCTGGTACATGAGGCCAGAAAAGGTTTTAGCTCATTCTTTAAAGGTCTCAAGGGCAAAACTTACCTCCCTCCTCACCCAAGGTGATTCATTTTGCTGATGATCCATCCTACCAAAAAAAAAAAAAAAAAACGACCAACCAACAAACAAAAAATCCAACATGACAAGTTTGCTTCACATACTCATTTTAAATTTTCCACCTTCATTCATTTTCCACCTTCCCCTTCACGCCATCAAATCTCATTTCGCGTTTGTCTGCCAGCTGCGTTCAGACAGCGCTGACAAGAGCCTTCAAAGGAAAACCCTTCAGCTCCTCCTCCTCAAATACACCCTGTTTACAAATCAGCAATGAAATTATTCGTGTAGCATTACAGAGCTGCAACCCCTGCTCAGCAGACAAAAAGTCACTCAGAATTCACCCCGTCTCTTGTATTATATCCAGCAAGGTGTCTCCCACTGTCAGAGATGAAATCTTAGCGGCAACCATGAGAAAAATTACTCCCCACACCACACTGGCCATGCAAGCCTGAAATGTGAGGAATGTCATGTGCATATAAAATACTCCTGGGCTCTGTGGATGAAATCCTGATGTGGAGAGAGGCAGCTGTGAAGCACAAGGATTCCAGCAGGTCCTGAGGCTCTGGAGGACAGAAATTTCTGTGGATGTTGCTGCCTTCCAGCTCACTCTTAGCTCTTATTCAAAGGGGAAAATATCAACAGGGCTCATCCAGGGCATTTGTCTTTAACCAGATCCAGGACACCTGGCTGCATCTCACCCTTGGATCAGAATTTTGGGTCCCAAATGAAGAAGCTTCATTCACTCCCCAGCCTGAAAAGGCAGCTGAGGGTGATAAGCCCAAGGAGAGGTGCTTATCTTAGGGTTTAAGTTGAAAGAAAATAGGTTCAGATTGGATTTTAGGAAGAAATTGTTCGCAGTGAGGGTGGAGAAGCCCTGGAATAGAGTTTCCAGAGAAGCTGTGGCTGCCACCTCCTTGGAAATTTCCAAAGCCAGGCTGGATGGGGCTTAGAGCAACCTGGGATAGTGGAAGGTGACCCTGCCCAGGGTAGGGGAGTTGTAATCAACTGATCTTTGACATCCCTTCCAACCCAACCATCCTATGATTCCCTGATTCCATGATTCTCTGATTCCATGATTCTCTGATTCCATGATTCTATGCCCACACCCACACAGAGAAATTCCAGACAGGTACTGTCTTTGCAGAGAAATCCCTCGGTGGTGCAGCAGATGAAAACAGAGACAGCAGCAGCATCTGCAGAGGGCAGGGTCCCACATCTCTGAGGCACAGCTGTCTCCACTCCTCTCAGGGGGTTGTTATCTCCAAGCTCTGGTACAAGTCATGATTGCCACTTGCTTTGATGCTGATTAAAAAATGCATAAAAGGAACCCCCGAGAGCCAGAGTTGTGCTGGCATCGCTGCCTTATGGTACAAGATGTGATCCCATCTCAGGCATGATCTTGGGAATAATATCCAGCCTCTCCCATCTGTCCCCCACTCCCATATATTCCCTGCCTCTTCCTCTGTAGCTGGTGTGAAAATTGAGTTTCTTTGTGGGTCAGCACAATCTCGCCTCGTGTTGGTTGGGAGGTAAATGCAGTGTGCAATTTGGGACATCCGTGTTCTATAAATTAACTTTTTCTGAAAATGAGCACGGGGAAGCGCTGATCAGGTGATTGAGGAGCAGCAAAGCCTGTTTTAGGAGAAGAGACTCACCACATTTCATTCCCTGAAGCAAGTTATCACTCAGAAAAATTCCACTGGACTATGTGAAAAACAAGGGATGGTGGTGAAACCTCTTCAGGAAGGGCAGGACTGCCACCAGGAACACAGAGAGAGAGAGAGAGCAGAGAGTTCAGGAATAAATTTGGGCTAATAATGAAGAAAAATTAATTCAATCATCAGAACCAGAAAGTTTAGAGGAGCTATCAAAGAAGATAGGGTAAGAGCCCAAGTTACTTAAATAGATCTTAATGCCTTTATTTCAAAAGGCATTAAGATATTTTCATATCTATAGCATAGATGTCATTAGAGCAGAGGACCAAGGCATCTCACCTGGTCTTATGTCCCTAAATCCACCCCTCTTCACTCCATCTTCTGTTTCCATGCAGAAATGCACAAGAAAGGAGCCAGAAACCCCTCACTAGCCAGGCCCAGGCTGGGTGAAGTCAGCCCTGAGCAGGGCTAAGATTTAGGACCCAGATTTGGGAGGAAGGAGCAGGTGGAAGCGTCTCCCACCCCAGAAAATTACGTGATTAATGCTGGGAGCCAGAGGGAGCCAAAGGGAGGACTTCATAATTCCTAGGCCACTCATCTCACCATCATTTAACATCCAGAAGAGGACGAATCCTTCTTTTTCCACGAGGTGTTCTGGCTGAAAAATGCGAGTGCCGGAGTGAGCAGCCATCAATTCACTTTATGAATCAGCTCCTCTCTGGCTGTGCCGTTGGATTCACGCTCCAGCCCAGCCCATAGCCCCATTCCTGCTGCCCTTNCTCCAGCCCAGCCCATAGCCCCATTCCTGCTGCCCTTTCCTGCTTCCAGAGCTTTCACACCTCCCTGGCAGCCCTTCCTCAGCACCACAACATTTGAGAAGCTCTCCTGTCCTCCCTGCAGCACGAGTTTTCCTGCTCTTTGCTGGGTATTAAAGACAGTTCTCCTTCTCCTGACCTCTGCGGTGCCTGCTCATCCATGCAGAGAAAGTGGATGCATATCCTATTATCCCTTGAAGTGTTTTATGGCTTGTGTTAAAGCTTTGGGCTCTTCAGAGTTTGTACCCAATTTTGGGATCACGATGCCTCTGAGAGGAAAGTGATGGGGTGTTATCAGAAAATCACCCTAACAATCAGAAGAAGACAGGTGAAAATATTTGTTTATGAAATTTGAATGAAATGATACAGCTGGGGAAAAAATGAATAGGGAGAATAAAACAACAAATAAACAAATAGACAAATCAAGCACAAATATACCTGGAATTCAAATGATGCGAAAAACCATCTTTTTCTCTGAATGGTTCAGCTAGCAAGAACACAGACATTTCCCTGGCTTCCCACACAATCCTTGTTCCTTGGAGGAGCCCATACCCATTTTGGGGGATGTTATGGAACTATTTACAAGGAAATGAAGTGATAGAAAGTAATGGCTTGAAACTGATAGAGGGCAGGGTTAGATGGGATATTGAAAAAAAAAAAAATCCTACTGTGAGGTGGGGAGGCTCTGGCACAGAGTGCCCAGAGAAGCTGTGGTTGATCCCTGAAATGTCCCAGGATAGGCTGGATGGGGCTTGGAGCACCCTGGGATAGTGGAAGTGGTCCCTACCCATCACAGGGGGTGGCACTGGATGATCTTTAACCAAATCATCCCACCCCAAACCTGTTTAGAATTCAACGATCAAAATTCAAACTTTTATCCATCAGCTGAAGCAATGAATCTTCTCGCAATTGTCTCTCTCTGAGGATAATGGTGGCAAACATTCAGGCTGTGCAGGAATCACACCTTGAATGATTTTGTGGAAATGTGTTCTTGCACAGGCAGGAGAGACCTTGTTGTAGCGATATCAGCTCGATCTGGGTGAGATCTACAAGAATAATCTATGAAAGATGGAGAACCGGTGGCCCAACCATGCCAGGGGTATCAGTGCCAATCTAACACCAGAGAATCCCCTCCTGAAGTCTGAGGGATGCTTGTTGAGGTGCCATGGGCATTCAGAGGAGTGAAATTGTTCTGGTTTCCTAAATGGAGATGAGTTCTCATCCCAGCAGGGGCCATTTCAGCCTCTGGTGGCTTTTCTTGCAGTACCTGGGTCAATCATCCATTGCAGATTATTTCCAACAGTTTTGGGTACTCCTTTGCTACAGTCTGGGCTAGGAATCCATTGTTTATCCCAAAAGACAATAAAAGATTATTTCCCTGGCCAGGCAGGCCTTCACCATGGATTAGAGTTGACTAGAGGAGAAATGCAGCAGGAGGACAAACATGCAGGAATTCACCCAGACCCCTTTAAAATCCATGCTTGTAAATAAATGACAACCAAACACCAATTTCATGTCATTTATCCCCAGTGCTGGTGGCAAATTCCCAGTGCCCAACCCAGGGCTGGTGTTTGCTGGGCACTGCCCTCATCCTCAGGACATCTGTGACCCCAGGAACACCCAGTTCAGGGCACAGAAAGCCCAGAGTGGGGCTTTTTGCCCACAGGAAATACTCTTTCCATGCTGCATTTAGGATAGAACTGGCCAACATCATTTCCGTGAGTTTTTAAGGAAATAAGAGAGCTGAGGATTGAAAACAGCCCCACAGTAAATGTGTTTCAGAGATAGGTTCTTGATGAATGGGATTTTCCTCACCGAAATCAAATTGTGAAGTCAAGCATTAGAGGACTAAAATCCTTTTCTGTATTTTCTATTTTGTCATGGTTTGTTTTCTGATAGGAGTTTACCAGTGTGACCAAAGGATTTATCTTTTTTTTTTGTTTTAACTTCACTCTTCAGTGAACTCATTATATCATAAATTCCTTCTCACGCAACATCAGACTGTTTTACTTTTATGACTGTGCCATTAAAGGGGGGGAAAAAAAAAGAAAATCAAGAAACCCCACAGCCTAGATCAGCTTTTAACTTTCTGTGAAAAGAGATAAAATCAGTTAGAGTTCCTAAAAGTATCATCTCCATTTTCATCACCCTTCAGGAATATGAAAATTGTAGGTGATCAATTTTCTTCTGCCATAATAGTTAATTTCTAATAACTGGGAAATGTCTTAAGACTCACTCAGGTTATTCAGCCATCCATTTATTGGTGCCATTCCTTAGTGTTTTCATATATTCTGCAGTGAAAGCTATTAAGCCTCTTCTGTCATTCTGAAACCTTTTGCTAGATGAGGAGAAGTGAATTAAAAGTTAGTTATATAACCTGCAGAACCAAATGACAACTTAAATATAGCACACTCCGCAGTATGTGAACTTGGCAATTAATCTGGAGCTAATATTCCTCTTATTTGTCATTAATTTGTGGACAAAACGATTTCTCCCAAGGTTAACATTTTCATTATCATCTGCAAACGACGGTGCATCACCAAAGTTCAAGCCATTTGAATGTAGAGCGCTTTTCACATTTTTTAAATATTCCTAATTCAGTTTTTATTGCTCTCTTGAAAATAATTAGGCAGAAAATGGATTATTCCTCTTTCAATGAACAACTGTTGGAAACATTCTGAAATTTCATGCTTTCAGGCACCGGTGGCCGCAGAGGGAAATATGCCCTTTCAACCAAGCCCTTAATTATTTTATCAATTGAAAGAGGATCTAATACATTGTTGGCAAAACACAAAGCATTGTTCTCCAAATCTGTATGATTTTATCCATGGGCTGCTCCTGAAAAATGATTAATTGCCAAGATCCAGTGATCTACACAGAGAGCTATGATAATAAAGCTAAAATGAACATCTGTCCCTCCTCCAGAACAAAAAAACTTTCAAGAGTTTTGTTTTTAGGAGCTGTAACACAACTATTTTAATCACCTTTTACATTCCCATGCTTTTCTATATTTGCCAGTCCACCTCAAGGAACTTGGAAACAATATTTGTGCCAGAGAAGGCCTTTTTCTTTCCCTATTGATCCATTCCCATTCTTTGGGAAGGAGCAGAGGGTTCTGGCTGCGTGTTCTGGACCTGCTGATTGATCAGGGCTGATCCATATGGGGTTATAATTCAATTAACTAACAAAAACCATGTACAGAGTCCTCAGATTTGACAGGAGGTCGTGATTGCTTTGTTTGATTCATCCCCTGAATATGCTAGCCCAATGATTTTTAGAAACTGTGCCCCATCTGGGCCAGATTTAGCACTCAATAAACAGGTGAGATGAAGTTTTCTTTGGAGACCAAGAGGTGGTATGTCCAGGGCTGCCCCTCCTGCACTTCCAGCAGACTGGATCTGTTCAGGAAGGCACAAATTTTTGGATTTGGGGAGGAAAAAATCACTGATTTGTTATATTGGGATTAGGCTTCCGCCTAAGAAAAAAGATGGGAAACAAAGAATTAGGCTTTGTTTAAGAGATGGGCAGTCACAAGCTGAGGACTCTGGTGATCAGCCAGACCAAGTGCACTCCGTGATCAGTTGCCATAGAGACAGGCACTTTTTTTTTTTATGAACCTCTTCCCAAAAAAATCACCCCAATTAGATCTGCCTTCATGCATCACATATGCTCGAACTGTTCCCTGAGGTTCCTTAAGTAGTTGTGACTGATCCATTCTCCTTGCTGACATCTAAAGAAGTAACTTCTCCTTCCCAGTTCCTGGTCCAGGTTTAATTCGAGTCTCATGTCTCCATAGTTTCCCAACATCCCAAAATGGGTTACTCACTGCTGTGCTAAAAAAGCTCCAATCCAGAATTCCCATCAGGGAGAAAAGCCTGTCAGAAAGCATGGAAAAGAGCAAAGTTTGGAGGCAGGAGCATGGGAAAGAGGAGAAGGAGGCATCAGAGTGTCTTTCTCATGCTGTTGGAAACAATATTTAAGCTTTTAAAATTTATTTCTCTACTTAGGCTTAGTTTGACTTTGCTTTGGGGAAGGGAATAATTTTGAAGTTTTTTTTAGGAAATGGGTTTAACATATCAACAGACTGAGAGTAGAAGATCCCAAAAAGATCCCCAAAAAAACCCCCAAACAGCATCAACAGAACTTCAACAGAGCATCAGTGGCCATCTACAATATCTACCCCAGCCACTGCCTCTGGCAGACCTGGGGACATCCAGTCCAGGAAAAATTGATAAGAAAATCAAGGGATGAATATCTAGTTAATATCAGAGGTGAAGAAATTCAGATCCAATAGGAAAGTGAATACTGGGGGCTGCTCAACTCTGGAACAATGGGCTTTGAAACAAAAGTTTGAGTTTTGACTGGACAAAGTTTGGGGGAAAATCGTGTAAAAGCATGTGTGTTTGGAGTATTTTCCTTGGCACATCCTGGCCAGAAAATAAAGTAATGCCTGATTCTATGTCACTTCAAATATAGTGTTAGTGGATTTTATTTCTTCCCGATTTTTGGTGACAATGCTGTTTGACACTTACAGAGATTTCTCTTCACAAAAACACCAATGTTTCACCACCTGATCATGTTCAGCATGGCAGAGGCAGCACCAAGGAGCTCTGATTGGATCAGGGACTGGGAAAGGTCAGCTTTAGACTTCCCTTTTATATTCTGAGGTGTCCAGTGCGGCTCTGGCAGCCTGGAGGTTTCATATCTATGATCAGCAGGGAATTATTGTGTTGATCAAACGTTGTCTGCCAGGGCATCCCATCATCCTCAGACAAAACCTTGCAAGATTGGTGGCTGTTCCCATGATTTCAGAGATAGAAAAATGAGGATTGATGACCTTTTGAAGACCTGGGTGGGATTCCTTTGATGGAATGCAAACATCTGTGCAATAGCTGCTCACATGAGGGTCCTTCGTAGCCATCAGAGAGATCCTGACACTCCCAGGGAATGATTCACCTCACCCAAATGTAGAGCCAGGATTAAGGCAGGTGCTGATTTTACTCCAGTGCCTGTCAGGGGGAGAGTTCAGGACAACTGAGGCTGTGGCCATAAGGTTTGACTCAAGTTAATCCCACATAAGCACCTCTAAGTTCAGCCCTAAGCTGGACCCAGCTCAGGACCCACCATTTCACATTGACTGCTACCAGTTGTGTTGGGAAATTGTAATGACACTGACTAATTTAGTTTTACAGAGAAATTCCACTTTTAGTGATTAATCTTTGGTGAATTAAGAAGGGGTGGATGAAACGAACATTTTGGAAGGCCGAAAGAGCATTATGTTAATTAGCTGCAATCATAAAGGGAGGAGAAAGCTTCTCCAAAAGCTGCACTCCTCTGATTTACAAGGATTTCAGCTGATTTTGCTGAGGCTGGTTTTGGACTCCATCTGAAAAGGTCATTTCCAGCCTAAATGAGTCTAAGTTTTAAGGGGTGAAATTACTATTAAAAACTCACATTAAAGTGCAAGGTGCTTGCATAACTGTGTTATAACTGGTTGTGGAGAGAATAATGGGAGCTTTTGGTGGCTAAAGCAATTTTTCCTGCACATTTTTGTGACAATTTGGAACCTGAAAGCCACGGGATTACAACGTTGACCTCCACAAGTTAACACACAATCAGCTCAGCCTTGAATCTGTGGTCACACAGAGTTTCCAGATGCAACAGAAAGACCCAGAGAGATTTTCTCTGGTTGGGCTGATATCACTTCTAACCCTTCACTAAACACCCAAAGAAAAAATTCAGGCTTTGTCCTGGTGGTTCTGAAATCAGGTGAGTTCCCGTTCTTCGTGAGAAGCTCTTGGCAGGGATATTTTAAATCCAGGCCAGAGAACATCTTTTGTGTTGCTTAAACCGCCCAAGCCATAAAGAAGACTCTTAACTCTGAATTTATGAAGCCCATTAACTTCCCCAGGAAAAGTCCCTCTCTCTTATTAAATCATTCCCTGGCAAGAGACAGCCACACAAGTCATCCTTGGAGGAGGGAAAACACGGCGCTGCTTTAGAGGCTTCCAGATAAAAATTAATTAGCAAAACTCACTGTGTAAATTCAGCAATATGCAAATGAGAGCAAATCCGAAGGCGTGCGTGCAGCGCTGAGCTGGTGCTGAATTACTGTGATATTATGCATAAAAAGTATAAATAGTTTACCTGTTTCGTGAAGTTTTAAGAGATTTGTGATGTAATTGGGGATAATAAGGATTCCATTAAACATACACAGAGATTTACAAAATATTTTGTGTAATTTATGGCTTCTATGGATTCTACAATCACAGTTTGTAGATCTAAAAGCAATTTTTTTTTTCCAATTTTAATTAAGGTTTAACAGGTTGTGTGCTTGTGCAGTTCTTAATATTCTCAGTAATGGTGAAATATATCACTTGAAAAGAGGGGAGTGTGAACTTTACTAAACATTTTTTAATACTTTTGAACAAAAATTGCCTCATGAGGGTTTCAGGCAGTGTTTTTCTCAGAGTGTGCTCCAATCCAGACCCTTTCCCAGAGCTGGCAGAGGTGGATTTGGGGGTGCCCAGGGACAGGAGTGACAAGGTGTGTGGATATTCACTCTCCTTAAACCCAGACATGATTTATTGCTCATACCATGGACCCCCATCGGTGTGCAAATGTGTTATATTCAAGATAACAACTTTATCTGCTGCCAGGAAGAGAGGAGAGAGCAGGAAAATTGTCGGGGAGAGTTCTGGACAATTACCCACAACCTGTTTGGGAGGGCTGGGCAGTTGAGTACAGCTCAGGCTGGATGGAGCCCAGTGTGGAATTCCAGCTGGAATTCCTTTGGCTAAACCTCAGGTATCACCTGGCTGCAGAGCAGAGTCTGAACCACTCATCCCAAACCATTTCAGTCTCCGAGGCACAATCCATCATTTTCCCCTGGAGGCAGTGGCTGCAGGATGAGGCGCCTCAAAGTTCTCCTTTCTCCCACTTTTCCCAGGATTTGTCCAAAGAACTGGACAAGAGCTGACTACTTTTTAAGAGTCACTTAAACCAGGACTGATGGAAGCTCCCCAAGCAGATCAGCAGCCTGGAGAAGAAAAAGCTCCAGGGAGATCCTATAGAACCTTCCAGTACCTATAGGAGCTACCAGAGAGCTGGAGAAGGACTTGGGAAAAGGGCCTGGAGTGAGAGGAATGAGAGGAGAAGGGGGAATGGCTTCCTACTGCCAGAGGAGAGGGTCAGTTGGAATATTGGAAAAGAATTCTTCCCTGTGAGGTTGCTGAGGACCTGGCACAAGTTTTCCAGAGAAGCTGTGGCTGCCCCTGGATCCCTGGAAGTGTCCAAGGCCAGGCTGGACGGTGCTTGGAGCAGCCTGGAATGGTGGAAGGTGTCCCTACACAGCAGGAATTGGAACTGGATGATCTTTGAGGTCCCTTCCAACCCAAACCATTCCAAGATTCCAGGATTAGATAACTCCTTAGGAGCAGCCACACCTTAATCCTGCTCCCACCCTCGCAGCTCCCACGCTGGGCACAGAGAAAGCCCCTTCACCACATCTGGAGGCAAGAGGATCACAAAACATCACTGCCTCTTAGCCAGGAAAATTGTTCCAGTGATTTTCCAGTCCTTTTTGCTCATGGTGTATCCCTAAATCCATCTGTGCAGAGATTGCTTTGCATAAAAGACATGAATTTGAGTTGTGGGTACTGTCACCAGACATCTGAAATGGGGGAAGATGAATCCCGTCACGATTCCACTCAAGCAAGTGGGCAATTAACCTTTCTTTCCCCTTTCCACACTGAGTTATGGATTTATGGGGTAAAAGGGGCAACAAAGAAGTGTTTTAGCATGAATTATTTAGCCCAAAGAATTACCATGTGCCTTTCCATCATTTGAGTCATGGCGTAGATCTGATTAACAAAATGCGTCATGTATCAGGCTGCCCTCAGGCACCTTCCTGGGAGAAATGTGGGCTCGTTCCATGGAGACTGGGCATGGCAGAGCAAAGTCTGGGATTTTACTGTGACAGGGGAGATTTAACCCATGGGAAAACAATTTAAGGATAAGATCATCAGGGTTCTGGAGCAGGGAAAGGTCCCGTGGTCACCAGAGATCCAAGAAGAAGCTGGACAATGATTCTGCTCCCTGACAAAGCAATGACCAGGATTGTTCCAAAGATCAGAAAAAATCTTCTCTATCTTCCCATATTTTTCACTGTTTCCTAATATCAAGATTATTCTGCTGCAATTTCACCCTTTCCTCTCCTGCCTGCAAGGCCCATGCAGAATCCTGCATTTATGGCATAAAAAGGGACTACAGGGTGGACAACACTGTCAGAGAAAGGGACTTAAATTTGGGGGTTTATCCACCCCACAGGGATGGAACAGAGATCTCTTGCCAGCAGGAAGAGCAGTGGAACAGAGAGGGAAGCAGGTATCTTGTTTATTTTCCTTTTTCATAAGGGGGAAAAAATGAAACTTATAAAAATTGCATGAGCTGGGTCACACAGGAATTCTGCAACGGAGCTGGAAACTGCATCCAATCCTTCAGAGAGCCTGGAGAAGCTGTAATAGCTCAGTTGCCAACACTTTCTCATTTTTCTGCAGCTGCAAATGACAGTCACAGGTCCAAACAAACCAAACCTTTGCAAAAAAAAAAAAAAAAAAAAAAACAAAACAAAACAAAAACAAACAAACAAAAAACAACCCCCCCAAAACAAACAAACAAAGGAAAAAAAAAAACAAAAAACAAACAAACAAAAAAACAAGAAAAAAATCTCCCTTCCTTGGTTAGAAAGGATCTGCAGAAAACCAAGGGTGGTAAATATAGATGTACAGGCAGGAGTAGTTTAGAACATGGACCAGAGGTGGGTTTGGCAGTGTTGGGTTAACAGCTGGAATTGATGATCTTAAAGGTCTTTTCCAACCTAAATGATTCTGGACAAAGGCAAACCAGAGATCTTGTATGGAAGGTGATGACCTGGCTGATTTCCACTTATTCTGGGTCATTTTAGTATAATTGTGTGTTTTCTGGGTTCTGCTTCAACTAGAGTTGATGTAAAATTCCCAGCTCGTCTTACCTGGTGCTGGAAAATGAAGGATCCAGAGCATTTCCCTCATTTGTTGTCCACCATCCCACCAGAGGTGCCCAAATCTCCTGATTCCTGCCCAGACCAAGCAGCACTGGTGCATTTTCCACACATTCCACAACAGGGATGGGTTTTGAGAGAGAACAAATCTGGAAGAGCCAAGGCACGAGATTTAACAAGGTGAGGACATGCATAAAACAACCAAATTCTTCTCTCCTGAACTAAAATCATCCCTCTTTCACCCTTCTGGCCACCCTGTGCCCACACCTCCTTACAGAAAAAACCCAAACAGGAGTGGAGAACTCGATCACCTCCTCAAATTTCAGACAGAGAGCAGCAAAAAGCTGAAGTGAACATTGCCATGCCTGGTTGTTTCATCAAAGAGAAGGGGATTAGTAAGCAGGAGAAGAAAATTCTCCCCTGCACGAGCCATCTGGCCATTCCAGTGGATGCAAACACAATCAGGAAGCCTTTCCTGACCTGGCAGCCTGTGGGATAAAGGGCTGGGAGTGGGATCAGCCAGGATGGTTGTGTGACCCCGAACCCTACAAGGACCCTCAGTGCTTTTTCAAGCCCCTTTCCCAAAAAAACAGAAACCAAGAGAAGAAAACAACCCAACCCAAGCTCCCCCTGAGAGACTGATTTATTCTGTGCTGGCAGGAAACAGAGGAGACGACGTGAACTGGAGACAACAAACGCAATTAAAAGGGAAGGGAGGCATTCCCTGAAATGGCTGTTTCCGGAAGGCAATATGCTGTGGATTAGAACGTCTCAGGCCCGGAGTGGCACCATATGGCAAAACTCCCTCCATCCCACATTAAATCCTGGCATTTTGCAGCTGTCAAGATTAAGCTGTTTGTATGAGTAACATTGTAGTTTGCTTATAGGGAAATAATGTGTAGCCAGTTATGATTAATCAAGGTGTCCAAAAGCTGCTGCGGGCGCCTGGAAGAGATTGGGTTCTGTGGCAGGAGCTTTGTCTCTTAAATTATTGACATATTTTTCCTTTTTTTTTTTTCTTTTTTTCCCCCTTTCTTCTTCTTCTGTGTGAGCTGCTTTTTCCCTCCTCCACAGGGCACACATGGACTTGGGCAAAGGCAGATTCCATTCCCAGGCAGCTCCAGATCCTCTCAGAAAAAAATCCAAAAAATAGGATTGTCTCCATCCTTCAGCTGAGGAACGAAGCCTTTGCTGCACTGATCTGAGGGGGCATGAGGCTGATCCTTTCAGAGCAGAATATGCCCCTTTCCCCCCCCCCAAAAAACGCTCAGCCTTCAGAAAACTGGAGGCTATTCTCTGCACTGGGTCACGTTATTTTCATCGTAAGAGATGCTGGCCATCCTTCTGTCCTGCCAAGGGAAGCTGTGGATTCCTCAACCCTGTGAGTGTCCTTTGGACAGGTGTTCCTGTGCCTTTCCTGTTGGATTCTCCCTTTGGTAGGATTCCCTCAGTTTTGTCCAAATCTGGTTTTTCCAATTGCACATAAGGCAGCCAGCAGCCCCTGATGGGAAGACAAAGAACAAGCTCTGTTCCTGCCTATCCCTCTTGGCAGGGAGGCTGTAAAACTCGGTTATTTAAGGGCAGAAAACAGGTGATTTACAGCTGAACAGCTCCATAGAAATCAATGGGAAGTTACACGAGGAAATGTTGTGTATTGTTGTGAGATCCTCTTGAGAAGTGTTTTACAACCTCTGACCATCTCCTCTGGACACTTTAATGAGTGACCATTACAACAGGTCACCCAAAAACCTCTCTCTTACTTTGGGCAAGGTTTTTATCCAACCTTCAACACAAACACACAGCACAAGCTTTGGGATCTGGCCGAAAACACTCACATTTCCACATTATATCCTTTCTTAATGGTAATGCAACAGCCTTTTAATCTGCAGATTCATCACTGTTGTCCTCCCCCCGTGAGCCCCCGAGGAGATTTATCCCTCCTCCTCTGCCCCTATCAGTATTTGTTGCTGATTAGTCAATATTTTTCGGGTTGATCGTTTGGAATAAGATGCCTGGCACAGGCAGCTGCCCCATCTTCCTGGATGAGCCACTTATGGGAAACAATCCTCTCCATAGGAGGCTGCTAATAGGGGCTGTAGAGAGACTTATAGGTAATCAATGCAGAAATCACATTTGTAAATGGCCCCTGTAGCTGCTTAATTAAGCCCAGAGTCCTGGCATCAGGCATTAAGGCGCTTTAAGGCCTATTTATCTTCACAGAAAGTATCTCAATAATACATTTGCAATTCTGAGCTAACCCAGCCTAATCTCGCCTGCCTTTTGTGGATTAACAGGATAAAGTGATTTAAATAACCGGTGAGGAACTTCTGGGGAAGGTGTGGAATCAGTGACAGTGGCAAAGGAATATTTGCTTTTGATGCTCTGCTGAACAAATTGTTTCTCTCTTTTTAACTTTCCTCGTGTGTCTGACACCTCAGATGTGCTCTGAAAACGTCTGAGCCACCAGAATCCTTCCCTTCCCAACAGAGAACTTGGGATGTGGCAAGGAGAAGAACATCAGCCAAGTTATTCCTGAAAGAGGGAGAAAAGGAGGGATTCAGAGGCAGGTAGGAGAGTCGACTTGTTTGTGCTGCTGCTGTTGTTGTTATTATCATTATTTTATTTTCCACACTCCCTCCTAACAGATGTTCCTTTCGGAAACGTCTTTGGGGATTTTTTTGTTTTTACCCTCCTCCTCCTCTTATCTCTCTTACAATTCCTCATTCCTCATTCCCTCTCCTGCCTCCATCTCCGGTGGAAATTCAGTCTTGGAGCGTGTGATCAGCTGCTCCTGGGAGACCAGGCTGGATCTCAGGGGCACCTCAGTCCAATCAATGTCCTCTCCAAAATCCACCTGCTCCCCAGGTACCAGACATCCGAATTCCTTCTCAGGTTTCCAGACAGCCAACAGCTGGGACAGAGATAATAAATTGCACATTTCCCAGGGAAAGTCAAACATGCATAATTTGACCAAAACAAATCCCCAAATGTTAAAGTTTTTCCTCCCTTCTCTCCACTTTTCCACTAAGTCACAGCTCAGACTTTTTTTTTTGTATAACAACATTTTGTATAATGATTTTTTTTTTTTTGTATAATGACAATGTCACAGTCATGAGGGTTGGGATCCTGGACAAATGTGACTTCATCCCATATTAATAATATCGATTTTCATCTCACTGAAAACCTCAGATATTTAAAATAATTTCTTGCTCCCTGACATTTTTATTTGCCCACTGCCAGAAAATCTTGAAGAAACCCATGGTGGTGGCACTCTTTCAGTGAATTAAACCTGTCATGACTTTTGGGGGTGACTTCAGACCTCCCTCCTGCCAGGAACTGTGAAATTTGAAGGAATCTTGTGCAAATCAAGTGGTGGGAATGTTTCCAGCACGAGGAAGGATTTGTTTGGCTGCTGCTGAGCCTAGGAGAAGCCAGGCCCTTGGGTTGTCTGCAAATAGGTGTCATTTTAGACATCCCATTCCCTACCTGGCCCCAGCACAACTTCCAAAGGGTTTGGGAGACTCAGTCTGTGTCACATCTGCTAGCCTGGAGCATATCAGATGGCACAAGGGAAGAAAATGTGTGATACTCATCTAGGAAGGAAATTCAGATGTGTTTTCTAAGATTATGTCAAAGAGAGCTGCAAAAACAAAGCCGGGCTGTGCTAGACTAAACAAGGAGGTGTGGAAAGGCCAAAATCATATCCAGCCTTGTCAGAACTACGGCATCACCACGGGGAAAATCCCAGGGATGTGATCCACCTTTGTCACGGCCCTGTGCTTAATGAACAGCATCCCTTTTATCACCATTTGTCCTGCACCTTGTCAGGGTGGGAAATTGAGCCAGAAATCATTGCTGTGGTGGGATCTGGTCATGGTTCATGGGCTGTGACCCGCTCTGTCCTTCCAGCCTGCATTAATCTGATGGTGACAAGGGCACATAAAGCATTGGGAGGAGGTGGCAGGGATGGGGGAAGATGTGCTGGAGGCAGAGAGGGCCAGAGGTGGAAAAATCCTTGGGTGAGAACAGGGCTGGTGTGTCCTGTGTGTC
>CM019237.1:1833915-1850049 GCA_009741485.1 Malurus cyaneus samueli
AGGAAAGGAAAGGAAAGGAAAGGAAAGGAAAGGAAAGGAAAGGAAAGGAAAGGAAAGGAAAGGAAAGGAAAGGAAAGGAAAGGAAAGGAAAGGATATGAATCCTTGAAGCAGGTGTGAAACCAACTGAAGAGCTTTAGGGCTTTCTCTCTCTGGTCACTCCCTGTCACACCCAGAGCTGTGCACTGGAGATCCCACACGGACAGACCAAAACCCCTGAGAATTTTTCCAAGCACCTATTGCCTGTCAGCCTTCAAAAGAAGAATTCCAAGGTGCTGCAGCTCAGCTCCTGTGCCTGCCCAACTCCATTTCATGAGGGAGCATGTGCTGGAAAGGCTTCAGAGCTGCACAGACCAGTATGATGATGAGAGAAGTTGCTCTGAAGTTTTGTGGAACCCTGGGAAGCAGTTTGAGATTTTTGAGAAGAGGACTTTTCCAAAAAATTGTGCAAAATGAGGCACCACTAACTGCCTTTATTCCATCAATTCTTTCATGTCCCTGAACCATTCAGGGCTGAACACAGCAGGGCCAAAACTTCACCCTAGAGGATCCCAAACACCATTCCCCATCCTGGTGTCATTTACAACTCTAGTGGACATCAGGTCATGTTTAGGGACATCTTTTGGCTTTTGTGGCCGTGCAGGGAGTGAGTAGACCCACGGGGATGGATTTCTGGGTGTTACCTCCAGCCAGGGATGGGAATTGTTTATTTTTTACTGCTCCACCTCTCCTCTCACAGCCTCAAGCTCTTCCTCTCTGGAGCCTGAAAAGTTTCCTCACAGTTACCAAACACTGGGGTTCACAGGGGATTTGAAATGAGCAGGGATTTGGTTTCTTCTGTGTATTTTGGGCAACATTTTTCATCCCCGAAGCAACAGATGAACACAGCTGTTCCCTGCTGAGCTCCATTACTGCTCCCTGGCTGAGCTGTGCCCTATTTGAGGACAGCAAACGGAAAAGATTTCCATCTCCTCACAGAGGAGCAGGGAGGCTGAGCCAGGTGGACAGTCAGGACCCACATTAACCTCTCAACAACTGCAAAATTCCCTGCGGGATGGCTGATGGAGAGAGCAGGCCAGCTTTAGACCTCCCCTACCTTCTTTTCCTTTTTTCCTTCATGATTTAGCATTGCACACAGCCAGGCTCGTTTGTTCTGGGAGAGTTTTGCTCCCATTTGGTAAAAACAGCTGTTGAAATTACAGACAGGTTCCAATCCAGATGTTAAATATCTTCCCCTGCTAATGCCTCTGCCTGCTTCCACAAAACTCCTCTCCTTCTTCCTCAGTAGCAAGTAAAATAAATTAAAAAAAAAAATCAGCTTTTGCTCTCTTGTATTTATGGCTGAATGGGGAAATTTTTAAATTTGTCCCCATCACATGCTCAGTGACCCTGCTTCTTGACCTAATCATTATTACTCTACCAGGAGACTGAATTCCTGAGGTTATAATAAGTCTTAAAAGCTTAAGGCTGAGATTTTTAAAACCGAACACCTCGAAAATACCTTTAAGTGATCACCTTTACTCCTAACTATCAAAATAAGCTCCAAAATGGGATTGAAAACACTTTGGAAAGTGAACATTCCCAGGCTGGGGGCCAGACTGCTTCCACAACAAATTCTGCTAAATCCTGGGCAGGGGAGATGTCCCAGGAGACGGGGCAACACCTCAACACTGCCCTTCAGTGCTGGGAAATGACCTCCTGGCCTCTCATCTCTGGGCCTCTGGAGAAAAAAATTCATGTTAGTTCTGTTTACAAAGTCCTTTGTGCCTTCTCATCCCTCTAGGGTGGGCAAGTATTAATTTTTTAATATATTATTATTATATTATTATTCATCATTATTATTCATTATAATAAATTTTTTTTCAGCATTTATGTCAAAGAAGTTCATCCTTAGTGACTCTTGCTTCTTTCAGTCCTAACACTGCACACGTACAAGTTGCAGCTCATTCCAGGACTGATTTTCTCCCAAGGCTGACTAAGTTCTGGATAAACATACCACAATTTTTCTGGAGATGCGAGGGATCATTAACAAATAGTTAAGATAATTTTTTGGGAACAAAAAAAAAGAAGATGCAAATTAATTAAAATATTTTGGGGGCAATAGTTAAATTGCTTTCAGTCCTTGAGTGGAGCTATTGGATTCAGGATTTTTTTTTTTGGGGGGGGGGGGAATATTTATTCATTTTTTTGCCTTAGAGTTCATCAAAAGTGTCATTTATCCAAGGATGGTTATCAGCAGGACACATGGGATGCCCACATGTCTCTGAGAATCAATTTCCTGTGCCATTCCTCACATTCCTATGACCAAAGTTTGTACAATCTGGGATCTGCAGCTCACCAGGCTCCAACCTTCCACTGTGCTCTGTCCTGCACAGAGAGTCCTGGGACCATCTCAGAGGAATTTTTCCATCTAAAATTGAATATCTTCTATCACAGAATCTCAGAATCAATCACGTTGGAAAAGACCTGTGGGATCATCAAATTCAACCTATGACCTAACACTGCCTCGTCAACCTGGCCATAAAAACACCTGAGTTTTGGGGTCTGTGAGGAACAGCTTTTCATGGGGTTTGGGTGTCCATTTGCCTGCCAAATCCAACAAAAACTCCAAAACCACTAGAAAGTGTTTTACCTCACCCTAAAGCAGAGGTTTTTGTGAGCCCTGGGTTGATCATTGACGCTGATGATGAAATCTTCATAAACTCACGTGTGATCCTTTCTGTAAATCCATCCTTAAATACAAATGCCATCAAACAGCTTTGTATACGCAGCTAAACTCCCCTCCCCTCTGGAGTACTTTTAATCTGCAAATCTGCACCTGAGCTGAGTGTCCTGGCTCCCTCCAGGCAGGTGGGACTGAGCTGAGCTCATCAGAGCAGTTAAAGCCTTGTTCAGGCGATGAGGAGTGGATGCCATCCCTGGGAGAGATGAATCACACAGAATTTCACTGCCCACACCCACTGTCTCTTCTGATAAAGATCACTGAGGGTGACACTCTCAGAGACAGATTCTCTGTTGTATCCCTGGATAATTGTCCAGACTCCTTCCATAATTGCTGCTGGGATTGGCACCTTCACTTCTGCCTCCCTTTGGGGTGTCTCACGATGGCAGTGTTCATCTTCTTCCTCCTGACTGCAGAGGGGACACAGACTGCACTCCTGCACATCTCACACACAATCTGTGATTTGCTCCAAGACAGGGAGACATCAAGAACCAGGTCCCTTCCTTAAAGATAATCCTGTTCCACCCCCCTGCCATGAAAGGGACATTTTCCACCATCCCAGGGTGCTCCAAGCCCTGTCCAACCTGCCCTTGGACACTTCCAGGGATCCAGGGGCAGCCACAGCTTCTCTGGGCAAACTGTGCCAGAGCCTCCCCACCCTCCCAGGAGAGCATTTCTTCTGACATCTCATTTAACAGATTTTCTCTTGCCTCTCTCTCCAGTCTGCCATGCTCTCCTTCTCTGTTTCTTCTCCTTTCCCTTTTTTTTTAATTTTGGTTTGATTTTTTTTCTTTTTTTTTTTTTTTTTTTTTTTTTTGCTGGTATTTGTTCTCCAGCACACTGAGCTGACAGCACATTAAGAAACCTGAAAATACCATAGCAGAACTAAAGCATTATTGTTATGCAGTTCTAACAGAGGCTGTTAATTGAGAGGAATTAAAAATGTGCCAGTCTCATCACATTTGATGTTCCTTTGACCTTCCAGGGTACTGCCAGATGAGGATCGCAGCAACCCTCTGCTGTCCCCTTTTTTATTAACTTGTCAGAATAAGGAACAAGCCAAAAGAGAAAGCAAAATAACCAAACCACCAGTCCTTTCTCCAGGCGTCTGTGGGTCAGTTCACCCTGATCATGAAGGAAAAAAGGTTATCACCAAGGAATAAAGTCCATCAGTCTCACCACCAATATCAACCTGCCTGGTAGACCCCACCACTGCTGAGGTAAAATTCAGGTACAGAGAGCAGGAGTGAAATGTCTAGGAGGAGGTGTCAATTAGCAGAAAGATCTTCAGGAAGAGGCATGGACCAGACCACAGCAATACCCTGGAGGTGAAAATCGTGTTTTCTCTAAGTCTCAGATGAGCAAAGAAAAAAAAAAAAAAAAAGATTAAAAATGTGGCTTTTTTTCCTAAGAGGAACAAGCTGCAGTCACATCTCACCTCTCAGACCAGGGAGGAGCTGAGGTCCACAACCCATCCCTCAGCACCAGTTTGCTCTGATTTTTTGTACTACAAGCTCTTTCTCTCTTTCAGGCCCTTTCCTTTCCTGATGGAGACAAAATGTCCCAAAACCCCCACACCTGGACTAGAGAAACCAGCAGGGCAGAGGATCCACCTACAAACAAGAGTTGGTGGGATTTTATCTCCCAGGAAAAGTTCTTCCCAGGAAAATGTTCTTCCTCTCTTCTCAACTTCTCCACTGTGTGTGCAAGTGCTTTGACCACTAAACACTACCTTCTGCAGGACTTTGAGTAGAAAATTGGTGCCAAAATCAGAATTCTCTCCATCCAGTTAAATCTAAGCCTTGCAAATGCGGAAGGATTCCTCATTCAGCCTTAAGCAGGCTGTGGTGGAGAAAATGTTTCAGCAGCAGCCAGTATAGAACCTGCCATCAGATTTAAGATGTGAAGGAGGGCTGACTCTCAAATTTATTTGCAAGGCCTGGGATGATTTGTGGACTCAGAAAAGCCATATTTCACTCTGGGGATAGACACAGAAAGCCTGTGATTTGTGCTCTGTGGTTGTAGTTTTATTTTTAACACGAAGTTTATCCCAGACACTTGGAACAACACGGACTTCTTTTTGTGTGGCTGAGAGACAGCTTGTGGCCTCTGTCAGGGGCAAGTCAGAACCAAAAAAAAACCAACATTGAAGATGGAGTTTACTTACAATGTCTGGAGAAGTCAAAACTGAATTGAAAAACACCCAAGTAAAAGTGGCAAGCATTCCCGTCGCCTTGGTGGATGGAAAGACATCACAGCATCCACCGCTGGAGGGACCATTAAAAGGTTAAACTCCACAGGAAAAAGATCTGCAGGGTTGTGCTTTAGCAGAAGACCTCAACCACAGTTGTTCTGGATGAAGACATCTCTCGGGTTCTGGAGCTTCCACAGGGCATTCCCCTGGGCTCTGCAAGCAGGGGAGGACGAACGGACCCCGTGCACTTGCTCTGCCATAACACATCTGAGAGTTAAAAAGAGGCCTTGAAGAAATTGTTTAAAGTAAGGAAGGAGATCGTGAGGAGGCTAAGCTCCCCGTGTGGCAAAAACTCGATGTGTTTGTTTTGTACTACCTCAGCAGCCTCTTTCTCTTAAGGAACAAGACCAAACCTAGGAGAAAAGATTTCTGTGAAACAGCAGGCTTTTGTGCTCCTCATTAAAAGGGCTGTGGGGAGTGGCTGAGGGGATTGAACCCCAAAGCAGAAGGAAGTGGAAAACAGCCTCAGCTT
The DNA here is from genome assembly GCA_009741485.1 of Malurus cyaneus samueli. Taxonomy (NCBI): domain Eukaryota; kingdom Metazoa; phylum Chordata; class Aves; order Passeriformes; family Maluridae; genus Malurus; species Malurus cyaneus. The sequence goes on from CM019237.1 coordinate 1,839,362, forward strand.
TCTATCATGTTCTCAATGAAACCCAAGACAAACAGGTCCCTGAGCCCTGCGTTATCAAAAATATTATTTCTTATTTAGTTTTCTGACGTTTTGAGCAGCTTGGAGACAACAGCGCCAGACATCTCCCTTGCTTCCTTTATTTTTAGAAAAAACATCGGTGTCAGACACTCACTGGCCTGGAGGCAGAGAGACGTGAGAACTTTTCCAATGGTGTCACCAGGGCCACTGAGACCCTGAGGCTGTCTGAGGGGTGGCATGGAGCAGTCGGAGAGGCTGTGCCCTTCTCGGGCTGGGAAGTGTGGCTGGGGGATATCTGGGGAATCTCAAGATAAAACAAATCACAGAATCCAGGTTGGAAGAAAAACCTTCAAGATTTTTGAGACCAAACCAAGCCCAACATCTCAAACTAAACCAAAGCACCAAGCATCACATCCAATCTTTGTTTAACACACATCCAGGGTGTAACTCCACCACCTCCCTGGGACAGAACCCATTCCAGTGCTTTATCACTCTTTCCGTAAAAAACATTTTCCTAAAGTTTCCTAAATGGCATTTGGTGGGCTGTCGTGATTGGATCCCGCCCAGGTCATTCCACCATGTGAAGTGCAACTCATGGAAACCTTCACCATTCTCCATCAAATTTCTGCTTCTCTCGTCCACCTGAGCGGCAAAGCAAGGTTTTCTCTAACCCAGCATGGAAAGGAATGGTGATGATACAGAACTGCTCGACGGGGGAGAAGATTTTGCCAGGGAAAATGAAGTTTTTGAGACATTTCTCTGTTCCATTTTAGATTGCCCCACAGCTGGTCCAGCCAGATTGCAGGGTTGTTCTTGTTTGTAGGATCTTTAGCAGCAGGGTTCCTTGCACACCAGCACCTTTTGGGGGACAGGCTGAGTGAAGGCTGCATCACAGGGTATTTCACAAACATGGTTGTTTTCATTATAATGCCCCTTTTCCATGCTGCTTTGGTCAGAGTGTCAGTGTAAACTAGACTAAAAATAAGTTATCATTTTTTATCCAACTGTAATACTATAATTAAGCTAAAAATAAGAGGGTTTTTTTTTCCCCACAGATAGAGTGTATCCTTTAACCAAGATTTGAGGGTCAGGAATGAAGGGGCACGAAACCTTGCTGAGACTGCCGTCTCTGTGTAATCAGCCACTTCTCTTTTTATCTGAATGAACCGCAGATACAAACCACAGGGCCCAGTCTTTTTGCCATTTACTTGTTGCAACCCTCTCCAAAACTGCCTTGTCATTTTCCAGAGAACCAAGAAGAAGCTGGTAAAATTGTTTCAGTATTTGTGTCCTTTAAAATAAAATCCTGTGACTTGGGGACAAAAAAAATGCACGTGAAAAAAAGATGATCAAGGATACCCTTGCTCATTAAAGTCAGGAAAGGTTTACAATCTGAAAGTTCTTAACTCTCAGTCCAAAAATTAAAAAACGCTTTTCCTTCCCCTTTTTATTTCTTCCCAAGCGCATTTCAACACTGCTTGACTGGCCTGCAAAGTGATTCTTGAGTAAGCGTTTTAAAATTGCTTGAGATCTCTGACTTATTGGATTCCCTGTTACAAAATTATCTCAGCTGAGGACTTGAGGTGTGCCTGGGCACTGAACTGTTCAGCTGTTGTACTAGCAGCTGCCCAACAACAGCACAAAGATTGTTCCAGGTCTCGGGTTTTTGAGGCAGAAGGACATTTTTTAAGGAACGAAGGATTGACAGCTGTGAGGGGAATGATCCTTCCCCTCTGCTTGAGCCACATCTGCTAGTTCTCGCAAGCACGAGAAGCTATGGACATTATGGTAATATAATATAATATAAGAAAATCTGTTTAAAGTTCTAAAAAATAAAACTTTTTTTTTTGTGAAGTTGCTCTGAACCTGAACACTGAAGCAATTGAGAGGCTGTGTCCAAGCGGCAATTTGGAATGGGCATGAGCAAAACAGACAGTGGATCTGCCCTGCCCATGGCAAGGGGTGGACTGGTGACTGTTAAGGTCCCTTCCACCCAAACCAATCTGATGATTCATTTTCTGTGAAAAAACGTGGAGTTTTATCCAACTATAACCCAAAAGCATGACTCATCCGTGGAGCGATGGCGTGACAGCAGGAAAGGAAGCTGATGCAGAGTTATAGATCATTGTGTTCTTGTGGGTATCCAGACATAAGGAATCCCACAGAACATGATTAATAGCCCCTGGGAACAGCAGGAGGATCTCTGTGAGGGAGCTGTTGGATGTTATAGCTGTGCTTTGACCACATTTCTGTCCTCCCTGTCCCCCTGAGCCAGCTCAGACCACCTCTTCCCAGCTGGAAATAAATAGCTGAAAAATTGTAGATGTTTTCATGTATTAAAGCCTTTCCTTAAATCAAACCTGTGGATAGCACCGGGGGATAATGAGGGTACTTAATAAAAATGACAGTGCTAACATCAGTGAAAATAGATAATAACCAGGAATGTGTTTTTAGGGTGGGATTAAAATTAAAACTCCCCTCTCCTGTAGATCAGCCTCTTCAGGACGACAATAGACAAAGGAAAGGTTAATTTGCCTCCTACTTGCTTATGATAGATGGAGTGAATGTGACAGAGAGAGGATGACTTATACCAGACACGGTTAATGAGGATGCTTCTGAAAGGAAATGTAGAAATTATGCTCCTTTGCAAGAAACTGCACCTCTCCTGTTAATAAAACTGCGTCTCAGAAGCTCCAGGTCCTGAAGCGGGGATAATTTTTTCCTGGGGAAAGGGTACTGCAAACAGGCAGCGAGAAGGCAGAATTGGCTTTACACAGGCCATAATTCAAAATTTCTTCAGACCAGATCATGGTTGTGTCCACGTGGTGGAAGGCTGATTGTGAGAAAGCTCAGGAATTCATTGCTCTGGAAATAAAAATTCGTATCTGTTGCCCTTTACAGAATCTACAACACCAGGAATTTCCACTCTCTCGAAGCGAGCAGATGAGGAGAAGGAACCTCCCTTAAATGCCATCTTGCAGCACTCCATCATTCCATAACTCTGCTTGTCATGAAAAATCACTTTTCAAGGTCAAAAGAAAAAGGCTCTGAATCTGGGGAGAAACAGTGAAATCGGAGCCACACCTTTTCCCTGTTTGGCACAAAGAGGGGAAAGGTTGAACACCATGAATTCAATTTCAGAGGCTGATGGTGCCCTGGGCAGGGCAGATTGTTATTGTGACATGGAGGGAGGAATGATGTGCCCCAAGACGCTTGAGTTCCAATTCCTTGCCTCTCCAGTGACACCACCTTCCCATTTCTGCCTGCTCACACCGTGTTTCAGGAAAGAGTAATTTTCTCCTTGGAACTCCTCTCTCGCTGCTCCAATGTCAACAAAAAAAGGCCATGAAGGCCTTGGAAAAAACATTGGACATTGTGTACGATGGGCCTAAAGCTTGGTTATGTTGAAATCCAAACCAGCAGCGGAAGTGGAGAATGATTTACTGATTTAACAAGGATTGGGATGAAATCAGGTGCAGTGAAAAGGGACCCAAAACTTGCCAAATAACTGTACACATTGAAAAAGAGAAATAAGGGAAGAAAGTAAGAGATGGTCATGAATATGAAGGAATGGAGCAAGCCTTGCAAATTCATGCTGCTTAGAGAATAGCAAGATTTCATTCCTTTCCTTGATGGGAAGATTATAATTTCAGGGAAGAAATGTAAATCTTGAAATTCAGATTCAAATGCAAACAAACACTCTGAGAAGCAGATATGATAAAATAAGAACGTGACTGAAAAAAAAAAAAAAAAGCACCAAAATTCGTAAAAGGACAAGGCCAAACCAGATGGATCAGTGAAGTGAGGTTGTGTAAAAAGGACCCCAAAAACTTGCCTAAAACCTTAGAAATCAAAATTGTGAAATCAGGGAACGAAGTGAAATGAAGAGATGACATTAAGTGCAAGGAAATGGAGCAAAACTTGACGAATTGACGCTCACTGAAAAATGCAAGATTTCATTCCTTGCCTGAATTTTTGCATTTCAGGCAGGCCAATGAATCCCGAAGTCAGAGATCAATGTAATTAAACACTTCTGGAGAAGAGATTTGATAGAATAAAATGCAACTGAATAAGAAGAAAAATTTTTGGAAATGGGGTGAGGGAACGCATGATGGGAGAAATGAGCGCAGTAAAAGGAACCAAACTTGCCAAAACTATCAAATTAGAATCATTAAATCAGGAAGCAATGTGAAAGTGAGAGGATAACATGATAAGAGCATAAAACGGACCCAATCTTGCATTGATGCTTCATGTGAAATGCAAATTGCATGGAGAATATTACTTTCAGGAAAGGAAATGAAATCTTTAAATTGGAGAAAAATGTAACAAACCACTCTGGAAAGGAGATATGATAAAATAAAATGCTTGGAAAGGAAAAAAAAAAAGGAGAAAAAAAAAAAAAAAAAAAAAAAAAGAACGGATTTTGGAAATGAAACTTGCCAAAACTTTACAAATCAAAATCATGAAATCAGGGATTACTGGGAAACTCAGGCAGTCGTTCTGGGACGCTTGAAAGCCAGATCACAAATATCCCTCTGGAGATGAGAGGAAAATTTAAGCCCTTACAGCACAATGATCATCATTCCAGGCGTGTTGAATATGGTTTCAGTCTGGCCTCACTGGAAAGGCACATTGTATATGCCACGCTGGGGCTGCTGACCCTGCAGATCTCACTGTTACAGACGCAGAAAACAAACATATTTATCTACAGAAAAATACGCAGGAAGGGAAGCTTTTGCTGCTGTGATCTGTGTGAATCTATGTCAAAACTCACTCGACTTATTAAATAAGTTTGGGCGAGGGGTGGTGGGAAGGAGGAGATGGGCAGGAAGGTAATTACATGTGTGGACCGTTTTAGGGAGAGTGGCCTCTTGCTCTGCTTTATTGATATCCGTCTTAGCAGAGTCATCTGTTTGATGTGCTTGCTTTTTCCATTAAAAAAAGCAGTTCAGAAAGTTCAGGGGAAGTTAATCCGGGGAAGATGGCTGGAGCGTGCAAAGCCAGCATCAGATATTAAAGGACGAGGAGATCGCTCACAGCTTAGCCGCATTTCACGAAGTTTGTTCCCAACGAGTCTTTGCTAACCTTCCTATTTCAAAGTTCATTCTTGGAGCTGGGGGGGAATTTTAAAAGGGGAGGCTCTTAGCGCAGCTGGGATTATTATTGGGGAATCAAGGAAGCGGGGGGAAATTAATTCCACGGAGGGCCACACGCGAAGCGCGCCAAAAGCAGCAAATGAAAAAATTCCAGAGTGTGTGAAACTCTTCTTGTTCAAACCCAGCCTGCTACTGAAATGCAGCCCATGGCTCTTTCCCACTCCCAGATAAGACAGACCTCCACTCGTGCCAGGGGGCACCTCCTGCCCATTGCCAAGGACTTTATGGAGAAAAGAAACCGAATAGCACGGAGTCAGTGTTGTCTCTGGGAGTTTTGCATTCCTGCTGGCACGGCACAGCCCAGCCAGAGCTAAGGAAAGGTGAGCAGGTCCGGGGTGGGGGAAACATAACTCAGGTGTGTGTGCTGGTCTGGGGGGAGTGAGTAATGAGGGGGGTTGACCAGAATCCTCTCTATGCTGTTCTCAAGGGCAGGAAGAGATGAGGGTGATATTGGAGATGAGGCTGGCCGAGGAACGTCACACCACCGAGTGATTCTGTGACTAAGAAGCACTGAAATTCAGGGGGGGAAATAGTTGCAGGGTTGGTACTACCAAGGGAAGAGGAGAAAAGCCAAACAATCCTACTTTACCTACAGTATGAGCCCTGATGGCTATTACTTATCCAGGAAACGAGTTGGTGTTATAATGGCAGTTCTATGAATAAATTGCCACCTCCGTGCTCAAGGCAGTGACAAAAGGCCAAATTGGAATGTTAGATTATAGCGAAGGGAATGGAGTCAAATGAAGCCCATTATTACATCTCCTGCACAAAATTAGCGATGTGTTGCCTCCGAATTGTTTGAGCAGGCCCTGCTGTTCCCCCCTCAGAGAGAGGATGCAGCAGAACTGGCAAAATGTGTGCAAGGGCAAATAGAGTGATCCAAAGGTACAGAACAATGAAAGTACTCCAGGAATATTTCATGCTGAATAAGAGATTGACAGAATGCGGGTATGATAATAGTCTATCAGATTATGAGTGGCAATGAAGAGGATGAAAAGAGAGCAGCAACTAGTATTTTTTTTTCCTCCTTTGAATAAGGACAAAGAGGGTGCTTGAGATGATTAGCAGGTCAGAACAAAGATTGCTTTTGACGAAGGTGCTGTTCATCAAAGATTACATCACCCCCCCTTGCCCCCAGGATACTGCAAATGCTGGAAGTTTAACTCGATGGAAAAAATGTTTTAAACTTAGTGGGAATATTCATGCTTCAGTAAATGCAAGATTAACTTGCAGGAGCAACTACAGGATATAAAATGCCTGCGTTACTCTGTTGCTTGGGTGTTTTCTTCCCCTGTATTGGCGTTAAGACAGCCCAGGAGTGGTGACTGTGGGGGTTTGTCTTGATTTCTTATCTCTTCCAAAAGATGGAGTGCAGTTGCGAAATCATCCATACCTGTGGGAACTGTTCCCAAAAAAAAAAAAAAAAAAAAAAAAAACACGTTAGATGTGGATGTTTAGGGAGCGGTTTAGTGCTGGACCTTGGTAAAATGAGTTAATAGTTGGTTTTTTATCTTATGGGTCATTTTACAATCCGGCCGTATTCTAATGAATAAATGGTGAAGGATTGCACTTTGTATGACTCTTCAGGAAGGCAGCTCTCTAGTTATTTCGTCAGTCAAGGCTCCTGGAATAGTGGAGCCTAATTCTTCACATTTCTTGAATTACCTTATGCAGATTTGAAGTCTTAGAAATTTTTTCAAGTTTGGAGGTTGAGGACAGATCAATCTCAGTGCTTGCACTGTGTTATGAAGTGATATTGGCATCTCAGACGATTAGGGCAGATCAAGGAGAGGAAAGGATTTACATCTACAAAAATAATTGTGTGCCAGGATCAATGTCAGGGCCCTGTAAGGTGCCAGGAGACAGCAGAAGTCACAGTGCAAAAGGAGAAATGAGATCTCACTCGTGCCTTCCTGTCACGACCTTCATCCATGGCACAGCACCTCCCTTCATCCTTTCTCTTCATTCTTCTTCTTCTTTCTCTTCTCTCTTTCTCTTCTCTTCTCTTCTCTTCTCTTCCTCTTTAATCTGTCTTCTTTCTTTCCTTCTTCTCTTCTTTCCTTCTTCTCTTCTCTCTCCTCTCCTCTCCTCTCCTCTCCTTCTCCTCGCCTCGCCTCTCACTTCCTGCTCCTCTGCCTCTCACACTCCTCCTCTCCCTTCCTCTCTCTCCTGCCTCTCGCCTCTTCCTCTCCTCTCCCTCTCCTCTCCTCTCCTCTGCTCCCTCTCTCCTCTCCTGCTCTAACGCCCTCCGCCTCTCCCTCCTCCTCTCCCCTCTCTCCTCTCCTGTTCCTTCCTTCCTCTCCTCTCCTCCCTCCTCTTCCTCCTCCTCTCCCGCCTCTCGTGCCATCCTCTCCTCTCCTTCCTCTCCTCTCTCCTCTTCCTCTCTCACTCTCACTCTTCCTCTCCTCTCCTCTCCTGCTCCTCTCTTCTTTCCTCTCCTCTCCTTCCCTCTTTCCTGCTCCTTCTCCTCTCCCTCTCTCCTCTTGTTCTTCCCTCTCCTCGCCGCTGCCTCCCTCTCCTCTCGTCCTCTGGCTGCTCTCCTCTCCGTCTCCATCCTCGGCTGTTCTCTCTCCTTTCTTCCCTCTCTCTCCTCGTCCTCTCCCTCCCTCTCCTCTCCTGCTCCTCTCCTCTCCTCTCCTCTCCTCTCCTCTCCTCTCTTCCTCTCTTCTCTCTCTCCTCCCCCTTTTACTATATATTATCCTTTATTTTTTCCTTCCTCTCCTTTTCCTTCTCCTCTCTCTCCTCTCCCTTTCCTCTTCTTTCCTTCTTCTTCTTCTGTTCTCTTCTCTTCTTTTCTCTCCTCTCGAACCTCTTCCGAACTCTCCGAACCTCTCCGAAACCTTCCGAACCTCTCCGAAACCTTTCCTCTTCTTCTCCTTCTTCTTTTCTCCTCTTTACTTTTTCTTCTCTTTGTTCTCTTTTCTCTTCCCTCTCTTTCTCTCGTCTCTCTTTTCTCTTCCTGTGGTAGGCAGATGATTTACAGAAATATTTCACTGTCCTTCCAGCAGCAAAACAGGTCCAGTGGGAATCTCGTTCTGCTGTGGACGAGGCTGCACAACTTCCCCTGGTAGCAGGACAATTTTTGAAGAAGAAGAGCCCTTGGACGAGTAGAAATGGCAAGCTCAAGTCTCTGAATTTCAGCTGATGGGTGATGAGATGACTGAGGCAGCGTCTGTGTTACTCAGCCTCTCTACGAGTCCCCTCTGGCTCTTCGTTCCTGGTCTCTTGCACTCAATGACGGCTCAGCTTGACTCGGGTAGTGATGGTTGGTGTTTGTTCGATGAGTCTGTTCTTTCTTTTGTCCATTTGCTGGAAGCATGATTATCTGTCAGGCCCATGGTAGAAAGAGAGTGAGGGGTACCGATCACACACTCTCGGGAGCTGCACCAGGCAGGCTGACCAAAATCCTCTCTGGGGATACTGTGTGCTGGGTTTGAAGCAGATGACAGACGGCAGCAGAGGCTGTGTTTAAAAAACAATGCACAAGGAGGGGCAGGGGAGTCCATAACTTTGAGTGATGCACTCAGTGGGAGATCTCACCCCCGCCTTTGACAGGTTGGCCCTGAACTTCCTCCTTGACAGCCCCTGGAATGAGAGCAGCATGAGCAGCACGAGCAGTGAATTGGGACCATACACCCTGAGCACGGTCTCACACTACTGAGTTATCATCTGTGGGGAAATAACCCTGGCCCAAAGGTACTTGGGATGAGCAGCCTAAGGATGCCTGCATTCTGAATTAAAAATACGGGACTTTCCTGCAGGTTCAGCTAATCCACTCAATACCACAATATATCTAAGCTTCAGTTTACTCACTCGGATGTTTTACTTCTTCCTGGACAACAGCAGTCAAGAATTTCATGGCGATTTTAGGCAAAAAATACACCAGATAGTTTTTTAACAAAAGTGATTTAAGTGGAACTGCTGGCCAACCGTATATTCTGCCATCTCATCTCCACGTCAGGAGCTGACCTTCACCAATTTCAGGCTTATTAGAAGAGGAAATTATTGGACAGATATCTGTGCTGTGAAATAATGGCAGCAAGGTTGACTCTTCCCTGGCTGAATCACAGTTCTCACGCACGCACGCAGGCGCGAGGTCAGCCACAGGTTAAGCTAAATTTTCTTAGGAACAGATTTTTTTATCGTGGCTTACATAGCTTGTGGACACAAATCTCTATCATGGAAGGATATCAGGTTACCTTTATCGAGGCCTTTTTGAGCAGTTGACATCATCCTTTGATGAAGTCAGGCTGGCCTCAGCTCCTTTCTGACTCATTGAATATTTGCCATGGCTGCAGGCGGTGGAAGCTGATCTGATTGACAGGGCACCGAGGTGAGCCAGCCAGCGCACAGGCAGGCACGGGCTGCAGGAATGGGCCGTGCCCATGATCCAGTTGCATGACCAGAATTGTGAGAGCTGTGGATGAGTGTTTCGCTCCAGACGCGTCGGCCATCAGTGACCCACTTAAGGGTCCTAGGATGGGAGAGAGACAAAAAAACCCCTCTTGGTTTCGTTCCACTCCCACTCCCACTCAAACAGGGCAAATCCGAGGTTTGACCCTTCCTAGCTGGTGATGTCTCAGATTTATTGTGGAGAATTTTTGACAGTCAATTGACCTCTACAAAAACCCTAAAGTGTGGATTGAAAAGCCCCATCCTGTGGAGGCAAATTTCACTGGCTCTGGGTAATTTTGTTCAGAGGCACAGACTCATGAAATTATAGAAAGGCTTGAGGCAGAAGGGACCTTAAAGATCATCTTGTTCCAAACTCATGGGCAGGGACACCTCCCACCAGAGCAGGTTTGACTCTAAGCTCTGTCCAGCTTGGCCTTGGACACTTGCAGGTATGGGGCAGCAGAGCCCAGCCCTTGCTGCAGTCTGAGAATGTCCATGAAGGTTTTGAGGAGGGGATGATGCAGTTGGATCCTGCCCTGAAAACCTCAGCATCCTTCCAGCAACAGATCCCACCCTCCTGAAGTGCCAGGGACTTTCAGCCTCACCACAGGAGAGAAAATTCAGGATCCACTGACAAAAGAACTATTTTGATCCATGTCAGCTGCAGATTGGCCCCACCCCAGGCCTGCACATGCCCGTGGAGGCAGAAGATGAAGAAACTGTTGTGAAAGATTCAGCAAAGGAATGTAAATGCACATTTGTTGATTAAGAGTTCCCTTTGGCTTTGCCACCGAATCCCTCTACAAAAATACTCCTGTTGTTCTCCTCAGAGGGATTTTTTTTTATCCTCTTCTCCACCAAAAAATTGAGAAATATGTTGTGTGAAATATCAAGACTAATTAGACCAAATGGTGCTGAGATCTGTTGCTGGTTTTCTGGAGGATTGCTGACAGCTTCGGAGACTTTATTTTTCTTTCTAGTTAACTAATTATGAACAATTCTTCGCACAGTTGAAAATTCCTAGGGAGATATTAATGAATATGGGATGGCTGTGGGAATGGGGAAAGTGTGGCTGTGGGGTTTAGAAAGGGGAACTTTTTGTGGTGGGATTGTTTTGGA
>CM019237.1:1850074-1891761 GCA_009741485.1 Malurus cyaneus samueli
CAGAGAGAGATCTGTAACCAGTGAGATCTGCAGGGTCCAGCAGCCCCGCTGTGGCATATTCAATGTGCTTTCCAGTGAGGCAGACTGAAACCATAACACTGCCTGGAAAGATGATCATTGTGCTGTAAGGCTTAAATTTTCCTTCCATCTCCAGAGGGATTTTGTATCTGGCTTCCAAGCTTACCCAGAAGACCTGCCTGAGTGTCTCCAGTAAATCCTGATTTAATGATTTTGATTTGTAAGTTTTGGCAAGTTTCATTTTCCAAAATCCGTTTCTTTTTTTTTTTTTTTTTTTTTTTTTTCCTTTTTTTCCTTTCAAGCATTTTATTTTATTCATATCTCCTTTCAGAGTGGTTTTTACATTTTCTCCAATTTTAAAGATTTCCATTCCTTTTTGAAATAAATTCTCCATGAACATTTGCATTTCACATGAAGCATCAATTTGCAAGATTGGGTCCAGTTTATGCTGCTTTACTGTTATCCTCTTGCACTTTCACTTGCTTCCCTGATTTAATGATTTCATAATTTGATAGTTGGCAAGTTTGGTTCCTTTTAGACTGCGGCTCATTTCATCCATCCATGGCGTTCCCTCACCCCATTCCAAAATTTTTCTTCTTTATTCATTGGCATTTATTCTATCAAATCTTCTTCTCCCAGAGTGTATTAATTACAATTGATCTCTGACTTCGGGATTTCATTGGCCTTGCCTGAGGTAGCAAAAATCAAGGCAAGGAAATGAAATCTTGCATTTCAGTGAGCGTCAATTGTCAAGTTTTGCTCCATTTCCCTTGCACTTAATGTCATCTCTTCATTTCACTTCGTTCCTGATTTCACAATTTTGGATTTCTAATGGTTTTGGCAAGTTTTTGGGTCTTTTACACAACCCTCCTCACCTGATCCATTGGTTTTGCCTTGTCCTTTTACGAATTTGGTGCCTTTTTTTTTTTTTTTTCAGTCACGTTTTATTTTATCATATCTGCTTTCAGAGTGTTGTTTGCATTTGAATCCTGAATTCAAGATTTAATTTCCTTCCCCTGAATTAAATCTTCCCATTCAGGAAAGGAATGAAATCTTGCTATTCTCAAGCACAGCATGAATTTGCAAGGCTTGCTCCATTCCTATATTCATACCATCTCTTTACTTTCTTCCTTATTTCTCTTTTTCAATGTGTTACAGTTTTTGGCAAGTTTTGGGTCCTTTTCACTGCACCTGATTTCATCCCAATCCTTGTAAATCAGTAAATCATTCTCCACTCCTGGCTGGTTTGGATTGTCAACAATAGACAAGCTTTAGGCCCGTACACAAGTCCAAGTGTTTTTTCCAAGCCTTCATGGCCTTTTTTTGTGACCATGGAGAGGAGAGAGGAGTTTCCAAGGAGAAAATTACTCTTCCTGAAACAGGTGTGAGTCAAGGCAGAATGGGAGGGTGTGCACTGGAGGAGGCAAGGAATGGAACTCAAGCGTCTTGGGGACCATCATTCCTCCCTCCATGTCAGCCAAAATAATTGCCCTGCCTAGGGCACCCATCAGTCCTCCTGAAATTGAATTCATGGTGTTCAACCTTCCCTCTTTGTGCCAAACAGGGAAAAGGCAATGTGGCGTCCGATTTCACTGTTTCTCCCCAGATTCAGGGCTTTTTTTTGACTTGAAAAGTGATCCTTTTCATGACAAGCAGAGTTATGGAATGATGGCAGTGCTGCAGATGGCATTTAAGGGAGGTTCCTCCCTATCTGCTCCGCTTCGAGAGAGTGGAAATTCCTGGTGTTGTAGATTTCTGTAAAGGGCAACAGATACGAATTTTTATTTCCAAGAGCTGAACATTTTTCGAGCTTCTCACACTCAGCCTTCCAGCCACGTGGACACAACCATGTCTGGTCTGAAGAAATTTTGAATTATGGCCTGTGTAAAGCCAATTCTGCCTTCTCCTGCTGTTTGCAGTGACCCTTTTCCCAGGAAAAAATGTTCCCCGCTTCAGGAGCCTGGAGCTTGAGACGCAGTTTTTTATTAACAGGAGAGCTGCAGTTCTCTTGCAAAGGAGCATAATTTCACATTTCTTCAGAAGCATCCTCAAATAACCGTGTCTGGAAAGTCATCCTCTCTCTGTCACATTCACTCCATCCATAAGCAAGTATGGAGGCAATTAATGTTTCGCTTTTACCTTCTTGTTTTCTGGTCCTGAAGGAGGCTGATCTACGGGAGAGGGGAGTTTTAATTTTAATCCCACCCTAAAACCATTCTGGTCCTTTATCTATTTTCACTGATGTTAGCACTGTCATTTTTATTAAGTCCTCTTATTCTCCCCGGTGCTATCCCACAAGGTTTGATTTAGGAAAGGCTTTAATACATGGAAAAACATTACAATTTTTCAGTTCTATTATTTCCAGCTGGGAAGAAGTGGTCTGACGTGGCTCGGGGGCAGGGAGACAGAAATGTGTCAAAGCACAGTTAAACATCCAACAGCTCCTCACAGAGATCCCTCCTGCTTTCCCCAGGGGCTATTTAATCATGTTCTGTGGGATTCCTTTATGTCTGGATACCACAAGACACAATGATCTAACAACTCCTGCATCAGCTTCCTTTCTGCTGTCACGCCCATCGCCTCCACGGATGAGCATGCTTTTGGTTATAGTTTGGATAAAACTCCAGTTTTTCACAGAAAATGAATCTCAGATTGGTTTTGGGTGGAAGGGACCTTAAAGCATACCCAGTTCCACCCTTGCCATGGGCAGGGGCGATTCCCACGTGTCTGTTTGCTCCATGCCCATCCAAATTGGCTTGGACACAGCCCTCTCAGCATGCTCAGTGTTCCAGAGGTTTCAGGGCCAACTTCACAAAAAAAAAAAGTTTTATTTTTTAGAACTTTAAAACAGATTTCTTTATATATATTTAATATTACCAATAATGTCCATGCTTCTCGAGCTTGCGCAAGGACATAGCAGATGTGGCCTCAGCAGAGGGGAAGGATCATTCCCTCAAAGCTGTCAATCCTTCTTCCTTAAAAATGTCCTCTGCCTCAAAAACCCGAGACCTGGAAGCAAATCTTTGGTGCTGTTGTTGGGAGTGTAGTACAACACTAACAGTTCAGTGCCAGCACACCCTCAAGGTCCTCAGCTGAGATATATTTTGGTAACAGGGAATCCAATAAGTCAGATGATCTGCAAGCATTTTAAACTTACTCAAGATCACTTTGCAGGCCAGTAAGCAGTGTTGAATGCGCTTTGGGAAGGAAATAAAAAGGGAGAAGGAAAAGCGTTTTTTATTTTTGGGACTGAAGTTAAGAACCTTTCAAGATTGTACATTTCCTGACTTTAATGAGCGGGTATCCTTGATCCAATCTTTTTTTTCACGTGCATTTTTTTTGTCCCCAGTCACAGGATTTTTATTTTTAAAGGACACAAATCTGAAACATTTTAACCCAGCTCTTGCCTTGAGTTCTTCTGGAAATGACGGCCAGTTTTGGAAGAGGAGTTGCAACAAGTAAATGGCAAAAAGACTGGGCCCTGTGGTTTGTACTGCGAGTTCATTCAGATAAAAAGAGAAGTGGCTGATTCACAGAGACGGCAGCTCAGCAGGTTTCGTGCCGCCTTCATTCCTGACCTCAAAATCTTGTTAAAGGATACACTCTAATCTGTGGGGAAAAAAAAACCCTCTGATTTTTAGCTTAAATTATACGTATTACAGTTGGATAAAAAAATGATAACTTATTTTTAGTCTAGTTTACACTGACACTCTGCCCAAAGCAGCTATGGAAAAGCGGCTTATAATGAAACAACACATTTTGTGAAATACCCTGTGAATGCAGCCCTTCACTGCAGCCTGTCCCCAAAGGTGCGGTGTGCAAGGAACCCTGCTGCCTAAATCGATCCTTAAAAACCAGACAAACCTCGCATCTGTGCTGGACCAGCTGTGGGCAACTAAAAATGGAACAGAGAAATGTCTCAAAACTTCATTTTCCTGGACAAAATCTTCTCCCTCCTCGAGCAGTTCTGTATCACACCATTCCTTCCATGCTGGTTTTAGAGCAAAACCATGCTTTGCCGCTCAGTGGACTGAGAGAAGCAGAAATTTGATGGAGATGGATGAAGGTTTCCATGAGTTGCACTTCAGCAATGGTGGAAGACCTGGGCGGGATCCAACTCACCAGCACCAAAATGCCATTTTAGGAAACTTTTAGGAAAATGTTTTTTACGGAAGAGTGATAAAGCACTGGCCATGGTTCTGCCAGGGAGGTGGTGGAGTTACCACCCTGGATGTGTTTAAACAAAGATTGGATGTGATGCTTGGTGCTTTGGTTTAGTTGAGAATGTTGGGCTTGGTTTGGTCTCAAAACTCTTGAAGGTTTTCTTCCAACCTGGTGATTCTGTGATTCTGTTTATTTCCGAGATTCCCCAGATATCCTCCCCAGCGCACACTTCCACGCCCGCAGAAGGGCACAGCTCTCCGTGCTCCATGCATTCCACTCAGACACCTCAGGGTCTCAGTGGCACCTGGTGACACAATTGGGAAAAGTTCTCACGTCTCCTGACCTCCAGGCAGTGAGCTGTCTGACACCAGCATGTTTTTTCTAAAATAGACAGGAAGCAAGGGAGAAATGTCTGGCGCTTGTTGTCTCCAAGCTGTCAAAACGTCAGAAAACTAAATAAGAAATAATATTTTGATAACTGCAGGGCTCAGGGACCGTTTGCTTGGGTTTCATTGAGAACATGATAGAAGCTGAGGCTGTTTCCACTTCCTTTCTGCTTTGGGTTCATCCCCTCAGCACACTACCCCACAGCCCTTTTAATGAGGAGCACAAAAGCCTGCTTGTTCACAGAAATCTTTTTCCTGAGGTTTGGTCTGTTCCTTAAGAGAAAGAGGCTGCTGAGGTAGTACAAAACAAACACATCGAGTTTTTGCCACACGGGAGCTTAGCCTCCTCACCGATACCTCTTCCTTACTTTAACAATTTCTCAAGGCCTCTTTTTTAACTCTCAGATGTGTATGGCAGAGCAAGTGCACGGGTCCGTTCGTCTCCCCTGCTGCAAGAGCCCAGGGGAATGCCCTGTGGAAGCTCCAGAACCCGAGAGATGTCTCACGCAAGAACATGTGGGTTGAGGTCTTCTGCTAAAGCACAACCTGCAGATACTTTTTCTGTGGAGTTTAACTTTTAATGGCTCCCTCCAGCGGTGGATGCTGTGAGTGCTTTCCACCACCACGGAGCCAGGGAATGCTGCCACTTTTACTTGGGTGTTTTTCAAATTCAGTTTGACTTCCTCCAGACATTGTAAGGTAAACTCCATCATTCAATGTTGGTTTTTTTTGGTTCTGACTTGCCCCTGACAGAGGCCACAGCTGTCCTCGAGCCACAAAAACAGAAGTCGTGTTGTTCCAAGTGTCTGGGATAGAACTTTGTTAAAAAATAAACTACAACCAAGAGCACAAATCACAGGCTTCTGTG
The DNA here is from genome assembly GCA_009741485.1 of Malurus cyaneus samueli. NCBI lineage: Eukaryota > Metazoa > Chordata > Aves > Passeriformes > Maluridae > Malurus > Malurus cyaneus. Next base: position 1,855,511 of record CM019237.1, read on the forward strand.
TCCTATCCCAGAAGTGAATCATATGGCTTTTCTGAGTCCAACAAATCATCCCGCCTTTCAAATAATTTGAGAGTCAGCCTCCTTCTACATCTTAAATCTGATGGCAGGTTCTATACTGGCTGCTGCTGAAACATTTTCTCCACCAACAGCCTGCTAAGCTGGAATAGGATCTCTTCTGCATTTGCCAAGCTTAATTTTTACTGGATTGAGGAGAATTTGATTTTGGCACCAATTTCTACTCAAGTCTGCCAGAAGGTAGTGTTTAGTGGTCAAAGCACTTGCACACACAGTGGAGAATTGAGAAGAGAGGAAAACATTTTCCTGGGAAGAACTTTTTCCTGGGAGATAAATCCCTACCAACTCTGTTTTAGTGGATCTCTGCCCTGCTGGTTTCTCTAGTCCAGGTGTGGGGGTTTTTTGGGACATTTGTCTCCATCAGGAAGGAAAGGGCCTGAAAGAGAGAAAGAGCTTGTAGTAAAAAAATCAGAGCAAACTGGTGCTGAGGGATGGGGTTTGTGGACCTCCAGCCCTCCCTGGTCTGAGAGGTGAAGATGTCGAACTGCAGCTTTGTTCCTCTTAGGAAGAAAAAGCCATTTTTAATCTTTTTTTTTTTTTTTTTTCTTTGTCTCATACTTGAGACTTAGAGAAAACATTCTGAGTTTTCACCTCCAGGGTATTGCTGTGGTCTGGTCCATGTCCTCTTCTGAAGGATCTTCTGGCTACATTAGACACCTCCTCCTAGACATCTTCGACTTCCTGCCTCTCTGTATCCTGAATTTTACCTCAGCAGTGGTGGGGTCTACCAGGCAAGGTTGATATGGTGGTGGTTGAGACTGATGGACTTTATTCCTTGGTTGATAAAACCCCTCTTTCTCCTTCATGATCAGGGTGAATGACCCACAGACAGCCTGGAGAAAGGAAACTGGTGGTTTGGTTATTTTTGCTTTCTCTTTTGCTTGTTCCTTATTCTGACAAGTTAAAAAAAAGGGACAGCAGAGGGTTGCTGTCGATTCCTCATACTGGCAGTACCCCTGGAAGGTCAAAGGAACATCAAATGCTGATGAGACTGGCACATTTTTAATTCCTTCAATTACAGCCTCTGTTTAAACTGCATAACATATTGCTTTAGTTCTGCTATGGTATTTTCAGGTTTCTTAATGTAGCTGTCAGCTAGTGTGCTGGAGAACAAATACAGCAAAAAAAAAAAAAAAAAAACAAAAAAAGACAAAAAAGATCAAACCAAAATTAAAAAAAAAAGGGAAAGGAGAAGAACAGAGGAAGTGAGAGCATGGCAGACTGGAGAGAGAGGGCAAGAGAAAATTGTGATGAGAGCAGATTATTGGTGAATTGTCCAGATTTTCTGCAGATCCTGCTGCTGAGAGGACCTTTGTGACTGGAGACAAAGGGTTTGGATTCTCACAGTCTCACCACAGGGTTTGCACAAAAACCCATCTTTGGTCATAGGACAGGTGGAGTTCTGTGCTCTGCAAGGCTGGCACAATAGGCTGAAGGGCATATTTGTGTTTTGGAATTTGCTGGAGGTTTTGACTCACCCCCCTCCTTGTGGGGGCTCCATTCTTGACAGAACTCCTTAGGGCACAGTCCAGGATTTCTCTGAGCTCTGGATTCCTGTGGGGTTGACACTCAGTCATGATCCATGGAAAGGAGGATTCATCCCTTTGGGGGTTTGCTCACTCAGGAGCCCTCCAGGAGTTTGTGCTCTCCATGATTTCAGCTTTCAACAAAATCCAGATAGAACCATGGCTTTTGAGGGACCCACAAGATGTGGAGTCCAACTCCTGACCTTGCAAAAGGACAGCCCAAAACCCCACCATGAGCCTGAGAGCATTGTACCAATACTCTTGTTCTGCCAGGCTTGGGGCTGTGACCATTCCTGGGGAGCCTGTCCAGGGGGAGAACACCTTTTCTGAATCCAAATCTCCCTGGCACAGCATGGCAAGCCATGGTCCTTTTGCGCCACGTCCTGATATTATTTTGATTCCTCACACAAGTGAACCAGCTCTGCTGGTGAGCTCTCAGGCTCACACATGCCTTGGCCCCCAACCCCTTCTCTTTGTCACCAGCAGTTTGCACCCATCCTCAGTTTCCTGGTTGGCCTGCAATTCGCAGCCCTGCAGACCAGCAGCCCCTGGTGCAAACCCTCCTCCCACCTCAAGGAACCTCCCACCTCCAAAAGCTGCTCCTTAAACTCTGACTGTCTCAGAAAACCACCAACCACATACCCACCATTTATAAGCAGCAGATACTCTTCCTCCTTTCTTATCCCACCTTTGTTCCTAATGTTCTTCCCTCCCCATGTGGCTGTGCAGTGGGGAGGGAAGAACATTTAGGAACAAAGGGGGATAAGAAAGGAGGGAAGGAGTATCTGCTCTTTAAATGGTGGGTTTATGTGTGTTGGTGGTTTTCTGAGACAGTCAGAGTTTAAGGGCAGCATTTTTGAGGGTGGGGAGGTTTCTCTTGAGGTGGGAGGGAGGGTTTGCACCAGGGGCTGCTGGTCTGCAGGGCTGGGATGCAGGCAATGCCTGGAACGTGAGGATTTGGGATGCAAAGCTGGCTGGTGACAAAGAGAAGGGTTTTGGGGTGGCCAAGGCAGTGTGAGCCTGGAGAGCTCACCCAGAGCTGGTTCACTTGTGTGAGAATGGCACAAATAAATCAGGAGTGGCTGCAAAAGGACCATGGCTTGCAGCTGTTCCAGGGAGCATTTGGATATCAGGAAAAGGTTCTTCCCCCTGGACAGGGTCCCCAGGGAATGGTCACAGCCCCAAGCCTGGCAGAGATCAAGGAGTGTTTGGACAATGCTCTCAGGCTCATGGTGGGGTTTTGGGGCTGTCCTGTGCAGGGTCAGGAGTTGGACTCCACATCTTGTGGGTCCCTTTCAAAAGCCATGGTTCTCTGATTTTGTGAAAGCTGAAATCATGGAGAGCACAACTCCTGGGAGGGCTCCTGAGCTGAGCAAACCCCTCAGTGTGGAGGATGAATCCTCCTTTTCCATGGTTCATGAGCTGTGAGTGTCAACCCCACAGTGAATCCACAGAGCTCAGAGAATCCTGACTGGTGCCCTAAGGAGGTTCTGTCAGAATGAGAGCCCCACAAGGAGGGGTGAGTCAAAACTTCTCCAGCAAATCCAAAACACAAATTGCCCCTTCAGCCTATTGTGCCAGACCTTGCAGAGCACAGAACTCCACCCTTCCTATGACCAAAGATGGGTTTGTGCAAACCCTGTGGTGAGATGTGAGAATCCAAACCTTGTCTCCAGCTCACAGAGGTCCCTCAGCAGCAGGATCTGAGAAAATCTGGACTTCACCATAATCTGCTCTCATCACAGATTTCTCTTGGCCCCTCTCTGCCACTCTACCATGCTCTCACTTCTCTGTTTCTTCTCCTTTCCTTTCTTTTTTTTGTTTGATTTTTTTTTGTTTTTTGTTTTTTTTTTTTTGCTGGTGATTTTCTCAGCACACTGAGCTGACAGCTACATTAAGAAACCTGAAAATACCATAGCAGAACTAAAGCAATTATTGTAATGCAGTTTAACAGAGGCTGTAATGAGAGAGAATTAAAAATGTGCCAGTCTCATCACAATTGATGTTCCTTTGACCTTCCAGGGGTACTGCCAGATGAGGAACTGAGCAACCCCTCTGCTGTTCCCTTTTTTTAACTTGTCAGCATAAGGAACAAGCAAAAGAGAAAAGCAAAAATTAACCAAACCCACCAGTCCTTTCTCCAGGGCTGTCTGTGGGTCATGTTCACCCTGATCAGGAAGGGTAAAGAGGTTTTTATCAACCATGGAATAAAGTCCATCAGCTCTCAACCCACCCATATCAAACCTGCCTGGTAGACCCCACCACTGCTGAGGTAAAATTCAGGATACAGAGAGGCAGGAAAGTGAAACTGGTCTGGAGGAGGTCTCTGAATTAGCAGAAAGATCATTCAGGAAGAGGACATGAGACCAGATCACAAGCAATACCCTGGAGGTGAAAACCAGAATGTTTTCTGTAAGTTTCAAGATGAGACAAAAAAAAAAAAAAAAAAAGAGTTAAAAATTGCTTTTTTTCCTAAAGAGAACAAAGCTGCAGTCACATCTCACCTCCTCAGACCAGGGAGGGAGCTGAGGTCCCACAACCCCATCCCTCAGCACCAGTTTGCTCTGAATTTTTTGCACTACAAGCTCTTTCTCTCTTTCAGGCCCTTTCCTTCCTGATGGAGACCAAATGTCCCAAAACCCCCACACCTGGACTAGAGAAACCAGCAGGGCAGAGGATCCACCTACAAACAAGAGTTGGTGGGATTTTATCTCCCAGGGAAAAGTTCTTCCCAGGAAAATGTTCTTCCCAGGAAAAGGTTCTTCCCCTCTTCTCAACTTCTCCTCCACTGTGTGTGCAAGTGCTTTGACCACTAACACTACCTTCTGCAGACTTTGAGTAGAAAATGGTGCCAAAATCAGAATTCTCTCATCCAGTTAAAATCTAAGCCTTGCAAATGCAGGAAGGATTCCTCATCTCAGCTTTAAGCAGGCTGTGGTGGAGAAAATGTTTCAGCAGCAGCCAGTGTAGAACCTGCCATCAGATTTAAGATGTGAAGGAGGGCTGACTCTCAAATTTATTTGCAAGCCCTGGGATGATTTGTGGACTCAGAAAAGCCATATTTCACTCTGGGGATAGACACACAAAGCCTGTGATTGTGCTCTTGGTGTAGTTTTATTTTTAACACGAAGTTTATTCCAGACACTTGGAACAACGCGGACTTTCCTGTTTTTGTGGCTGGAGGAAAGCTGTGGCTCTGTCAGGGGCAAGATCAGAACCAAAAAAAAACCAACATCTGAAAATGAGAGTTACCTTACAACTGTCTGGAGAAGTCAAACTGATTGAAAACACCGAGTAAAAGAGGCAGCAATCCCCTGGTGGCGTGGAAAGCATCACAGCATCCACCAGCTGGAGGGGACCATTAAAAGGTAAAACTCCCACAGAAAAATATCTGCAGGTTGTGCTTTAGCAGAAGACCTCAACCACAGGTTCTGGTGAGACATCTCTCGGGTTCTGGAGCTCCACAGGGCATCCCCTGGGCTCTGCAGCAGGGGAGAAGCGCTGACCCCGTGCCCTGCTCTGCCATAACACATCTGAGAGTAAAAAGAGGCTTGAGAAATTGTTAAAGTAAGGAAGAGTCGGGAGGAGGCTGCTCCCACGTGGCAAAACTCGATGTGTTTGTTTTGTACTACTCAGAGCCTCCTCTCTTAAGGAACAGGACCAAAACCTCAGGAAAAGATGTTCTGTGAAAAGCAGGCTTTTGTGCTCCTCATTAAAAGGGGCTGTGGGGAGTTTGGGCTGAGGGGATGAACCCAAATGCAGAATGAAGTGGAAAACAGCCTCAGCTTTCTATTATGTTCTCATGAAACCAAGACAAACAGGTCCCTGAGCCCTGCAGTTATCAAGAAATATTATTTCTTTTTTAGTTTCTGACTTTTGAGCAGCTTGGAGACAACAGCCCCAGACATCTCCCTTGCTTCCTGCTTATTTTTAGAAAAACAGTGGGTGTCAGACAGCTCACCTGGCCTGGAGGTCAGAGGAGACGTGAAGAACTTTTCCAAATGTGTCACCAGGTGCCACCTGAGATGCCCTGAGGTGTCTGAGGGTGGAAGGCATGGAGCAGCTGGAGAGCTGTGCCCTTCTGGGCTGGAAGTGGTGGCTGGGTAGGATATACTGGGGAATCTCAGAATAACAGAATCACAGAATCACCAGGTTGGAAGAAACCTTCAAGATTCTGAGACCAAACCAAGCCCAACATCTCAACTAAACCAAAGCACCAAGCATCACATCCAATCTTTGTTTAAACACATCCAGGGATGGTAACTCCACCACCTCCCCGGGCAGAACCATTCCAGTGCTTTATCACTCTTTCCGTAAAAAACATTTTCCTAAAAGTTTCCTAGAATGGCATTTGGTGGCTGTGTGAGTTGGATCCCGCCCAGGTCATTCCAACCATGCTGAAGTGCAACTCATGGAAACCTTCATCCACCTCCATCAAATTTCTGCTTCTCTCAGTCCCACTGAGGGCAAAGCAGAGTTTTTCTCTAACCCAGCATGGAAGGAATGGTGATGATACAGAACTGCTCAGAGGGGGAGAAGATTTTGCCAGGAAAATGAAGTTTTTGAGACATTTCTCTGTTCCATTTTAGTGCCACAGCTGGTCCAGCACAGATTGCAGGGTGTTCTGTGTTTTGTAAGGATCAGTTTTAGGCAGCAGTGGTTCCTTGCACCACCAGCACCTTTGGGGACAGGCTGGTGAAGGCTGCAGTCACAGGTATTTCACAAAATGGGTTTGCTTTCATTATTAATGCCCCTTTTCCATGCTGCTTTGGTCAGAGTGTCAGTGTAACTAGACTAAAAATAAGTATCATTTTTTTATCCAACTGTTAATACTATAATTAAGCTAAAAATAAGAGGGTTTTTTTTTCCCCACAGATAGAGTGTATCCTGTTAACAAGATTTTGAGGGTCAGGGAATGAAGGGGCACTGAACCTGCTGAGCTGCCTCTCTGTGATCAGCCACTTTCTCTTTTTTATCTAAATGAACTCGCAGATACAAACCACAGGCCCAGTCTTTTTGCCATTTACTTGTTGCAATCCTCTCCAAAACTGGCCTGTCATTTTCCAGAAGCTCAAGCAGAGCTGGGTAAAATGTTTGCAGATTTGTGTCCTTTAAAATAAAAATCCTGTGACTTGGGGACAAAAAAAATGCAGTGAAAAAAGATTGGATCAAGATACCCTGCTCATTAAAGTCAGGAAATGGTACAATCTGAAAGGTCTTAACTCTCAGTCCAAAAATAAAAACGCCTTTTCCTCTCCCTTTTATTTCTTCCCAAGCCATTTCAACACTGCTTACTGCTGCAAAAGTGATCTTGATAAACTTTAAAAATGCTGCAGATCCTCTGACTTTATTGGAATTCCCTGTTACAAAAATATCTCAGCTGAGGACTGAGTGTGCTGGGCACTGAAACTGTTCAGCTGTGTACTGCAGCTCCCAACAGACAGCACAGATTTGCTTCCAGGTCTTGGGTTTTTGAGAGCAGAAGGACATTTTTTAAGGAAGAGGATTGACAGCTTGTTGAGGGGAACGATCCTTCCCCTCTGCTGAGGCCACATCTGCAGTTCTTCGCAGCACAAGAGAGGCATGGACATATTGGGTATATAAATATATATAAGGAAAATCTGTTTAAAGTCATAAAAAAATAAAAACTTTTTTTTTTGTGAAGTTGGCTGAACACTGAAGCCTTTGAGAGGCTGTGTCTAAGGCCAGTTTAGATGGGGCATTTAGCAAACAGGAGCAGTGGAATCTGTCCCTGCCCATGGCAAGGGGTGGAACTGGGTGATCTTTAAGGTCCCTTCCCACCCAAACCAATCTATGATTCAATGTTTCTGTGAAAAACTGGAGTTTTATCCCAAACTATAACCAAAAGCATGACTCATCCGTGGAGCCAGATGGGTGACAGCAGGAAAGGAGCTGTGCAGGAGTTATTAGATCATTGGTGTTCTTGTGGTATCCAGAAATAAGAGGAATCCCACAGAACATGATGAAATAGCCCCTGGAAAGCAGGAGGGATCTCTGTGAGGGAGCTGTTTGGATGTTAACTGGTGCTTTGACACATTTCTGTCTCCCTGCCCCCTGAGCCACGCTTCAGACACCTTCCCAGCTGGAAATAAACTGAAAAATTGTAGATGTTTTCCATGTATTAAAGCACTTTCCTAAATAAACCTGTGGTAAGCACCAGGGAGGATGAAGAGGTACTTAATAAAAATGACAGTGCTAACATCAGTGAAAATGAGGATAAATAGACCAGGAATTGGTTTAGGGTGGGAATTAAAATTAAAACTCCCCCTCTCCTGTAGATCAGCCTCCCTTCAGGACCAGAAACAGAAGTGTTAATTTTCCTCCTACTCGCTTGATGTGATGGAGTAAATGTGACAGAGGAGAGGATGACCTTATACCAGACACGGTTATGAGGATTGCTTCTGAAAGGAAATGTAGAAATTATCTCACTTCTGCAAGAGAAACTGCAGCTCTCCTGTTAATAAAAACTGCGTCTCGAGCTCCAAGTCGTCCTGAAGCTGGGGATAATTTTTTCCTGGGAAAGGGTCACTGCAAACAGCAGGAGAAAGGCAGAATTGCTTTTACACAGGCCATAAATTCAAATTTCTTCAGACCAGATCCATGGTTGTTGTCCACGTGGCTGTGAAGGCTGATGTGGAAGCTCAGAATTCATGCTCTTGGAAATAAAAATTCGTATTCTTTGCCCTTTACAGAAATCTACAACACCAGGAATTTTCCACTCTCTCGAGCGAGCAGATGGGAGGAACCTCCCTTAAATGCCATCTGCAGCACTGCCATCATTCCATAACTCTTGCTGTCATGAAAGATCACTTTTCAAGTCAAAAAAAGCCTGATCTGGGGGAGAAACAGTGAAATCTGAGCCACATTCCCTGTTTCCCTGTATTGGCACACAAAGAGGAGGTGAACAACATGAATTCAATTTCAGGAGACTGATGGGTGCCCTGAGCAGGGGCAGATATTTATGGTGACATGGAGGAGAATGATGTCCCCAAGACGCTTGGATTCCTTCCTTCACTCCTCCAGTGACCACTCCATTCTGCCTGACTCACACCTGTTTCAGGAAAGAGTAATTTTCTCCTTGGAAACTCCTCTCTCTCTCTCCATGGTCACAAAAAAGGCCATAGGAAGGGCTTGGAAAAACATCTTGGACTTGTTACGTGGCTAAAGCTGTATGTTGAATCCAAACCAGGCAGAAGTGGAGAAATGATTTACTGATTTACAAGGATTGGGATGAAATCAGGTGCAGTGAAAAGGACCAAAACTTGCCAAAAACTGTACACATTGAAAAAGAGAAATAAGGGAAGAAAGTAAGGAGATGGCATGAAGTATAGAGGAATGGAGCAAGCCTTGCAGAATTCATGCTTCTTGAAATAGCAAGATTTAATTTCCTTTCCTGAATGGAAGAATTTAATTTCAGGAAAGGAAATGAAATCTTGAATCAGAGATTCAAATGCAACAAACACTCTGGAAAGCAGATATGATAAAATAAAACGTGACTAAAAAAAAAAAAACACCCAAATTCTAAAAGGACAATGCAAAACAATGGATCAGGATGAAGTGAGGTGTGGTAAAAAGGACCAAAACTTGCCAAAACCATTAGAAATCAAAATTGTGAAATCAGGGAACGAAGTGAAATGAAGAGATGACATGAAGTGCAAGAAATGGAGCAAAACTTGACGAATTGACGCTCACTGAAATCGCAAGATTTCATTTCCTTGCCTGATTTTTGCTACTTTCAGGCAAGGCAATGAAATCCCGAAGTCAGAGATCAAATGTAATAAACACTCTGGAGAAGAGATTTGATAGAATAAAATGCAATTGAATAAAGAAGAACAAATTTTGGAAATGGGGTGAAGGGAACGCCATGGATTGGGATGAAAGTGAAAAGGAACCAAACTTGCCAAAACTATCAAAATTGAAATCATTAAATCAGGGAAGCAAGTGAAATGCAGAGATAACATGAAGTGCATAAAACTGGACCAAATCTTGCAGAATTGATGCTCAGTGAAATTGCAAGATTTCATGGAAGAATTTACTTTCAGGAAAGGAAATGAAATCTTTAAATTGGAGAAAAAATGTAACAAACACTCTGGAAAGGAGATATGATAAAAGAAAATGTTTTGTTGGAAATGGAAACTTGCCAAAACTTTACAAATCAAAATCATGAAATCAGGGATTTACTGGGACACTCAGGCAGTCTCTGGGACAGCTCTGGAAATGCCAGATCACAAATATCTCCTCTTGGAGATGGAGAGGGAAAATTTAAGCCCTTACAGCACAATGATCATCATCCAGGGCAGTGTGAAATGGTTCAGTCTGGCTCACTGGGAAAGGCACATTAGGAATATTGCCACAGCTGGAGGCTGCTGGACCCTGCAGATCTCACTGTTACAGACCAGAAAAAAACATATTTATCTCAGAAAAATACAGCAGGAAGGGAAGCTTTGTGTGTGTGGTGAATCTATGTCTAAAACTCAACCTCGACTTAATATAAATAAGTTTTGGGGCGAGGTGGAAGGAAGGAGATGGGCAGGGAGAAGGTGTGTGTGGACCAGTTTTTCAGCAGAGAGTAGGCCTCTCTGCTTCTGCTTAATTGATTAATTCCTTCTTAGCAGAGTCATCTGTTTGATGTGCTTTTCCATAAAAAGCAGTTCAGAAAGTTCAGGGGAGTTAATCCGGGGAAGATGGCTGGAGCTGCAAAGCCAAGCATCAGATTAAAGGACGAGGAGATCGCTCACAGCTTAGCCGCTTTCAAAGTTGTTCCCAAAGTCTTTGCTAACCTTCCTATTTCAAAGTTCATTTCTTGGAGCTGGGGGAATTTAAAGGGGAAGGCTCCTTTTTAGCAGCGGGATTATTATTGGGATCAAGAAGCCGGGGGAATAAATTCCCAGGGAGGCCACACGCGATGTCGCACGCAAAAAGCAGCAGATGAAAAAATCCAGAGGAGAACTCTTCTGTTCAAACCAGCCTGCTCTGAATGCAGCCCATGCTCTCCCCACTCCCAGATAAAGACAGAGCCATCACTCGTGCCAGGGTTACCTGCCTGTGCCCAAGGACTTGGAGAAACAAATAGCACAGGAGTGTTGTCTCTGGAGGGGTTTGCATTCCTGCTGGCCACGGCACAGCCCAGCCAGAGGCAAGGAAAGGTGAGCAAGAGCTCCAGGGGGAACATAACTCAGGTGTGCTGGTGCTGGGTGAGGTAATGAGGTGACAGAAATCCTCTGCTGATGCTATGCAAGGCAGCAAGGATGAGGGATGATGTGGGAGGCTGGCAGAGGAACGTCACACCGCCGAGTGATTCTGTGACTAAAGAGCGGCTGAAATTCAGGGGAAATAAGTGCAGGGTGGTACCCACGGGAGAAAGCAAGCAATCCTAACTTTACCTACAGTGATGAGCCCTGAATGGACTATTACTTACTCAGGAACGAGTTGGTGTTTATAATGAGCAGTTCTATGAATATGTCACCTCCGTGCTCAATGGCAGTGACAAAAAGCAAATTGAATGTTAAGAATTAATAGCGAAGGAATGGAGATCAAAATAGAAGCCATTATTACATCCCTGCACAAATTCAGCGTGTGTCTGCCTCCAGAATGTTTTGAGCAGCCCTGCTGTTCCCCCCTCAGAGAGGATGCAGCAGAACTGGCAAAGATGTGTGCAAGGGCAATAGAGTGATCAAAGGTACAGAACAATGAAGTACTCCAGGAATATTTCATCTGAATAAGAGATGACAGAAGCGGAGTATGATAATAGTCTATCAGATTATGAGTGGCATGAAGAGGATGAAAGAGAGCAACTATTATTTTTTTTTTCCTCCTTTGAAAAGACAAAGAAGGGTGCTTGAGATGATAGCAGGTCAGAACAAAGGACTTGCTTTGCACAAGGTGCTGTTCATCAAGAGATAATCCCCCCTTGCCAAGGGATACTGCAAATGCTGGAAGTTTACTCGATGGAAAAATGTTAAACAACTTAGTGGGAAAATATTCATGGCATTCCTAGTAAATGCAAAGATACTTCAGGAGCAACTACAGGATATAAAAATGCCTGCGTTACTCTGTGCTTGGTGTTTTTCTTCCCCTGTATTGGGTTAGACAGACCCAGAGTATGGGTGACATGGTCGGGGTTTGATTTCCTATCTCCTCCAAAGGATGGAGTGAGCAGTGCAGAAATCACCATCCTGGGAACTGTTCAAAAAACACGTAGATGTGGTGTTTAGGGAGCTGGTTTAGTGCTGGACTTGGTAATAATGAGTTAATAGTTGGGTTTAATGATCTTAGGGGTCATTTACAATCCCGGCTATTCTATGAATAAATGGTGAAGGATTTGGCACTTTGTAGTGGCCTTTCAGGAAGGCAGCTCTCTAGAATATTTTCTGCATCAGCTTCAAGGCTCCTGAATAAGTGGAGCCTAATTCTTCACATTTCTTGAATTACATTATGCAGGATTTGAAGTTCTAGAAATTTTTTTTTCAAGTTTTGGGAGGTTTGAGGACAAATCAAGCCTCAGTGCTTTGCACTCGTGTTATGAAGCTGGTATTGCATCTCAGAATTAGGGGCAGATCAGGAGAGGAAAAGGATTTAACTCTACAAAATAATATTTTGTATGCCAGGATTCAATTCTACCGGGCCCTGTAAGGTCCCAGAAGCAGAGTCACAGTGCAAAGGGAATGAGATCTGCACTGCTGCCCTTCCTATACGACCTCATCCATGGCACAGCACCTCCTTCATCCTTCTCTTCTCTTCTCTTCTCTTCTCTTCTCTTCTCTTCTCTTCTCTTCTCTTCTCTTCTCCTCTCCTCTCCTCTTCTCTGCTCTTTCTCCTCTGCCTCTCCTCTCCTCTCCTCTCCTCTCCTCTCCTTCTCCTCTCTCTCTCTCTTCTCTCTCTCCTTCCCTCCTCTCCTCTCCTCTCCTCTCCTCTCCTCTCCTCTCCTCTCTCTCTCTCCTCTCCTTCCTCTCTCTCCTCTCCTCTCCTCTCCCTCTCTCCTCTCTTCCTCATCCTCTCCTCTCCTCTTCCTCTCCTCTCCTCTCCTCTCCTCCTCTCCTCTCCTCTCCTCTCCTCTTCCCCCTCTTTCCCTCCTCCTCTCCTCTCCTCTCCCTCTCTCTCCTCTCCTTCTCTCCTTCTCCCCTCCTCTCCTCTCCTCTCCTTCTCCTCTCCTCCCTCTCTCCTCTCCTCTCCTCTCCTCTCCCTCTCTCCTTTGCTCCCTCTCCTCGCTCGCTGCCTCTCTCCTCTGCCGTCTCTCCTCTCCTCTCCATCTCTGCTCTCCTCTCTCCTTCCTCTTCCTCCTCCTCTCCTCTCCTCTCCTCTCCTCTCCTCTCCCTCTCTCTCTCCTCTCCTCTCCTCTCCTCTCCTTCTCCTCTCCTCCTCCTCTTCCTCTCCTCCCTTCCTCTCCTTCCTCTCCTCTCCTTTCTCCTCTCCTCTCCCTCTCCTCTCCTCTCCTCTCCTCTTCTCTTCTCTTCTCTTCTTTCTCTTCTCTTCTTTCTCTCCTCTCCGAACCTCTCCGACACTCTCCGAACCTCTCCGAACCTCTCCGAACTCTCCGAAACCTCTCCTCTTCTCCTCTCCTCTCTTACTTTCTCTTCTTTACTTTCTTCTCTTTTGCTCTTCTTTCTTTGCTCTCTTCTCTCTCTTCTCTCTTTTCTCTTCCTGTAGGTAGGCAGATGATTCAGAAATATTTCACTGTCCTCCAGCAGCAAAAACAGTCAGTGGGAATCTCGTCTGCTGTGGACAGAGCTGCACACTTCCCCTGGTGAGGCAGGGGACAATTTGAAGAAGGAAGAGCCCTTCTGGACGAGTAGAAATGGCAGAGCTCAAGTTCTGAATTTCAGCTGGGTGATGGAATGACTGAGGACAGGTCTGTGTTACAGCCCTACGAGTCCCCTGGCTTGTTCCCTGTCTCTTCATCTCACATGAAGGCTCAGCTGAGGTAGGGGTTGGTGTTTGTGATGGATTCTCTTTGTCCATTTGCTGGAAGCACGGATATCTTCAGCCCTGGAGAAGCAGTGAGGGGCCACACACACTCTGGAGAGCCTGCACCAGCCAGGCTGGTGCCAAAACCATCTTGGGGAACATGTGGGCTGGGTGTGAAGGCAGAACAGACGGCTGCCAGGGCTGTGTTTAAAAACATGGCACAAGGAGGTGCAGGAGGAGTCCATAACTTTGAGGTGATGCACTCAGTGGAGATTCACCCCCTGTGACAGTGCCCTGGACCTTCCTCCTGACAGCCCCTGGATGGAGAGCAGCATGAGCAGCACGAGCAGGAATTTGGGAGCCATAACCTGAGCACAGTCACACAGAGTTATAATCTGTGGGGAAAATAATCCTGCCCAAAGGGATTGGGATGAGTCAGCCTAAGGATGCTGCAATTGAATAAAAATACCGGAGCTTTCCTGCAGTTCAGCTAATCCACATTAACAGTTCACTCGGATTTACTTCCTTGGGACAACACGAGCACAAGTTCGTGGGATTTTAGGGCAAAAATACACCAGGTAGTTTTTTAACAAAAGATGATTTAAGTGGAATCTGCTGGCCACCTTTCTCCTCTCCTCCACTCAGACTGACCTTCACCCAATTTAGCTTTAGAAAGGAATTTATTTGGCGAGTGAATATGCAGCAGGTTGCTCTTCCCTGGGCAGATCACAGTCTCCACGCACGCAGCAGGCCGAGGTCAGCACAGGTAGCTGAATTTTCATTAGGAACAGATCTTTTTTATCGTGGTTTACAGTTGTGGACACAAAAATCAGGAAGGATATCAGGTTACCTTTATCGAGCCTTTCTTTGAGCAGGTGACATCATCCTATTGATGAAGGTCAGGCTGGCCTCAGCTCCTTTCTGACTCATTGAATATTTGCCATGGCTGCAGGCGGGGGAAGGCGGTGATCTGATGTGACAGGGCAGGAGGGAGCACACCAGCAGCACAGCAGGACACGGGCTGCAGGAATGGGCCGTGCCCTGATCCATTGTGACAAGGGGAGAGCTGTGGATGGATGGTCCAATGGCCTCAAGTGACCCAGCAAGGGCAGGATGGAGAGAGACAAAAAAAACTCCTTTGGTTTGTGTCCATTCCCACTTCAATGGGGCAAATCCGAGGTGACCTTCCTTAGCTGGTGATGGGATCTCAGATTTATTGTGAGAGATTTTGTGACATCAAGAACCAGGTCCCTTCTTTAAAGATCATCCAGTTCCACCCCTGCCACAGGCAGGGACAATTTCCACCATCCCTGGGTGCTCCAAGCCCTGTCCAACCTGCCCTTGGACACTTCCAGGGATCCCAGGGCAGCCACAGAGCCTCCCCACCCTCCCAGGAGAGCATTTCTTCTGACATCTCATTTAAACCTGCCTTATTTCAAGCATAAAGCCATGAATTCTCTGCCTTAAGATACAGAATCCAGGTTGGATCCAGGATGTGGCTCCATCAGAGCAGGGCAGAAGCAGCAGCAGCAGCCGCAGGGACTCTGCTCTGCAGTTCTGTGGCTGTGGAAAAGCGAGGCAGGAGCAGGAGCTGGTGATATCCATCACCTGACATTGCTGCTCAGCTAACCTAGGACTTGGTTTTGGCAGAACATGCATTTAAAGACTGGTAGAACACGCATTTAAAGACACCAGCTTTGCCCCCAGGTGTTTTTCCCTGCCCTTTCTTCCAAAGGGCTGTTTCTCATGCATTCAGCATCCAAGTATTTTGAGAAATGGGCTCTCTGTTCCTCCAGGCTCGGGAAGGCAGGGACAGCTGGCAGCTGTTTCCTTCCAGCCCTCTTCCTTTCCCATCCTGTGAAATTTCCTGCCAGCTGTGGTCACCTGTTTGATTTCTCTTTAAGTGGCTGCCTTCCTCCACAAATTAATTTTGATTATTGTCTTGCATGGCAGGGAGGGAACTCTTAGTGGTGTGAGCTTGAAGCATTCATTCTCTTTACATATTTCTCTTTTTCCCCTGCACCGAGTCTAATTTTGTGGTTCTCTGCCTTCCCCAAAAATAACCCTCAGACCCAATTTTGAGCTGTCATCTTCATTACATCACAGCAGCCTGCAGACGGGGCTTATCACTTGCAATCCACTCAGTTACACTTGTGATTAAAACTGATTGCAAATGCGATCCTGGGAATTGGGAACGTCTTTATAATTTCTGACAGCAGATCGTGAGGCCCTGGATAAGCCTGGTAGGACAAGATCTTTGCCAGTGGGAGGGGGAGAAGAGAGAAAGTGAGAAATAGAGAGGAGATGGTGATGTGGGACAAAAATATAGAGAAGGCCCAGGTTAGAAACCCCCAAGGTGAAATTGGGAATGGGAGGGGGTGAAAATAAAGCTCAGCTCCTTGGACTGCCAGGAACATCCCCAGGGACAGGTATAGCAGAGAAAAGCAGACCCCTGCCCAAGGCTTCACTCCATTTTGGGCATCAGTAACTCATGGAATGGGTGTAAATGTTCCTGGGAAAACAAAAAACTGTTGTGCTCCTTCCCAGCAGCAGCAGCAGCACATCGTGGTCTCAGAACTCCCCTGCACTTCTGGATCTGCTGCTGCTCCATCCTATAACCTCTGTGTGCCTGGAGCCATTTATCCCTTACTGGCTCAGAGCAGGGCTGCAAAATTAAACTCTGCAGAGTGATGGAGCCTGAAATGTGCTCGGAGGGTTTGCACCTTGCTCCAGACCTGGAAGGTTTTCTGAGCTGCAGCATCGTCCTGCTGGCCTGAACCTTGCCTGGATTTCAGAGATTTAAATACTTATAATTAACTATGGACTATTCATTGTATAATAAATGTATTTTTTTAAATGTAAAAAAAAAATTATAAATATTACACATCTTTATATCATAGCCCACTTGTTTTTCCCTACCTGCTCTTGTTGGGGGTCCAGTGCTTTGTGTTGAACTAAAGTTTGATTTACAGAGTTTGCTCTGAAAAGACTGAAAATCCACCAGACTCCATGGGAGCTTGTTCCAGCATGTTCAATCTGATTCACCTCAGTCTTTATTTCCTCCATCCTGACTTCAGCTGTCCTTTTCTTCATTCCCTCTCCAAACCTCTCCCATGGATTCAGCCAAACATCTCCATGAGGAGATGCCTCCCCAGTGCCATTCCCAGGAGCTGAACAGGGTATAAATTTGACGCTTCTGCTCCTAGTTTATCCTCCAGACCTCTGAGTTATTTCTGCTGCTCTTTTCTGATGTGTCCCAAGCACTGAACGCTCCCTTGCAGGCACAGACATCAGAGCTGGGGATTTCTGAGGGATTTAGGGCATTGCTCGAAGAATTCTTTTCAAATCATCGAGTTATTGTGGCTCTCTTGGAGTTGCTGCCTTCCAGCACAGGCTCTCCTCCTCCTGCCCCATGCTCCAAGGCATTTTTTGTTTATCAAAGCAAATCTTGGCAGAGAGTCCATGCCCTGGGATCATCTAACTCAAGGCACGGAGCTGATGTGCCTCTGCCAGGAGCCCAGTCACGAAAATTGTCCTGTAGGCAGCAGAGACACCCAAAATTATCTGTTTTTCTGAATCAGCAGGCTCAAAAGATGTTGGGATTCCTGTAAGTATCCAAGGCTAGGTTGGACAAGGTTTGGAGCACCCTGGGACAGTGGGAGGTGTCCCTGCCATGGCAGGGGTGAAATGAGATGGGATTTAAGGTCCCTTCCAACCCAAACCATTCCAGGATTCTGTGCTGGTGAGGAACAGGAGCTGAGCTGAGCTGAGCTGAGCCAGCCCGGGTCTGTGTCCAGCTGATCAAAGGCGTTTTGCTGATGCTCCTGTAGAGCTCATTTGCGATGCCTCATTAGTATTCAGATTAATTTGCATACCCAGGGTGCACCACGGACCGGAGGCACATTTCTGGTCAGAATTCCCACCTCTTCCATGGGAATACTGGGGTGCGGACAGGGGGCTGGGATGTGTCACTGCCCGAGGGACCGGGATGGGGACACCGCAGGGTCAAATGAGGAGTAAATGATATCACCACGTCCTAGAAAGGGACAGCCGTGTGGAGGGGTGTGTGTGGCGGTAATCAATGCCATACTCATGTTTCTCTTCAAAACGAATAAATCTTTCGCCTTTTACTAAAGATTTCCGTGGAGAGGAACAACCATGAGAATTAGATAATTTTTTGTGGCTCCACCTAGGTGGAGCTGCTCCTGTTATGGTTAAAAAACAGAGTGAAATATAAGATGGTAGTAAATGAAAACTGCTCATAGGGTTAATAGTAGCAACTTGAGATGATACTCAGTTTCAGAGTAAATTATTGAAGTTTTTTTTCTTTTTTTCTGTCTATGCGGTTCTCAACATTCGATCTCGAGTGGTTCCATAGGAGGCCAAAAAGAAGCTCCAGGAGCTGGAGCCCCTCTGCTCTGGAGCCAGGCTGGGAAAGCTGGAGGGATTCACCTGGAGAAGACAAAGCTCCAGAGAGAGCTCAGGGCCTGAAGGGGGCTGATATAAAAGATGTGTGGCATTTTACCCCAGCAGATAATGACAGGACAAGGGTGAATGGTTTTAAACCAGAAGGGGAGACTTCGATTAGATTTTAAGGAGAAATTCTTTGCTCAGGGAGTGGGGAGGCTCTGGCACAGGGTGCCCAGAGAAGATGTGGCTGCCCCTGGATCCCTGGGAGTGCCCAAAGCCAGGTTGGACATTGGGGTTTGGAGCACCCTGGGACAGTGGGAAGTGTCCTTGCCCATTGCAGGGGGTGACACTGGATGATCTTTGAGGAAAGGACCCTGGTTCATGATGTCCGCTCTTTGGGACCATTTTCACCATGATTAATTTTTCAGTTTAGAAGTGGAAGGCTTTAGACCATTCACACCCCTCTCCTTAAATAAACAAGTTTCCTGCCTTTATTTTTTGCCTGCCTTAATTTCCCCTGCTTTTCAAATAAGCAAAATTTTTTGTTTGCCCGAGTGAGACGCAGGGTGACGAGTTTTCCTTCCCAGAAAACCCCTCCATCTCTGGGTGAATTATTCATCTGTCTGAGAGCGCAAGGAAATGTTTTCATTTGTTCAGAACAGCCCAGAGTCCAGCCCTGCCGCATTAATTGGGACACTATGCAGAACCCTGAATTTATTTGGAATAATAAAGTGAATTGTCCCGAGTGGGAAGTGTCCAGGGCACAGCACAAGATTCCTTTTTCTCAGGGTCCTGGCTCGGAGTGTTTGGCTGCCAACAAATCATCGTTGGCTTCTTGGCAGTGCTGCCAACACCACAGAAATTCGATCTTTCCCTTTTCCTCCCGCCCTGTGAGTCCCTCCCATCATCATCCCTCGATCATTCTCCACAGACACGATTTGGATGTGTTTGTGGCTGTGATTGTGACCACCTCGCTGTTCTGGAGGCTGTAAAATCACCTGGAAGAGCTGCGTGGACATCCCTGGTGGGTGGGGATGGCTGGAGGAAAAAAACCATGCCTCGGTTTTCAGGCTGTTGGAAACGAAAATAAACCGTGTTACATTGGATCTGTGGGAGGGGATGATTGTTCTCTGCAAAGGCAGAGTTTGGAGAGAGAGAGAGAGAGAACATTCCCACATCTGCTGTGGGATCTGAAAACAGTCCCTCCATGGCAGAGTCAGAGCCACTCGTCCCTCGTAAGAGTGGGATGAGGTGGAACAAAAAACGAGGGCGATTTGCATCATCAGGCTCACATTTTCCCTACAGCTTTTTTGCGGTTTAGGCTCCCAAACCCAGCCTGGCTACCCAAAGTAGAGCTGTGCTTTCAAACAGCACCAAAATTCAGGGGCAGGGATCCCCCCACAGGATGCCTGGGTTGCTCAGGTTAATTCCCAGCTAGAATTAAAATGCAACCTGCAATCAAGAGGCTGCAGCTTTGAAGGTCACCCTGCCTCCGAGTAAATAAATAAATAGTAAACAAGAAAGCAGGCAGCAATGAATAAACCAGAGACATTCCACTGGCTTGGACTTGATTTTTTTTTCCTTTTCTTTTTATTTCTTCTCTGCTCTTTTTACTTTCACATCCCCCAAGGTCTGTGCTAATAGGAGACCCCTCTTATTGCTCATGCAGCACCCTCTCCTGCCTCAGAGACCCCAAGACCAACACAGAGCCCAAGCTGGGAGCACAAATAGTGTCATCTCCACATCTGATGGCTGAAATGAGACCTTCTGTCAGCACCAGGCTGTGGCAGGTGGGAGGATGTGTTGAAAACATGGGATTTGCTTCTCAGACCACAATTTTTAACTCACAGACCACAATCTTTGCCCCACAGACCACAATCCTTCCTGCTAGAGGGAAATCGTGGTGCCAGGTGTTGGTTTTTCGTGCTCCTCCCTGCCATGCCTAATGAGATCCTGGCTCTGCAAGCTCGGAGTTGACTTTTTCCAGCAGTTTTTCCAGCCTGGCCACATGGCCAGGGTAGAGAGAGTCTGAAATCACGTGGGGAGCTGAGCCAAAGCTGTTTCTGATGGTGTTTGTGCCGTGCTGGACCCATCTGCTGCATCTGAAGGGCTGCTCACAGGAGATGGGGATGTTCTTCTGCTCTTTCTTCTCGAGCAGAGAGGCTCACAGCCTCGAGAGGATTGTGCCTCACCTCTCACAGTGCCTGGGCTCTTGGGAATCCATCCAGTGGCTCTCTGCAGGCAGCAATCCAGGCCAGCCAACAGTGTCACCAAAACTGCAGGAAAAACAAAAACTCTCCAACAAAAACTCTCCAACAACATTCTTAATGTTAGACGGTCAAGGCAGTCCTTTATTTTCTGGCCAGGATGTGCCACAGAAATCATCTCGTCCACTCATAGCCCAGGTGTGAAGAGAAAATCATTCCATGACACACATGAATTTTACAAGATTTCCCCCAAAACTTTATACAGTCAAACCCCAGAGAACTTTATTGGTTTAATTGTTCCAACGTTGTGCAGTTCTTGGTGTTTGGTTTGTTATTGGATCTGGATTTCTTTGCCTCTGATGCTGATCAGGTGCTCATTCTTATCTCTGTTGTCCCAGACCAGGACCATGCCAGGGTGAGGTTTGGAGCTGATATTCCATTAATGACCCTTAATGGTCACTAATGGTCATTGATGGTCACTGATGGTCCTTATCTTTTGTGCTTCTCCCAGTTTATTGAGATGTTAACCTCATCAGGCCTCACCAGGTGGAACAATGCCCTGCAAAGAAACTTTTAGCACCTTCCCCGAGGCAAATGTGAACAAAATCTTTGACTAAAGTTACATCCATATTATTTTAACTGGTATATTCTCCAACAACAGGACAATCTCCACAGAAGGTGGAAACTGGCTGGCAGGAGACCAGGCGATCTTGTGCTGATTTCCTCACTATTGACTCTTCCCCAATTAACATGATAATTGTTACCCTGTGGGCCAGACATGATTAATCAGCAATTTTCTTCTTCCTTCCTCATTTATTTTTTTTTTAAGAACAGCTGGGAAACGTCATTCTTACCTTCAACAGAGTTTGAAAACTGCTCCATCTGGACAATCAAATTCTTGATGTAAATAGAAGGAAAGGAGGGACCAGAAGAATGGGGTTCTCAGGGAGCCTCTCCACATTCCCCCAGTCCCTGCCTGAGG
Source organism: Malurus cyaneus samueli (assembly GCA_009741485.1). Classification (NCBI taxonomy): domain Eukaryota; kingdom Metazoa; phylum Chordata; class Aves; order Passeriformes; family Maluridae; genus Malurus; species Malurus cyaneus. The sequence goes on from CM019237.1 coordinate 1,876,636, forward strand.
TGACTTTTTCTCCCTTCCCTCATTGTCCTGGCCTTTAGGAGCAGAGCCAGCCACTCTGCTGAAGGGGAGCTGAATCAGTGACTGTAAATGAAAATTAACATCCAGCAGCAAGGAGTGCAAAGCCATGATTAATGACTTTTTAATGCTCCACTGTTCCACACTCAGAGCACTTTGTTTTAATGGTGCATGCGGGGCATGGAGAGAGAAAAGTGTGTGGATGTGAGAACAGGGAGCTGCACACACATCCCAGGAATTCTCAGTGTTGAGGAGAGAGAATCCAGCTCTCTTCAGCTTCGAATGGCACAGAAAAGCCTCATTTCTACCTCATCCCATCAAGTGCATCACAACTGAAAACAGCACAGAGCAAAGTCATTAAAATAAATGTCCTCTAACCAGCACTTACCCAGATAATTGTTTTTCTGCTTTGGGTTTAATTATAACGTGGACCAATGGATTAATTGAGTGAGTTTCTATAACCTCCTCCATCCCTTGCCCTAAGGAAGGTTCCAGCCAGTCTTACTGAATGATAATTATTTGTCTTTCAGCCCAGTGAAGAGTTATGGCTTCTTCAGGGCCATGTGCATGGGTAGCATTTCCAGCTGTTCATCATTCCAAATATTGACATGTGCCAATAATTATCCACATCACTTGGCTGCAGGAGCACTTGGAAAGGCCATGCAGGCAGGCAGCAATCATTCTTAAACAATGCTCTTTTTTTTTTAAATTAAAAATTGCCTCCTATAAACATTTCCAGATAACTTCTATCCAAAAACACGATCACACCACGTTGAAGTTATCCAGGGTGACTGCAGCCAGCATCTGATGAAATGCTGTGATTTGCCGCAGAGATGATCAAGGTCACACTGGATGAAACTGTGATCAAGTGAGATGGTTATTAGTGAGATAGTTATTAGTAAGTGAGATAGTTATTAGTGAGTGAGATAGTTATTAGTAAGTGAGATATTTGTTAACGATCCCCTCAGCTCTTGGAATTGCTGCTCCACCTGCTGTTCTGTGCCTGCAGAGGAGACCTTTCCCCCTGATCCAGTCTAGATTACTTCATGGGAAAAAAGAAACAGCTGCTTCAGGCATTGTCTGGAAGAACTGAGATTATTGATTCCCTTGAGGCAGTTTTTCCCCCTGTTAGGAAAGGGTTGGATGACAAGATCAGATGGTGATGTCCACTCGTGACTCCTGCAGCTGCTGAGATGAGCTCCATCCTTCCACTCATGCTCATCCTTCCACCTTTGCCTTTGGGAATTTGGTTAAAAACATTTCTGCTCACCAGCGCACTGCAAAAGGTCTCTGATAATCCAGGTGCCTGCATTTTCCAACAAATGAATTCCTGCTGAAGGAATAATCTGCACCAAAGAGCAGACTGTTAGGAAGAGAGCAGCAATACAACAGCATCACATTTGGCAAGTGGCTCCTCCAGGAAACCAAAACGTTTTCAATTTTACAGCTCCCCACCGCATTGACCCTGCTGAGGTTTCTTTTTTTTATTTTGCAGGAGCAATTACAGGGAGATTTATACCCGGGAATATCGCTTGGCACAAATTGAATGGTGGGTATAATTATGTATAAAAGCTCTCTTGTTGCGGAAAAAAAATATAATAATCTGATTTGTGGGTTAAAAAAAGGAAAACAAAGGCAGTCTATTCCGTAGTCAGACAGAGGAGATGTTTGTTAGTGCTGCTATTGATCAGTAACTATGGCAAAAGCCTGAGATGCTCTAATATGAGTTTAATACAAGGAGCAATTGAATGATCTCATTGCAGGATTCAGGATCCAGAATGGGATTTGAGCTGCTGATGGTCAAATCTTTGATCCCCTCTGCTCTCCTTGTAAACATCCACTGGCAGCAACTCCTTCCCAGGCTGAGTGCAGCTGGTAACCCCGGATTCACAGCTGGCTCCCCTGGAGAGTGCAGAGGTCCAGCTGGTCTTTCTGGAAGGGAGGCATTTCTGGAGCATCCCACGCCATTCTGGATGGCAGAATATGCACAGCACTGCTTCCATCCCAGCTGGAAAAGCTGACAGCACTGGGAACTCTCCCAAGCACGGGAACAGCAAACAGGATGCTGTGATGGCTGACAAATGCAGGGAAATGTCCAAAGGAGGTAAATCACCAGCCCGTGCATCCCATAAAACCCATGGCACCACAATTTTTGAATCAACATTTCACTATCACAGACTATTCCATCTCCCTATAAAAGCAGAGCATGTTTGGGATCCACCTGTGGCACTTTCTGGCCTTAATACCCTGACAAACTTTTTAAGAAGTCTTGGGTTTCTCCTGGGGAAAACTTTGGCAAAGCAGGGAGCCACACTTCGTGAGTGGTGTTATTTTCATGGCGATGTTGCTGATGATACCAGGAGCGGTTTGCAAACACCAGGAGCACTTGTTGCAGGATAAGAGGCTCATCACTGGTTTGACGAAGCCTGAAAACACATCTCGTGTCCCAACACTCGACTGCTGTTGTGCCTGAGCTCAGGAATGACTGGCAAGGACTGAGGAGAGCTTTTCTCTGCTGTGCTGTTACCAAAGCTTTGGGTTTTTGGAGAAAAGTTATAATTCTCCCATTTCTCAGTGGCAGGAGATATGGAGAAGTCTCTTGTGCCAACTCACTGCTGCTCTCCCTCCATATCACCCCATTTATGCTGGTGCCCCTCACTCACATCCACACAAACACAACTGGAGGAGATTTTCCCCTGTGAAATGGAAAGGATTCCAAAGCCACCTGGGAGGCACAGGATGGATTACGAGTCTACCAGATCAGATCCTGATGACTGCAAAAGCCAGAAGACTCATAAATCTCAGAATTCTCATGCCTGAACCTTTCTCCCTGCTGTGTTACTCAAGAGCTCTGGATGTTTTGGAAGAGGCACCACTTGCCAAAGAGGAATAATTTGCACTTCCATGTATTCTGAACTCATCCTGAATGCTGCGCTTTCTCTAATTTTCCTGTAAGTGTCGATCCTACCCACATTTTTTATGCACAGAAGTGACCTCTGTGACAGCAAATCAGCATAGTTAGAGATGGAGAGTGCTGACATTATGGAATTACAGAATCATGGAATAGTTTAAGTTGGAAGGAATCTTAAAGATCATTTAATTCCAGCCCCCTGCCATGGGCAGGGACACCTTCCACCATCCCAGGCTTCTTCAAGCCCCATGCAGCCTCACCTTGGACACTTCCAGGGATCCAGGGGCAACCACAGCTTCTCTGGACAACTTGTGCCAGGGCCTCAGCACCCTCACACACAATAATTTCTTCCTAATACCTAATCTAAACCTACTCTCTTTCAGTTTAAAACCATACTCCCTTGTTCTATCACTACATGCAGTTTAAAGCCATTCCTATCACCCACTGCTCTCGTGCATTCTTCCCTGTTCTCTGTCTCTGCAGGAAGCACCAGTCCAACGTGGCACAAACTTTGTTTCTGCTCCACAGGCCCTGTTTATCACCCTTTGCCTCAACTTGGCCCTTTGATTCCAGTCCTCCTCTGCTACCGAGGGGTCTTTGTGGCTGTCACTCGCCAAAGGATCTGCTCCTGCAGATGTGATGTACTACATGCTCCATTTCTTACAGCCAACGAGCAGATCTGCAAATTGCATGGCTGGATCTACAAAGGGCCTGACAAAGTGCCCTTCAGGGCAGGCTCCTTCCCTGCAGTATTAATCTTCTCCTCCTCAGTCCCCCTGCCTGTCCCCATTAGCTCTGTGGCTGTTGCAGCGCTCACTCCCACTCTCACCTCCCCACCACTCTCGTTTTTCCCTTCTCTGTGGCTCTGATTTGCTCTGATGACAATCTGAGATTCATGGCTCACTGCCCTCCCTCTGAGCACCCAGGACCCAACAGCAACAGGCAAATTGATCATCTCCTAACGAAGGGAAGGCTCCTCTCAGCCACCCTGGCACATTTACCCAGCAGCTCTTTATTGGGACAGCACTGGGCACAACCCTATCAAAGATATTAAAGGGTTATTGGAACATAAGTGGTGGCGATGATCAGCCCCTCGCACCGAAAATAATGTGAATATTACTACTCCTAACAAAACAAATCTGTTCACGTGATTGGCTGCTGAGTGGGCTGAGTTCCCATGGCAACTGTCGGCGCTGGAGCTTGTAGGAAGAAAGTAAATATTCCGTTTGAAATGGTTCAGATTCCTGCCACAAAGTTCACACAGCACGGAAACATTCGTCAGATTCCTTCGTTAGCGGCACCAAGTGTCCTCCATCCCCCCCAGCAGCTCCCCAAACTGAATTATCCATTTGTGGTCTGCCTTTGAGCTCTGAAATTCGCACAGAGGTTTTAGGGAAGGAATCCCAGATGTTGGATGCTTTCACTCGAGCTGTCTGTCTGCATCTCTTTGCTGTTGGCGTTTGGTTCCCATTTGAGGTTGGAGCAGGAGCTCCATCAGGATTTCTGATGCTCAATTTGGATGTGGCACGGACAGCCCTGACCCTGCCTGACCATCCCTGCCCAGCCTGGGGAGCCAAAACACATCCAGATTTCAGAGCTGGTTTGGATTTATAAGAAATCATGGAAGGAATCATTAAGGAATGGAATTAAATAATGGAATCATTAAGGCTGGGAAAGACCTCCAACATCATCAAGCCCAAACTTTGCCCAAAAAACACCGTGTCAGCTCAACCACAGCACTGAGTGCCACATCCAGGCCTTGGTGACATCTCCATCATTAAAGTGACAAGGGTGGGATGGATGATTTGAGCCTCTGCCTCTCACACAGCTCCTCCCAGGGGACAAAGAGTTGTTGGAATGTTGGTTCAACTGAGTGAGAAAGAAACCCAGGGCATTGCAATGTGAAGGACTCTGAGACAGCTCACACAGAAACAAATGTAGGGACAGCACCAAAAGGGTTTGGCTGTGGGATTTCCTTCCAGCTGGAGATAATGGTGTTTATCCTTAGCAGAAATTTGAAATTGCAGCCTACAGATTCACCTGCCTCTGTGCAGATCCATCCAAGCTCTCCCAAGGAGCAAGGATATTCTGGTGATGGCAGCTCATGGCTTGGGACAAAGCCAGTTGCCGCTTTGTGGGAAAAAAAAAAAAAAAAAAAAAAAAAAAAAAAAAAAGATAAAATTACCTTTCTGTAGCTCCTCATCCAATGTTCCACTCCCTCTTCAATCCTCTTCCATCCCTCTCCACCTTTGGGACCTTTCCCCACCAGGCTGAACTAATTCCTGACCCTGAGAAAAGCACTCCTACATTGGACTATTAAGTGATTTAATTAGGAATGGCAGTACCCACCCCAACCCAAAAACCAGCCCCTCGGAGTGCTCAACTCTGGCAGAAAGAATGGTCAGATAATTCTTCTCTTGCTCTCTACAGCACATCAGGGCAGGGACATGTGGGTGCCACCTGTGTCCAATCTGAGTGTCCCAAGGGTGGTCAGGAGGAGGGTGATGGAAAGGAGTGGGGTGGGGATGAGGAGAGGTCACAGCTCTCCTGTCCCCACCAGGCAAATCCACCAGAGGAAGGGAGATCAAGGTGTTTTTGGTGATGAAGAGAGGTCACAGCTCTCCTGTCCCCATCAGGCAGATCCACCAGAGAAAGGGAGATCAAGGTGTTTTTGGGGATGAAGAGAGGTCACAGCTCTCCTGTCCCCATCAGGCAGATCCACCAGGGAAAGGGAGATCAAGATGTTTTTGGAGAACACAGCCCCCAACCAGTACACCCACAGCACCTGCAGGAGGGAGATCCTCTGTTTTCCTGCTTTGGAGCACGGCTGGATCTCTGTGTCTCTGTGAAGGCTGCTGGGAATGAAAATAAATGTGATTTCAGATTTGTTTTGCAGGATCAGAGGGTCCCACATCCAGCCTGCATCTGTGCCACATCCTTCTCTTCTCTGAGGAGGTGGGAAAAGAAAAACACTTCAGTTCTCTGCTGGGTAACAGAGACGTAGTGACTTGTCCAGGGAAAGCAAGGAAAAGGAAGATTCACACATTTCATTAAATCCTGGAGCCTGCAGCCACTTCTGCACCCTGTATATTCCTGAAAAATCACCTCTGTGAGGGAGAGCTGCTCCCAGGACAGGCCAGATTAATCAGAACCCACGAGCACCCTTCTTTTCCTTTGCCTTGAAGTAGAGCTGCACATGGCGAGCTCTGACAGGCAAATAAACTCAATTAATTCCAGCCAGGAGAACTGTGAGTAGATCCAGGCTTGGATTTCTATCCACCAAACCCAGCCTGACTGATATGTTACTGATATATCACCCTGCAGGTGCTTTTATTTGGGATTTCACCAGTGCAGGAATGTTCCTGGGAATAGGAACAGAAGTCCCTGCAGTGTTTTGGTGTCAGGTTAGCTCCTGAAATGGTTTTAGTTTCAGATTGTGTGCTCTGATGCAATTCCCAGGCATGATTTGAGGCTTGGCCATGGATGTGTGTGGCCATCTCAGGCAGCAGCTTCACCCACAATCCAAAGAACTGGGCTTTGTTTGTTTGTTTTTAAATAATTGGATGGGTCTGAACTAAATATGGCACAAATATTCAAGAAAGAGGTTTTATTCAACTCAAGTACTTCAGAACCGGCCTCTGGAGAACCAGAACTGCAGAAGGTCAGGGGAAAGAGACTTCAAAATGGGCTTTTTTTTTTTTTTTTTTTTTTCCTAAAAATGTGGATAGGGCTTAACTTGTGCTTGTAAATGATGTCTCTGACTTGTGAGATTCGGATCAAAGGGAAATGTGATGTCGCCTGTGTGATTTTGGGGAGGAAATCAGGCCAGGGGAGGGACAAGGGGGTGACCTGATGATGTCTGGCAGAAGAAAGAAACTGGAGGCAACAGCAGGAACACAGAGTGTCAGCAGGCAGGGACAGAAGTGAGCAGCCCTTCAGCCTGAGGATATCAAAGTTCCCACTTAGCTCCTAAAATTCACGGAGGGGGATTAAAGGCAGCATTAATATGTATGCAGCACTGCGCTGCTCCTCTGCCATCTCCTGACTCCGGTATTTTTAGAAAATTTGGGCTGCTGAAGAGAAAAACCCATCTCTCAGGGTTTGTCTGCTCATTGGGATCATTGCCCTGTTGAATGAAATCATGCCAGGGTGAGAGGGAAGGGAGGGCATCCACCATAATGGGGAGAAACTGGGAATAACTGGTTGGGAGCTGTGTTTTTACCTGCTTGGCAGGGCTGAGAGGGCTTGGGGAGCTCCAAATTAGACAAAAACAGCCCAAAACCTGTGGAGACCACAGCTGAGGGTGTGTGTGATGGGGCTTTTCTGGAGAAACAGAGATAAATTAATTCAGTTATTGTTTCCAGGCTCAGCCTTGAGCAAATCAAGCTGAGAGAGGAGGGTCCCAGCGTTATTTTGACTCTTAAATACTCAGGAGTCTCTCTCACATCCATTTTTGGGGGCAAGGGATAAACCCAGAGGTCTCCCCTTGCTCCAGCCACCGTTGTGACATTTCCAGGGATGGAGCAGCCACAACTCTGGAGAGTCAAAGACAGAGAATCTTCCTGAACTTTCACAAAATCCCCTGAGACATTTACAGGGTTTTTCTAAATTTTATAATTTTTTTTCTAATATTCAGGTGGAACTTCCCATGAAGCAGTTCCTGCCTCTTGTCCTCCGCCTTGGAATCCTGCAGGTTCTTTGGGTTCAGTTCAGACCAGAATCTGTCCCAGAATATTTTCCCTGCTCCTCCTCCCTGGGTTTCTCTAATTAATAAGTTGTCCTTAGCAATGGAATCATCATTTTGAGCGACCATGACGTGTTTTACTGACTTTGATAGGGTTCAAATACCAGCTCTGATTTTTGCCTCTCTCCATTAAGCTTTTTTTTCTAAAAGTTTGCTCTGAAAATGTGCCGCCCCTTGTGATTCTACTAAGGGGGGAAAAAAAAATCACAGAAGTGACACAAATTACTAATTACTTTATTATGCAGTGATTAAATAAAAAAAAAACTAAAAGAAAAGAATTAAAAGCTAGAAGTTGCTTCAGCAAATTCTATTTTTAAAGAAATAATTATTGAGTTTCAAATGTAGTGAATTAAGTAACTCTCTGCCAGATTTCTTCCCCACTTTTAATCTTCATTCTTGGCTGTGTGGCTGGCTCTGCAGTCAATGCTCTGGTGGGGGGATGTACTCAACCCCACACTATTATTATTTATTATTATTATTATTATTATATTATGATTATTATTATTATTATTATTATTATTATTATATTATTATTATTATATTATATATTATTATATTTCAATTATTTATAATAAAAAATATGTATTATCATTTATTACATTTATAAAGAAACTTACTCTGATGACAAATAAAATCCATAAAATAAAAGTAATTAAATTTGTTTTTTGATTTAATAATATATTTATTAAATTATTAATGATTGATATTATAATATATTAAATAGTAATAATTTTTAACAGTATGGGAGCCTGCCAAACTGAGCCTGTGGAAAGTGCTGTGCAAGCACAGAGGGAGGTGAGAGGCCAAGAGAGCTCCTGGGCTGGAGAGACAAGGCAGCTAAGCTCCCATATTTTCCAAAATGCCTCATTTTCTACTTTTTTTTGATCTGGGAATGCTCTACGTGGTCAGGGAAGACCACACCACAGAGAAAAATCACTTTTGTGCATGGGATGTGTGTTCCTGGAGGCTCTGAAGGGAAGGAGGCGGAGGATGCTGTGGTGTGCCCTGGAATTCTCTGCTTTGGGTCTGGGGGCTGAGGCTCTCTGAGCTGCCTGCATCTCCTGGGAAGGGTTTTTTTCCCCAGTTTCACCATGGCAGTGGCGCCTTTCCCCTTGCAGGGATGTGAGAAAACCGACAGGGATGTTCTCATCCCTCTGAGAGTGATCCTCAGGGTTCAGGGAAGCCAACAGGGATGGAAAGGAGCTCCCCAGGCCACCTCCAGGATCTGGAGGGCTCTAGAACATGATGAGAACCCCAGGAGACACCCCAGAAGAGGTGAGTTCTGTGCTGGGAGAGATTTAGGGGATGGAGCAAGGCTGGAGGAGGCGACAGGCACAGAGTCTGGGTCCTCTGAGGGAAAGGAACAGCTTAAAAACCAGCAGGAGACATCCTGGGTGAGAAGGCAGGGATGTGATGTCCTAGATCCTGGATCCAGGCAGGGTCTGGAGTGAAAAACCCTCAGGTTTGCTCTTGATGATGTCTCAGATTCAGGAGGGACAATGGCAGTGACTTTACCCAACACAATGGATGGGAAAACTCAACTTTCAAAAGATCAGCACCGTAAATATTCCCCTCTCTCCAATCCCAGGCTGCAAGGAAATGTTTCCCATCCCCCTGGATCCCAGAAATGCTTGCTGACAGTTTGACAAGGATAACTGGTGCCCAGCTCTGTGCCCAGCTCAGGAAGTTCTCTTTCTCTTTATTTTTTTCCTGTCACACAGATTTTGGTGAGCTTGTGTCCCCCAAAGTCTCCCAGGACCTCCCCTCTCCCCTTCTCTGTAATTAAACAAGAACTGTTGACAGATGCTGTCGAAGCCAGCTCCAGCTCTCCAGAAATTTTCAGTAAATAATTAGAGAAGCTCAGAAATAAGAAGTCAGAAGAATTCGATAGGCGAGAGGCAAATTCTCAGGAGCTTTAAAGGACCTTAACTCAGAAAAGCACCACTGACACTGCACAAGAGAAAGGAAAAGTAATTTTTTTTTACTGTGTGATGAGACACAAGAATCAGCTTGCAGAGGAGGGTTTCTCAAAGCTTTTTTTTTTCACTTTTCACCTTCAGATTTGCTTTGCACAGGGTGTCTGAGCTGGAGTATCCGCTGCAAAGGAGGGGATTCCAATAAAAGAGGGTGCACATCCAACACTTTCCAGGGAAAAGTCACCAGGGAGACAAATGGGGTTGCCTGAGGTGTGGAAAAGGATAATGTTTGGAGTGAACTCCCTGACATCATTTTCCTTGCCAGGAGCTTGAAACACCATGGAGTCAGAAAGGATTTGTGGTGGACATTTCTCTAAGCAAGGAATTTGACAGATATTCCTGCTCTGCTGAACTTGCTTTGCTGACTGCTCCCTAAGTCCTTTAAACAAAGCTGTTGTGATTAAAAATGTCACATAACCAAAAGCATCATAATTGCAAAAAACATTCTCATTAACAAAAAAGTTCTCCTTGCAAATTCCCCTATTCAGGCAGCTCTGTAAGCTTTTAATCCTTCAAGCACCAGTAAATGACATCTTTGCTGAGAAGGGCCAGTTGACATCAGCAGAGAGATTGGAGAGGGAATCTGGGCTCTCTGCAGATGGAGGGGGAAATGTTTTGTGTTGGCTCTCAGCTTCCAAAATAAATTCCTCTTTGCTTATTCGGACTCACAGGTGTGAGTTGAGAAGCTCAAAAGATCAAGACCAAGGTGCTGGGATGATGATGATGAGGAGGAGGAGGATGATGAGGGAAGGCAATGATCTATCAGAGGATCAAGAAATGTCCTGAGTTGGAAGGGACCCAAGAGGATGATCAAAGTCCAGCTCCTGCCCTTTTTCAGGAGGATGTGATTTTTCAGTTGTGTGAGTGCATGGATTCCCTGGGAGAATTACCTGAGTAAGTCAGGAGGAGACATGAGAAATAATGGGGTTTGTGCTGGGGGTGTTTGTCAATGAGACCCAGCTACAACCTCAACCAAAATGAACCCAAATTCAGCTTAAATTCTCTCACATCCCGCTCCACTTGGTGCCCAGCTCCCAGACTGGCTTATTTGTTGTCCTCTGTAGGTTTTCCTCCAAATCCAAAAGGCAACACAACAGCTTTCCCAGGATCCAGTGACACTCCTGGGACAGCCATCTCAGGTAGGTGGGACAGTCAGACCGTGCTCATATTGAAATATCCCATCTATGTCCATGTGGTATCAGCAGAGTGATCCCAGACTCATCCCAGAAGGGCTGGGAAGGATTCTCCACCAGCATTTTGGTGGGATGTGGGGTGTCCCCAGCACTGGAAATAAAAAAATTGAAAAGAGGAAGTGAAAAGAGGAAGGATCTCTTCTGTTGACTTTGGAAATGGCGGAAAGGGATTTGCTTTACATCAAAGCTGAGAAAGAACCCACAAGTGAGAAGGGCAAGTTGGTTGCTTTTGACCCAGAATAATTATTTAAAAGGGAAATAAACATATAAAATATGAACAAGCCATGTTTGTGACTCACTGACCTGAAACCAAGCAGTTTTGTTTGCATTTCAGTTTTTAAAAACAAAACATTTCTGTCAAAAAGGGAAAAAATAGTTTTCCTCCATATTCCTGTTTTCAGTTTTGGTCCTCGTCCTCTCAGAAAATTGGGTCATTTCTTTGAATTAAAATCCTACTTTGAAACACCTGAAACATTCTTCTTGAAACTGCCCAAGCACAATGATCCTTTTTTTTTTAAATTTATTTTCCTGGCATTTCCCTTTCATCTCATTTTAAATTACTCATTAAATTCAACATGAATTTAGACTCATTTTCAAACTGCTTTTTTTTTTTTTCTTTTTAAAGGGTATTTACTATGCTCTGTTTACACATATATGTGAATTTGTATAAATATCTGTGTGTAGAATATGATTAAATTCTGAGTTGTGGAGGAAGATTCAGAGTGAGACTGTTTGGGAGCGGGCAGAACTTATTTCTTTGCAGCTACAAGGACATCCAAACTCGAGCAAGGAGAAGGCATTTCAGACATCCTGTTGCCAGTGGCTGCCAGACTTTGGCTCCCTGGAGAGACGAGGCAGAGCATCCCAAATATCAAATGTCTGGACGTGTCCCTCCGTCTCCGCGAAGCCACCAAATCCCGTCCCAGCTGGCACAAGGGAATAGCCGTGCCTTTCCTGACTCATCCAGCCACACATCTCCCACTCCCCCGCTGCAGAAAATCAAACCATCCATTAGGGCTCCGCTGAGCGGATCTGACATTTCCCAGGTGTGGATTAACACCCCCTCAGGGCCGCTGCGCCGTGAAAATCGACTTCATCGTCTGCGCTTCGCTTCCCATCGCTGCTCCCAGGGAGCAGCCCCAGCTCCAGCCAGACCAGGGCATTCCAGAGTGGTTTTCCAAGGTGTTTGATTTGCCCTGGAAGGGGTGAAAGGGGGAATGATGGCATATCATGAGGTTTTCAGGGATAATAGGAGCTCAGGGTATTCCCACCTTCCCCTGGATATTCCTTCAGGTTGTGGATTTGTTGGAAATGATGATGATTCAAACCAAGTTTAAATTTCTTTTTGTTTAACTTTAGTCAGTGGTTTTGTTCACTTTTGCCAAGTGGGAAAGGAGTTTTAAGTTTCTTTTCAAAGGACTGTTTCACCTCTCGAGTTCCTGGTGAGCTTAACATTTTAACAAACTGGAGTAGCACAGAAGATGCACAAAATATAACAAACAGTAACAAATATCAACTCCAAGCATCAGCCCTGGCATGGCTGGAGAATTTTCCCTGGTATGGGAAAAGATCAGTAAGAGAACAAAGAATGAGAACCTAATTAACTTCAAAGGTGAAAGGATCCACAACCAATAGGAAACCAAATACTAAGAACTGTGTAACTTGGGACCAATGAACACTGAACCAATGAATTTCTCTGGGTTTTGACTATCTAAATATGTGAAAAATCTAGTAAAGATCATGTGTGTGATGGAATTATTTTCTCTGTACAGCCCAGGCTGTGTGTGGATGAAATGAATTTTGTGGCACATCCTGGCCAGAGCAACACTCTGGCCAGAAAATAAAGTAACACCTTAATTCTCTAACACCAAAAAATGTTACTCCAACATTTTTAATGTTAGTGAGTCAAGGCATTATTTTATTTCCTGGCCAGGACGTGCCACAGAAATCATCTCATCCACACATAGCCCGGGTGTGTAGAGAAAGCCATTCCATAACATATAACTTTTACAAGATTTTCTCCAAACTTTATACAGTCAAAACTCAAAACTTCATTGATTTAATGTTTATTGATCCAAAGTTGCACAGTCTTTAGTATTTGGTTTCCTGTTGGATCAGGATTTCCTCACCTCCAATGATAATTTGGTCTTTCTTTTCTCTCTTCTCCCAGACCAGGTGCCCCTGACCACACCAGGGGTCATTTTGGAGTAGATGTTCATTGATGTTTACTCATGGCCCTTATCTTTTCGGAATCTTTTGTGCTATTCCCATTCTGTCAAAATGCTGAGCTCATGTCCCTTGAATGGTGGGATATCTCTTAAAAAAAAACTCCAATTTTTTTCTCCAAGGCAAAGCGAATCAATTCCACTAATTTATATAAAAAAAATTAAATTGGTATATTTTCCACCACTCAGCCTCCCAGCATCTCGCTGCTCCTTCTGGCACAGCTCAGGCTTCTTTGGCTGGATTCTGTCATTTAAAGTTATGGGGAGGCAAGGGCTCAAAAAACAAACCAACTCCAATTTAGGCATTTTTGATAGAAAGAATTATTCCTTCCCAGCCTGCCCCATGACAAAAAAAAAAAAAAGACTTTCCCCAGTCCTACAGGATTTTGAAACAGGTTGGGAATATGATGGTTCTTTGTCTGCTCTGATAAATCTCAGTGAGGGAGTGTTTTATTTGGATTGTTTTCACCTTATTTTGGTCATTATTCTGGTGTGATCACCCAGCTTTGGGGATGTCTCTAAATCCAGAGATATTGAGTGCCTGTGGGGTGTTTAACAAGCCATATACCAACCCTACACAGAGGGAAGGGGTTGCTGGCAGCCCTTTTGGCAGCTAAGGAAGCAAAAGAGAGGATTTTATCCTTTTTTTTATTGTTCATTAAGTTGGAAAATACCTCTAAGAGCATCAAGTCCAACCATTAACCCAGCTCTGCTAAATCCACCACTAAACCAATGTCACCAATCATTCAGTGACAAAAATCAGTGACAGACACAGAATTTCAAACCGAGTGCTGAGCTGGTTCCTAACACTCTGTCCTAATAATTAAAGGTGCTTCAATTCTCTCCTGTGTCCAAAGATAAAAGGGTTTGGAAACACCTGGGTCCTGCTGTCTCCTCTCTGCATGAAAACCAGCAGCTGTGCCTTTATATTGCACCTTTAAAAGGGCCAAAGTTGCCCTTCCTTTGTCCCAGGCAGCAGCAGGGGTGAGAGAAAAGGCTCTGAAAGAGGATCCAGAGTGGGATAAACAGGAGTGTTCAGACAGAAGTCCAAGGAGACTGAAATGGGATGAGCAAAACGGGGTTTGTTACCTGGAAATTAACTTAACCATCTTATGGTACAACTGAGCTCGGAAGGGAGAGGTCAAGCTCTGTCGGACAGCTGGGGACAACCAAATCTTTGGATCCCTGATTTGTGGGGCAGCTCAGTCCAGCTTTTTGTGTTTTGGGCACCGGAGAAAAAAACTGGCTCCAGTTCTGTCAAGTGAGTGCTTTGGATTGGAAGAGGGGGACAATGGGCTCCTTTTTGTCTTGAGCCCACAGAGAACTGCAAGACAAAGCTGGAATATCCAAGTGCAATCCCAGTATTTTAATTAATTTAATTTTTAAAATTCTGGTCACCTAATAATCCTGGTGATCTCCTGATTCTCAGCTGCCTCATCCCACCAGTTCCCAAAATCCAAGCGCCTCCCAGTTCTTGTGGTGCTGTCAATGCAGCCTGAGCATCAGGAATGGTTTCTTTCCCTACCACACCTCCCTCCTCTCCAGTTCCCCTCATCCTGGCTTTTCCTGACCTCTTCCCTCGCCCAGCACTGGGTCCAAGTGTTTGTCTGGAGCATTTTGAGTGCAGCTTTGTGCAGAGGGTGAGGAGGGCAGCATCCCATTGCCAGAAGCTGCATCTCCCCCTGCCTCTCCTCCCCACCTTTAAGGGACCACAGAAGGGCTTTTGTTCGGATCCAGCTCCCGATGTCAATGGCTCAGAGCAATTTATGAACCCTCCAAACCCATTGCCAGGCAACCTGGTGCTCGAGGCCTCTTCCCCAGCCTTCAAGAGGAGAAATCTCTCCCTCTCTCTTGCTGCCAGACCTCCCCCTCTCCAACCCCCTCCTCCTCCTGCTGCAGCTGAAGATGAGCACCCAAAACTCTCCTGCTCTGTCAAGAGCAGATGGTGTGGAAGAGCAAGGGGAGAAGTTAATCAGGAATATTTTCCTTGCAGGTTACAGATTTTCCTTGCACCTGAACTCCTCTGGGCTGGAAATCCGCTGGACATGAGCATGAGGAGACC